>JABBOT010000039.1:600000-1067393 GCA_016165875.1 Acanthopleura granulata
CCTGCCGGTATGGGGCTTGTTAACTGGGGTGAGGCTGGAACTAGAAGCGATGCTGGATGGCTGCCTCCGATGGCATTGCCAGAAGCCACCGTGAAAGGAAGTTTGATCAGTATATAGGGGAAATGCCGATGGCGAACGGGACAAAAGGCCCCGGGCCTCTTTTTGCTGGCACTGAGGCCTGACCAGCGAGTTTGGTATCAAAGGCAACAGCTTATATTGGTATCAATCTATGAGGAACTGACAGGCAAATAGGGCTCATAATATATAGCATATCTTCCCAACTACACCCGTTTAAATAATTCATCCTGGCGAAGGAACTTGCCGGCCAACATATTAGAAATGTGTCTTCCGACTTTGACAACGGGGACCGTGGCTATTTCGTGCCTGAATCGCATTCCAGAGAGCAGCCCTCAAAGGCTTTCTGCGTGAGGCCGCCTCCGATAAAAGCAACAGCTTCGTGTTCCTAAGTAGCCTCATTTACAGGATAGCACTATGTTTCATTCGCCTTGTAAACACCTTCCAAAGGAAACAAAAAATGCCCCATGCGTGGCAATAAAGATAATTTTTCCCCAGGACTGTCCCGATGTGGTGTAGCAGCCGCTTTACCAGCCCTTATGGGGCTTCCCTCAACACCGAGGCACTTAAGGTTGGAAATAAGAGAAGAAAAAAATATCTGAGTCCCTATCAGAGATTTTCCCATTCCTCATCTTCATCCGTGCCGTTAGTATGTCGCCGAACATCTCAGTCTCCAATCACACTTTTACCGTTTCACCAGCAAGTAAGTTCGCGTGCTATCCTATAGCAACCAATAATCGCACTGTCAAGCAAAGTCCCCTCTCCGTCGAACGAAACGAAACCCTCCTGATTATGCTGTCAAAACTAGGAAAACTTCAGCACTCATCAGACTGCGGCTTGATGCTTGGGTGTTTAAGGGTCCTTCACAGCGGCCTGCAATATCAGACAATTGCTTGATTGCGACGTCTGCGTAAAGCTTGATTCAAACAGTCTGTTGTCGTGATATAAAAATTTCAAACCAGCCGTTGAGCGTAACTACACGACCAAACTGCTGCAACGGCTTTCACTCCGAGAAACATCTTAAGGGCCTAAATAATTCACTTTAGCAAGCGGTTAGCGCGAGTTGCCGATAATGGCACGAGCTCTCCTCAAGACGTTTCCAATCCGAGCGAACAAAGGCCAAACGAGCCGCGCCAAATACCTTACCGTCTCTAGGAGTAAGAAATCGCGTTCCCTAACCGTGGACGGGTACTCAGCTCTGATTGAAGATTTCGGCAGTTTTCATATTTCCCACGCGTGTATTTCCTTCTATTGTTAACTCAAACCATTTGTCTATGGAACGAACAATGGTTAGACTGTACCGTCCCTCGGCTTAGGAATGAAGTTGGCTGCCCACGAAAACATGACTGGACCCAACTCACAAGACTTCTGAGTTCGAATCCAAAACGGTTCGATTCAAGGGTCACGTATGAAGCGTTTCTCATCAATTTATTAATACGTATATATCACGTAAAAGACATTGAATATATATATATATATATATATATATATATATATGCATTCTTTTCATCTAGCACCTGGAATTTGGCCAGTTTATAGGAAAACCTGACAATTCGTTGGCTCGGTTGAGATAAATCCACACGTTTAACGAGGCATCATAACATAAAGTGCTTTTCATTATCGCATATGCCGTGTATAATGGTATTCAAACCAAAAACGGCATGCCGTAATACATAGCATGCTGCATGCTATTGGAACAGGCTCTCTTTTCCACGCACTGAGCGAAAATGAATTACGTACACACCAAATCGTTGAATAAGGTCCACATGAAGGCCTGTGCGCTTAACTTTTTCTGTTTTGTTATAATTTTAATCTTAAACAAGGATTAAATGACACACTTCATCATAGATGTTTGAGGGAGGCAGGGAAAGTGGGAGGTGGGAGAGGATGTGACTCTGACAAAGGTCTTGGAACTATACTGACACACTGTCCACTCGTCGTAGTCAAGACCTTATAATCGGTACCTGAATTGCAACAAGCTTCTATACTTGCCTCGAAGTTGCAGCCTTCAGTTAGGAATATCTCAGATGGCTTCGTCTACAGGAGTTCTAATTCAGCTGTGGTCCACCGAGTCAGTTTTACTGGATGAAATACACTAGCGCACAAAGTTTATTTTCTTTTGTTTCAAACATCTGAAGGCTATTTCAATTAAAATGCAGCGTCACAAAAAAGAAACCATAGCATTTTCCTTGATAAAGCAAATGTTTGTCTCATCATAACACGCAGAGTCTTTTTTTTTTTATTACAAAGAGCGCAAAACTCTTTTACCTCCAGCTGAGTGGGTTTGAGAGATTACCGCCTATCTTACAGTTCTCGCGTTTTACCTTCGTGCTGTTTCTCCGACTTGTCTGAATCACCAAAGAATGCGAACGCTATGTAGCCTTCGTAAAATCGTGAGTGGAATGGTGAAAAGAAATCCACAAAGAAACAGTTCGCAAAAAAAGAGAAAAAAACGAATAAAAACCTATCGTTTAATTTCCTAACAGATAAAAACTAACTCCGATAAATGTTCCTTTCAGTAAAAATCGATTTTGCGTTTATTCGACTGCCCTGTGGATCAATGTGTTTTTTTCATATTTTTTCTTGGCTTTTGGTTGACATGACAATCGTGAAATTTCACATTTGTTTAAGACAAAGACTAGAGTAATAACTCTGTTTATTTGCCGTAAAGTCTCTGCCTCAGAACGAGAAGATTTGCTCCATTTATCATGCTTTTGATTTATCTCAATCACTTGATATCTGGCAGACAATTTTCGTCCTGGAACAAAACTGTGGTATAAAAAAGCAGTGAGACTGCTTTCGTATCAATTGTGTTTGAAGGGGTAAAATTCTGTATTTACGTGATTTGATTGGGTTTCCTATGCTACATAAAAATATTTCATTGATTTGAAAACGAACAAATTAATAGGTGGATAAAGTAACCACACAGAGTGCAGTTTTCTTGACGACGTGACTAGAAAGCCTATAGACGTGTTACACTGCAACCAAGCAACCGATACCTATACATGTATAGATTTGGGCATATTCGTATAAATTATCCTGGCACATAGCGTTGGTGCCAAATCCTTTGCTGTCAGAACCTGTTAAAGTGGTTGTTTACTGCCACTACCCGCCCTTTGAACAACGAGGGTGCTTCTTCAAATCCAGCTCTGGCAGATTAGACGGGTTAAGTGAGGATGTTTGTCGGGTAGCATACCTGTTGGTCGGTAGCTTAAATCCTCCATTCCGGATTTCACAACCGCCCACCCCACCACACACACTCGAGTATCCTAATCGCCATGATATAAATATAAAAAAAATCTCGTCTAAAATAAAACCATATAAATAAATTAGGAGTCAGGCGGACAAACCAAATCACAGAGACTAAACGCTCGGACGACAAATCCTGCAAATAATTCCAGACAAAGTCTTAAAAGATGCCGTATCGGGATATATTAACCAAAATCGGCATAGGGTAATCACAGTCCAACTGCTTTGCTGGGAATGACGTATCTTCGCGTTCAGAGAAGAATCATTTCGGTTACGTGGCTTTGAAGTATCCCCTTTGAAGCATACAACGTTGTGGCGTGGCTTCTATGGCCCAGAAAGCAAGCTTTTACCTGAATCGATTCCAATAGCCGTATTCGTCAACTTTTCACCCGTTCAACTATCTAGGTTTACTTGTGCTGTGACACTCGCTCACACTATTTGGCGATTTCAGTCAAACACTTTCTATAAGGCAATACTTAGGCATATGCATTATGGATTGTCTAGCGCCCCCTACTGTCAAGAATCTTCAGCTTCAGTGATATCCACTCCGGTCAGACTTACAGGGAAAATGTGCCGTCTTCCATAAGGGCCTTTCGGTCAATGCAAACATAGGAAAGGGCGACTGTCTGACGGGAAAGAAAGCGGGACTGTCAGCAGGGGGTAATTGGAGATGAAATGACGTAGCTGATGGATGCAACGAGTGCTTGGCTACGGTATGACTCCAAACAACAGGAAATAAGCAATGGTCTTTTATACGGTAAACGCAAGAAGGAATTCCTGTCCGATCGTATTACTGACGGTGTGGAGAGGGCGGGGGGAAGTCTATCAGCAACTTGCAGATGGTCGTGGATTTCCCCTGGGCTTTGTCCGATTTCCGTTCACCTTACTGCTGGTCGCCGTCATCTATGTGAAATATTATTGAGTAACACATCATTTAAATATATAAATAAGTAAATAAATAACCAGTGGAACTGTTTGACTGATTGAGGACTGACTGACTAGATTCATGAATTGGTCACCCGAGAGGTATATTCACTTCGGTAAATACGAAAACACTGGGTGATACCTTTAACCATTGAACGGTGTTCTAACTGGCAGACTGATAAACTCAGTGATTGGTTGGAAAATTCCGAGAACTGCCAACAGAAACGTAATTACCTTCAGGTTAAGAATGACACGGTTTAAATCATAATTACCTTGGCCTATCCATCGACAACGTTATAAGGTCGAGGTCAATAAATTCTCAGATTTATCTCGTTTGTGAGGAGCGAAGGAAGACAAATTTCGATTAATTTTTCGTTACATATGGGCGACAATGAACCAGAATGACGATCATAAACGATCATGGCTTAGCGCCGGATGAAAAAGGAAACACCCTACATCTGGACTAACCCCGAAAAACTTTATCTCACATAATTCGATTAATCAGGGTGAAACAGCATATAGCAGGTTATATATAGTGTTTAACTGACATTTAAGCCTTTCCGTAAAAAAAATGTCAGGACAGCAATCATCTTATTAAGAGGGAATGGTCTGCCAGATCTCTGCGTTAGGCCAATTTCAAGGCGGTGAGCTCAAATGTTATCAATAATGAATGGCAGTTGGATAAGTTATAGCTCCCAGAGGGGGAGCATAACAGCATTGGTTGCACTCAGGTTGGGATTGGAACAAAAATGGCGCCGTCAGGCTTTATTATGTCAAGTGTTCAACCATTGAATTATTAAACAGATTTACCTTCGCGGCATGTACTGGAGCTGAAAGACAGGCCGGAAATTGTGACGCAAAAGTATATGACGCGCGGAATAGCAACGGGTTTTCTGGGTATCATATCGGTGGCATAGTGTATCCGACAGAATAGATCGATCGAAGAGTGTGGGCCATATGGAGTGAAATTATCTCAACAAATCTCTCAAAACATCAATTTGAACTGTTTAGTCTTTCTGCTGTATCCTGGCTCGTAGAGTGTCCTTATGAGGCTGAGCTTCCATTCTAAGGTGGCCTTGTCAGGTGCCATTGAGAGACGCCATTGTGAGGTGCTCACGAGAGGTGTCACTACAAGGTGCCCCAAGGCGAGGCGCCCCAGTGAGGTGCCCATGCAAGGCGCCCACGAGAGGCGCCATTATGAGATGTCATATTGAGGTGCTCATGCTAGGGGCCAAAGTGGGATACCTGTGAGGTATCAGAGTAAGGTACCATTGTGAGATACCCCTGTGAGGTGCATTGTGAGGTGTTTTAAAGAGGGGCTATGAACACCTGAGACGCTATAGGTTGTCCGGCCGATACAAACATACAGAGTATGAAGTGTAAGTCGAGAGCACCGACAGCATTGTCCGAGTGTGCATAAGCTATCACGTAAGCGGTCAAATACGGCCTCTCCTAAATACGCCTCAGCTAACTTCACATTTGGGGCCAATAACCACAAGACCTATTTTCAAAAAGCAAAAACGCAACAACAAAAAAAGGAAAAAAAAGACGTTCAGCTCAAAGAACCAAAGAACTGAGAAAGTATATTTGGTAAGACTCCAGAACGGATGCAAGCGAAAGGAAAGTCACCGGTTTTCAATGATTAAGGAGCATTCCGTGCGGATGAAGTAAATCAGTGCCCAAACTGTTTATCACGTTATTTCATAGATTGCCATTAATGAAAAAAAAATGCATCAGATTTTCGCCTTGATTGCTATAGTGTTCATATTTCAAACATGAGAATATTTTTTAGCACAATGAAACATATTTTCACTTTCCTGAAAGAAAGATCCTCATGTTGGTTATACGAACACCAGAAGTCAAGCGAAAATGAGAACCGCTATCATGTTAATCGGCACAGATCTGAGCAAGGATGCTTCCTAACCGACGACATTACGTCGTAGTGCAATGTTGGTCGGTTGGTTTATTAGCGACATTATGTACACTAGAATGGTACACAATTTAAAGTGCGATGTTGGCCGGTTGGTTTATTAGCGACACTATATAGATTAGAATGGTACACGATTTAAAGTGCGATGTTGGCCGGTTGGTTTATTAGCGACACTATATAGACTAGAATGGTACACGATTTCAAGGACGCTGCTTTTATTCATCGACCTTGAGCTTTCAACGTATCTTTTCGTCACCAATGAAAGCTGTTGACTCTCTTTGTATGGACCGACCTATTTTTTCATTTTATATACTTTCTTAGTTCTTTGCTGGTTTGAACTATTTGAGGTTTTGGAAACTTTTCTAGCGACCAGCTAGCTGATGGCCGGTATGCGAATGTCGTTTTCGTGTGAATGAATGATTCTGGGTTAACGCCACGTCGGCAATATCTCAGCCATATCGTGGCGATGTCGTTTTCGACGCGTAGATTTAGACCCCCCAGTGATCAGTTTTGAGAATGCGAATTCCCCTGCAAAAGAGCCAGGAATGTGCGCAGAAGCTAAAGTTTATCATAAAAAGTTTATGTCACAATTCTTAAGAAAGTCACTTAGCACTTACCAATAATCCACAACAGCAACACCAAACGCACAAAATCTAACGCATTCACTCCTACTGGACCTGAATTCGATCTTCACCACACTCCTAATAATTCCATAAGTTAATTGACGTTTCACATAAAGAATCTCTACATTAATAACATAATTTGACATGGACAGAGCATGTCGCAGCATCTAATGAATCATTCAAGATTAAGCAGTGTTTTTTTTCTGTTAAACAAACACACAACAAAGGTATGGGCTATGTTTTAATATCTGCAAATCTGATTACGTAAGTCCATATGGTTGTAAAGTAAAACACCCTAGGTCATGACATCGCGACCGTGATGTTGTATTGTGGAGATTCAGGCACCAGACTGACACTCGCGAGGCATTGCTATGAAACAGTGAAACAAGACATCAAAACTAAAACCAAATTAAATATACATATTTAATCTATTTTGTAGATTCAGTCGCAAGCTTTCTATTTTAATCGCTATGGTGAGTGTAAACAAAAATATTGTTGATGCAATAACTGCCAGGGTCTTCCTGTCTGGAAATAATGTCATTCAGATGAAAACGAATTACACAAAAAGTCAGTTTGCTCCAGTCTTACTTTGTATGACATAGCCTGGTCGAAGTAAAAATCATGTAAACAAACAGCTTTGCATCGCGACACGGTTAAATCTGGGTTCTATTCGTTTAATACATTTCTCCCGGCTAAGGGGTGAAACAGCGCCACCAGTCTAAGTGAAAAAAGTCATGCTCTTTATCGAGAGACCTGCATAGCATGAAATATTTTTTTAGCGATGGACGGGTTTATTTCGCTTTCACTTCGAGACTAATACCTCATCGGTGAAAACGCACACAGACTCCATTAAATGTTACGGCGTCAACGATATACCCGACCTTCTAACTTTACATGATTTATGACAGTGACATATTTATCGACAGCAGTCACGCACACATAAACAGCGGCGCACGCGATGCCCGAAGGCGATAACTCACATCTGCGCTTGCGCGAAGAGATACGCCTTAAGCGTCAGTATATGATTAAATAACCAATGTATATACCCACTCCTCACCCCCACCCTCACCCTCCGTGTAAAAAATATACAGCAGTTGCAGTGTATCATTTCACAGGCGAAACTATCGCCCCAGGCCTTCGGAAATAGAAAATAGCCATAGATGCTTACAGGTCATGCAACACGACGGTTTAGACAAAAACAAAAACCACCGCGTCATAAAAAAGGCTGAAGGGTATTTTTATTTCATAAATCCCAGTCTCACTTTGTGCAGAAATATAAGGTCAACACCTGAGGTTTCACAGGTAATGTCTACCCCTTGTGGCATCACACTCATCACTTGTGGCATCAATTACTTTCATATTATACCTGTCGCAAACGTCGAGAGGACACCTCTAATATACCGGGAAACCGCTTCATCGCCACGTCAAGGCCGCAGGAGAAATGCAATTAGCACCAGTAACAAGAACAACTAGACTAAGTTCAGATAAGTAACGTCGCGTGCGTGTATTTCTGATAGTGTATTGCAGAGGCTTCCACTGACAATGGTCCAGGGTTATATAATGTCTTAAACGTGCTCGTATTTATGTAGATGTTGTTTTCCTGCTCAACATTATGAATAGAAAAGACTAGAGCATAGAGAGTAAAACCAGAGCAGTGACGACGGCGTGATAGTTAACCTTTACCGGAAAAGTCCGGCCTCTTGTCAATTTACCTCTGTTAGGCTTGTATTATAACGCTACATATAAGTTAGGCTTGTATTATAACGCTACATATAAGTTAGGCTTGTATTATAACGCTACATATAAGTTAGGCTTGTATTATAACGCTACGTATAAGTGTTTAACAAGTAAAAAATACGTCAACTGTACGTAAAGCTCGTAAAGCAGTTTACAGTTTTCAAACAGGAAGATGTTCGATATTCTTGGTCCAGGCTTGACATAATTTATCAATAATCCCCTATTCTGTGAATAAAGTCCACGCCGCATACAAATATAGCTATTTTAATAACACCTTATGTGGCTCTTTTCTTTTTTACTTTTCGTTCATATGCTGAGTTTGGTCGACGCTATATTTTTGTAAAACGGATTTGATTCGTTCTATTTGAATTCCGAATCTACCCAAAGGGGAATTCCGTTTGGACTAATGGTGACATGATGGGGTTTTTTTTTCAATATTTTCAAAATACTGCTATCGGAATTATACCAAGAAGCTGGTTCTGGTACAATACAGTTCATATAAGACAGGGCCCAGTTTCAGGTTACTGAGTGTAAATATGTATGCCAGTTCAAACAAATTAAAGCAGACAAGTGATTCTCCAGAGGACACATCTCATCTGGGTTTGTATATAGATAAAAACGACAGGAGCTTCCTCTCGTGTCCTTTGTATGACAAGAGACATGACATTAATTTCGGTATCATTAACTATCCATTTACGGATGGCAATATTCCAGAAAACCCTACATGTGGAGCATACAAATCTCGCCTAGTTGATATAAAGCCTTCATTCACATGGACTATTTCAATCTACCTCAGAAATCATTGCTACTGAAACATCTTAAGTCAAGGCTATCAAATGCCTTTAAGAAAGTTCCTTTTGCAAAACTTACCAGGAAATCATTAGAATTATATCGTGGGCGATATACATGGATGCTTAATATTTGTCATTACGCTTAATTTTATTAACGACATTGATCATGGCAAGTTTGACTTTGGGCATTGTTCTAACGGTTTACGGCCTGGGCTTTTATTTAGGGGGTAGTAAGAGTACAAGGGCCACTTTCATTCCAGGTGAGGTTATGTAACGATATGTTACATAACTGTCGAACCGTCACAATTATCGTACAAGTACCACATTTTGATGAAAGTGGCCGCAGATCTGTAAATCGGAAAGCTGTAGAGCGCGAAGAAGTGTAAGAGACAACAGGTGTGATATGAGCCCAGGCTTGTCTCTTCGCTAATTTCGAAATGGAAATTTCCATGAAGACAGTGTGAATCTGTGTACCTAGGTCGAGCCACAGTTTCGTGTATACGCTCATATAACGTTCCGTCTCTCATGACACGAACGTGTGACATCTGCATGAAGTGTCAAGGGGTACTATAAACTGAAGCTAAGAGCACTTGTTTATATTCCCAGGCCTGAGTTCATCCGGATTACCCGTTAAATTACACAGATTAAGTCACCAGGGGAAAGGCATAAATCACCACGACCTGTACACTGCGTAACAGAGGAAATTGTACTCCGGATATTTTTAATTAATACTAAATGAGTAATTTCCCTCAAATCACCAAGCGAATTTGCAAGGCAAGGTCCATTCATTCCTCAGAGTCTGAGCGAAGTGACATTTGGTTTCATGTTTGAAACAAAGCTTTAAATTTCATATTGGTAAGTGGCACAACATAAAACTATAGCGCGGTTTGATTTGGTGTTTGAAACAAAACGTTAGATTTCACATAGGCAATTGACATAACACAGAAGAATATCAGTTTGACAGGCCTCAACGCACGGTTTTTATTGTCTCTCCGTATACCTCGCAAGTGATGTAATCAGCATTAACCCATATTCCATTGGCATACATGTGATCCAAACGGTTTCATGCACTATCAGTGCATTACTGCACCCGGCATTCGCAGCAACGGGAAGTACAAACCAGAAGACTAGCAAGGAGAAAAGAAAATACTTAACGGTTGAGACAAAGCGGTAACCTCCAGTCCACCAAACTCAATGATCTCGGCACTATACAGGCAGAATGGGCATTTGAGTTGTACCGGGAGTTCACGCGGGTTTTCATGAGATAAAATGGGATTCTTGCGATGTAACAAGGCTAAGAGGCGTAATTTTACGGGGAGTGCCAATAGTATCGATTGCCAAAAGCACCCGACTATATCAACTGCCAAATACAGCGTTTTTTAGCCGCGTTAGTTTGCGAGAAACCCCGCCTTGTCTCGCCCCAAATGCATGAAATCATGAGGTGCCTTGATGAAATGACGATTTTTAAGCCCGTAAGAGGACAGTTTATTTATTTATTTGATTGGTGTTTCACGCGGGTTTTCATGAGATAAAATGGGATTCTTGCGATGTAACAAGGCTAAGAGGCGTAATTTTACGGGGTGTGCCAATAGTATCGATTGCCAAAAGCACCCGACTATATCAACTGCCAAATACAGCGTTTTTTAGCCGCGTTAGTTTGCGAGAAACCCCGCCTTGTCTCGCCCCAAATGCATGAAATCATGAGGTGCCTTGATGAAATGACGATTTTTAAGCCCGTAAGAGGACAGTTTATTTATTTATTTGATTGGTGTTTTACGCCGTAGTCAAGAATGTTTCACTTATACGACGGCAGTCAGCACTACGGTGGGAGGAAACCGGGCAGAGCCCGGAATAACCCACGACCATCCGCGCGTTGCAGGCGGACCATCCCACGTATGACCGGAGAGGAAGCCAGCATGAGCTCGACTTGAACTCACAACGACCGCATTGGTGGGAGGCCTCCGGGTTACTGCGCTGCTCTAGCGCGCTAGCCAAGTGAGCCACGAAGGCCTATACATGCCAGTTACTTAAATGTGTGTTCTGTTTGTGGCGTCACCTGAAATAAACAAAACCGAACATGTATTTCATATTTCCGGCCCAGGTAAATGCAACTCATATACGGGTAACAATTTTATTATAAAATCGGCCCGTGTTATATAATTGAAATAGGTCCGGGTTAATACGTCTGAGTGCCTGTTTAATGGATGACGAAGTGCATGTATTATACTGATAACGGGCCATCCGATTTTATCGCTTTTCACGGCAATACACGTTGGTCTGGTAAATTGCAGTCAACATCGCCTAATTCTGCTTTATTCGCGTTGGTAATGTCTGTTATTGCTATCTTTCAAGCATAGACCTCAGTAGTAAGGATAAAACCCTAACTGGGGAATATTGACAATGGGCTGGTTTCACTCCGTAGCCTGTTACCAATTGCCAGCCTCTAGACTGCCTTTGCTTTCGGTTTACAGCGTATGCCTTTGATGGTGAGTTTATGAATCTCCGAGGTTTTTATGTAGTTGTTTACTAATTGTTATTACAGGAAAACTTTTCCAGTAATTATAGACAGATGAGGTCCCACAAGTTGCAATTATCATCACATAATGGTTTAAACTTAAAGTCTTAAAGCCTGATTAAGCCGTGGTGCTAGGGATGAGTAAGTTGCTTTGTTTTAAGTATGTACAAGAATAGTTAGAATAAAACCCGCATTGAGGCAAATTAGCAGGAGGTAGGATTCACCGGGAAGATGTGGTTGTTTGTCAAATATCATAGTGTCTTGTCTGGTCCTGGTTGAACTCTCTGTTCTGTAGTATTTTGTATTACATACACAAATGTAATAACGAAAGATTAATGATTGGAGCTTCGTGACCATCGAGGAGGCTGAGGCAGCGCGAAACAAGAAGTAAAGTTCATCCAGAGACATATTCACCGCGGAAAAGGAAAAACTGGCGATTCAACTGTCACCATTTGCGTGACAAAACCGACAGTGTCACCTCAATCTGTCGTTTTTGGCCCGCGTGCGTCCCTTAGCCTTCAAACATGGGGAGCCTTAATTATTCATATATGTCAAACTTAAGCTGACAACGCGATGCCCTAGCTTTTTGCTCAAGTGTTGCATGCAAGCACTTAGCAGTGCTGACCAACACCCCCTGAGACCAGCAGAGTTCTGCTTCGTCTCAATTATTCATTTGCTGTATTATCCGCGGTTAGTAAGTTGTGTTCCTACCTTTTGAGCATCCATTATCAAGGGCTTCCGCTTTAGTCACGCTATTCTGCACGCCAGAGTGCCAAGTGCCACTTGTCCAATCGTGTAAGGAGTATTGAAGAAGTACTGAAGACTAAGGCTCGGGAGAGGTTTTGTTGACTTGTGGTGTATTTGATTGCGGTTTCAGATCCTTCTATGAAAAGTGTCATTATGGTCTAAGGTAGGACGAGGGTCGGGTTTATGTGTAGTGGGAAACCTTTCAGAAATCGAAAAAAAATCGCTAAATCGATGTTGAGCTTTGTTACGTAACGATGCCACCAATTCTCCCTGAGCGGGTCAAGAAGAGGAGATTCGGAAACAGGCTGTGCACGGCAAAACTACCTACGAGATACTCCAGTACACGCTTACCGCATAATGCTTTATGCTTATCACATGGTACTCTACGATTACCACGTGATACTTGACCAATGCCGTTTCATACTCTACGATTCCCATGTATGGTTCCAGACGATTACCTCACCACCGCATGGTACTGAAGGTTACCCCATGGCACTGTATCACTACAGCACAGTACTGTAGTTACCCATGGCACTGTACTACTACCGCATGGTACTGTAGGTTAACCATGACATTGTACCAATACCGTATGGTACTGTTGGTTACCCCATGGCACTATACAACTACCACATGGCCCCGTAGGTTACCCATGGCACTGTACCACTACCACATGGCACTGTTGGTCACCGCTTAGCATACATAGCACTTTTTCATCTTCCCGAACCCGTCTCAGTATCCTCAGTGTCGTTGTTGCCATGTTTATGACTTAGTTATCCGGCTTTATGACTTTCTGGCTTACATGTGTAGTGAGCATGAGAGTCCTGCAAATTCAACCACTTTTCGGGCACATACACTGGCTCATTTATATCCATCTTCATCAACATAAATGAACATTCATAAAAAAATGGCATCAGAATACAATACAAGTCGTGACTGTTATGCACACATTTCCATTTTCAATAAAAAAGCCAATGAATCGCAAAAATGTCATAATGTTGAAACGTAATTCCAGGCGTAGAGAACCTATTCGTGCTTCGCATAAAACACAGCTTAATATCACTTTCCCCTTCGATTTAAACTAAAGACTTCTTGGGAGAAAAAAAAAACAGGAAAAGAAAAAAAACCGATATGCAAATATGCAGCACGTTAAAAGTGTTTTATGCGGGAAGGCGGAATTGCTTTTCATTACAGAGATTTATGACAACTCAGCAATATTATCGATGGAACCGACAAATAAAAGCTGCAACAGCCGTCTCCATTTGCAACGCGTGCTGTGGGTTAGGAGTCATTTTGTCACCACGGGCTTGCGTGCTCGAGTTTTCGGTCGACATTCCCATTAGCGGCACGCGAAGCTGTAACGGAGATTTAGTCTGATCCCTTCGCACCTGGCTCAGTGCTGCCTCAGTGTTATTCAATACTTGAGGACGTTCTCCTCACGCACCCATTAATCAGGCATTAGCGGACATCAGGGTTCAAATTACACCATTATATAAAAATAGTATTTAATGGCTTCTGATATAAACACCGCCATTAATTTTCAAGGTAGTGTTGGCGTCTTTTCAAGAAAATAGAAAACAGGAAAGCATTAATGTGCTGTAAATTTTGCATTTTTCCCCATGGTTTCGATTACAGGTTGGAACAATGAGCTGTTCATTATTCCAGCAAACAATGGCACTATATGAGTCCAAATATTCTTCACATTCATTGGAGCCGTCAATAGAAAATAAAATACAAACTGTGTCGCCGTTTAAATCGAATGAAAATGTGGCTCTGTCTTCTTGCGAAATAATCGTTGAAGGCAATATCATACTAAAGGTATATAGTAATTTGCTTCATTTGATTGGGGTTTTACCCCATACTCGGGAATATTTCATTTATACGCCGGCGGACAGTTATATTGTGAAATGTAACCGGGCGGAGATCGGGGAAAACCCACAACCACCCGCAGCCTGCTGCCATACCTTGCCACTTCCGATCGCCGGAATTGAAATGCGAACAGCGAAAATCAAGCAATGCCTGGACGATGATGAAGTTCATCTTTTTTCACTAAAACAGTGAACTGTTATTCAATATTGTTGAAATATTGAATGGTTATGTATTGGCGTTAGATAAGCAATATTTCAACTACGTAGTGGCGAGTGAACTGACTGATCTTAAAGATATGCAGAGGCGGTTTGCAGAAATATCTCCAGATTTAGATATGAACTCGAGAGAGAAAGAGAGTTTCAGGACATATTAAATAAAACTACATGTATTTACATTTAATCTGTCATCCAATGAAAGAAAGTTTGGAAGGATTTCATGTTGAACGGAAGAAAATGTGTCTTACAGGTTGTCAGATTGGGACAAACTGCAGCACAGTCTAAATGAGGACTGGCTTAGGAACACGTTTGATTCATTGAAATCATTGCCTTTATCAACCGAGACTTGGTGGCATTAACCAAGCAGGAACGCTCGGGAATGGCCCAGTTCGTTATAAAATAGATCGCATGTTTTTTTCATCCATATAACCAAATGAATTCATGTTACATATATACAGCTGCATGTCCTCCATGAAATATATCAGACTTCTGTATCTGACAAGGAGCAGTATTATAGTCACGTCAATAAAACATCTTCTTCTGTGTGCCCAAAGGTTAGGCTCCCTATGTGGGTGAAAGATTTGTCCCCCACTCCCCAACACCAGTCCGCCCGACACAAGGAGTTTTCCGTTAGATTCTACCATATAATCAGCTTTGTATACGTCGTACATCCGAATGTATTCCCTGGGGGCTGGTTTTGACTTTGCGGAGCTATTGAGCCAGCTTTATGTTAGAGGGTTGACTGGACACTCGAAATATTCGTACAAAACACCCTGTGGTGCGGTTTCATGTTTCCAAAAGACCCTGTAAAATCCAGGGGAGGATTACTGCGTCAACTGTGTCCTTGAGATGAATACAATTCTACTTGACGCCACGTTGAAGTAGTCGTCTATATTTGATCTTAGCTTTATGAATGGACATTTGAGCAATAGAGTCAAGATGCTTTCGCAGACATAGCCTGAGGCTGCTGTGTTTAAAATGTCCTTGAATCAGAGGAGAAAATAATTGGGAACGTATTGGAGAGTGACTCTCGGCAAAATGCAACTTCACATGTGCAAGGAAAAAAATAACAAAAACAACTGATTTCATACGAAAGGCATGTTATCAAGCAAACTAGACCACTGTCATGGCCTCTCTGGTTTTCCCCTCAGTACTGTAGTCTTCAAGTTCAATGTTATCTTATGTAACTATAGGTTTCCGATTTCCTGAAATTTTGTCGGCAACAAATTTTAAAGTATTGCGACAAGAAACGGTGACATGAATAAATAAATTGTAATTATCGATTCAGACATTCTCTGTACTTAGCAATTTTGTCTGTCCAACATCGTATTTCCTATGTTCGCACGTATAGCCCCAAAGCAATATTACTTCCAAATGTGCGTTTCTGAACGCTTTGACACAAGCTATATATGTAATGTAAATGCATTATGCATTCTGAATATTGGAGACACATATCAGAATAAAGGAGAACGTCTGAATTTTTCATTCCTTACTTAATTCGGAGGCCTTTTACGCTATACACTGGAATGCCTACCTTGTATCAAAAAAAATCGTACACAAAGATAACAAAATAAAACAGGTTTTCAGTATTTATAACTTGTATCCCTAACAGCGTGCGTTCAGTAGGATGGAGTTCGAATACGCCATTACAAGGGATCCGTTTTTAATAATTATAATAATAATAACAACAATAATACTAATTTTATGCTACTTTTGTTACTTTTTAGAACTACGGCTAATCTTCCAAATGGTCCAACGTGAGGTGAAAACAAGTATTAACTGATAGCATATTAATTTGAGCACAGGAAAATACTGGAACGACGAGAATGACGTAAAAAGAGGAATAAAGTTTTCAGCAATTCATCAAACACATGTATGTAAATAAGATAAACTAAAAGCTTCACAAAATTTATCTGGATGAATTAAATAGGACTGAAAAAATCTACGCCAAGTGCATTAATAATGGTGACGTATCTCTTCCACGTACGTTGGCATGCATGGGAGTTGCGCCAGGCGCATTTTGCGACCGTTCCGTAAAACAGGCCCCTGGACTTGGTCACATTTCCTCCAGTAACATGCGGATGTTTTACGTTTGCACGGATAATTCAAATTTGTCTCGCTCTTTACACGGCTGAAGGCAGGGAAGAGAGTCCAAAATAGAACCATCTATTGTGTTCGTTGGACGAACTGTCCAGTACATTAGCCGCAAAGCCTGTTGCACTCACTGGAAACAATTGGCAAGTCTCGTGGAAAATAACAGATAACGCCTGTTCTTGAAGAACCGGGCCACATGGTTTAGCCACCATAACTCAACGTACATATTGCTAGCATTCAGTGGAATGAAACAGACTACAGTAGGTTGCGCCGTTGGAAATTCACGTCACGGAACCACACTAAAAACAAATTGGGCGAATTGTCGAAATTTAAATCAAAGAAAAAGGCTTCAAAGGGCTTCATGGTTTGTTCGCCGTTGAATGATTTGTCTTATACCGTAGAACACGTTGACCATGACTTCATACAGAAATTGTGCGTTTCTTTTTTCTACTATTTCCTGTAGGGTTAGGAGAGTGGTGTATGTGGGTGGGGGGGGGGCGAAACAGCATTTTAATGTTCATCTTTACGCTTAATATCTAGGCTACATAGAACATCAGTCGTGACTGAAGCTGTCAAATACCCCGCCATACCAAAACCTCGCCTCCCAGCCCCACCCACCCATTTTGTTGAAGACCAACAGATGTTTGCGTGATAAGCCATGGATGTGATTTTTTGTGGACGTGACTTTTGGTGGATCTGATACATTTGGATGTGACATCTTATGGAGATGAACATATATGGATTATTTCCTTCTGGATGGGCGTTTCTGTCCTGTACAGCATAGCAATGGCGTTTATAATTGTCCCTGAAAATCCACACCATACTGAAGAGTGTTCACTGTCGATCTAAGGAAAAAAACAAGATGTTTTTGCAATCCTTCCTAAAAGCAGCTACAATGACGTAGTTTTCAGGTTTGAGTGAGGGGGTGGAGGCTTTGGAAAGCAGGAGATTCAGTTTCATCTGGGGATATTATTCACAGTCTTTTCTCAGTACGACAATTACTCATCTTTTCGTTCCATGCACATATATAAGGCTGACGAACACGGAGATTTGCTGTCATCGCTAAATGTCCCTTCATGAAACCGCTACCGAGTTATTAATAGCCAATCCTGTTTTTAGTAATTGCACATGGGTCATTAAAAAAGCAACAGTGTTGACAGATGGATGGATATCTACGTTGAGTTCGTTGTTAGACTGCTATTAATGATGCATATAATTTGCAATGAATGAGCTGGCTGGCTAAAAGAAACACATTCGCCATGGCGCGAGAGCCATAATATGCTCCACGAACTAGTTTGCGTACAATTACAATACGGATTTTTGTTGAATTGATATAGTGAACACATCAGCGTTATTGTCGCGTCCGCAATTCATATCATCACACAAGACATTACTTCTCCAAATAATTTGGAGAAGAATCCGTTGAATGCCAAGTAAATACCAGTATGAACATTAAAACTGTCCGTATCAGTGGCGTGTACAGAATAAAGCCTCGGGGCTCAAAGGACCAGAGGTCTCGATATTCATATGTGGTTATTACTCGTTAGCTAGAACAAGTGATGTAGAGTCGAATTACAGGAACCTGTGTCCAAGAGACTGGCCTTATTACTGAACGCAAACAGTGAAACATGAAGACGACTGGAAATACATGGCATTGTGGCAATCACTGAGAGAGCCTTTTTATATGGTTTAAATAAGGACAGATCGGCAAGAAAATGTTTGCATGTGACGTCTCGAATGCACAAGGCTCAAGTCCAATTATGTGAGTAACTATAGATGGCTGACAGGTGAATCCCGACTGGCATGAGTTTAAATCCTGCGCAAAAGCGAAGCCTTTAAATGTGCGATCGCCACTTTTTGTCCTTCGTCTCGACATTTCTCTAAAATGAGCCACATTACAGTATCACGCTATCCTTGGTTTTTTCTCCTCAGTTGGTGAATTGATCAACCTCGGCGTAACATTTTAATGAGAAATGATCGTTTTTCCCCATAACGACCAATTACATGTCATCGACGTCGATGAGGCTAATATGAATCGTTTCGATTAAAACATCTCTGTTTCTTTTTTCTTACTCTCGCCTGTATTCGCCGAGAATATTTGCCACTTACGAAGACCCATTTAATTCAGGTCAAAGAGGTTAGCTACACATATTGGCAATTAAATTTTAAACACCCTGTAAAAGACAGGTCTCCACACCGAATCCAGCTTACAAACGCAACTCACCGAGTCAAAGGCATTGATTTCTGCATGTAATTTGGTAAATATATTTTAAGCACCATTGACCATAATGCTGGCCCCCGTTGAATAAGCGAAATAGTCTTGAGTTCGGCGTAAAGTACCCATTAAATGAATAAAATTAATCAAGTACCTTTGATGAAGATGCAAAACATAGTTACTGTTGATTCATCAGTGTTAAGATATTCAAGTACTCATGGATTCTCTATGATGTCGTCTGTGTACAATGATTCAGCTCAACACGGACTAGTCTGTTAAGAATACTGTATGCTGAGATTGGAACAAAACACTACGTGGGCGTACACTGCAGTTATATCTCCAGTCACATCAACTTGGCTTCTCCAGATCGTCCGATATCGACCATATTTGAATTCCTTTCACCAACATATGTCAACATTCATGATACATGGCACCAAATGAAAAACGCATAAAACTGAATGAGTGCTGCATTTATTTACTTCATCGGATCTTACGTCTTACTCAAGAGAGTATCTTTATTTGGTACGATTAAAGGGCTGACGAGATGGTAAAACCTTTTTTTCTCCTTTTTTTTGGTTTTCATGTAATAGTTGTTCGCGTATTAAATGTGACGACAGCACACCATTTGGAATAATTCTAGAGCAGTGAAGTTTAGTTTATTGCATTTAACATCACTATAATTTTATTAGCTAATTCTGCTCATGCAGGCCATGGTGCAAGGGGGCGTAAATGCTGTTATATCTTAAACACTTACATGAACAGTTAGAATAAAACCCTAACTGAGGTAATCTGACATGAGGCCGGATTTCAGGGTTTACAGCCCTATATGCTATAGTCTGTTATTTTATATTCAGCAGGTACTCGGCAAGCATTATACCCCAAAGGGTTGTATGAACAAATGAAAGCTTAGACTGGGTGTACAGTCTTATTGGTCAAAGGTACGCTGTCAACATTCTAAAAGCACAGCAAAAAAAAAAAAAACACAGAAAACGCCATAAGGATATTTAAGCGCGATTTTCCAGACAAGGACCTCCGTTTAACACAAGATTGCAACTGTTCTTATGGGGAATTACATGCATTTAATGCAATGTATTTGTGCCTACACCACTGTGCTCAGAGAGTTAGCACTTTACAGTTTTCGCCTTGGACACAGCGCCTGGGCGTTTGGGAGAGATGGAATTTTGCGATTCTATTCCCCAGATTATCGGCGCATCCCTGACTGCCTTACAAGAAAAGCTTGTCCAGTAGTGCTATGCTGAAGACTAAAGTTTAAAGGTTAGCATTGGCGAAAAATCGTAAAGCCTATTCTGTACGATAGCAAAATACTTTCACAAGATTAAGCGCGAAGCCTGAGGTGTGGGGTATGGTGATGGCCGCACTGAGAGTAGACTCTAAATCGATAGGTTGGAGTTAGTCAAACACAGCTGTGATATAATATGACAGGCTCAGTCATATATGGTTATGGCCTCGTCGCCATGGAAAACCTCTTGAAAACTGACGTACCTTTCCATCTTAATCCTGTTAACCTAGGTGTCGAAACCGACATTCGTATAGCAGCCATAAATCAAAATGGGCGTTCGAAGTCAGTAATCGCAAGACCAGTTTCCAAAAAAGACAGAAGAATACAGAAATATATAAATAGTGAACTAAAGCGTCTGGGTTGTATGAGCTGTTCCATGCATGGTTTAGATTCTTCCATGAACTGCTTACTCTAAACCGTACACAAACACATCGTGTACCACAACAAGCAGGATCCATACCGGATTCCTGGAGATTGCGAAATTTAATTATGCTTTTTGTCAAACACCTCCAAGTTGTCTTAACGAGATTTAGCGTGGATTATGACATTAAAGAACTGCCTGGGGTCGGTTTTACTCTCTGTGCTATAGTGTTTTATGTTGTATTCTTGCACAAACCGGTATTCTGCTGATGTAGTAAGCTTCCCCGAGGCCTGGCCCCTCTGCATTGATTTTATGTTATTGTGTTTGTGTATTAAATATGGTAACAACAAAACAGTTTGGAGTAACTCTACACGAATGACGTCTAGTATATTGTGTTTAAAATGACTGCAATGTTTACTCTCTTTTTACCTATTTCTGCCCATGGCATAATGCTAGGGTGGGTGTAAGTTGCTACTTCATAAATGCGTACATGAACAGTTTGAACACTAACTGACAAGAGGCCGATTCAACCGGTAACGAGTGACCATTTGCCAACTATCACACTGTCGCCGCTGGTCTAGTTTTACTCTCTATACGTTGTGGTCTTTAACATCCAGTATTGGAGCCGAGTTCCCTTGGTCTTGGCCGGAAACAGACAAGGGTTACTGCTGAGGTCCCCTGATGTTGGCCGAAAACAGACTGGGATTTTGATAAGATAAGACGATTCTACTTCTAGACAGTATAGACAGTAGGGAACAGATATTATACTTTTTCGAACACTCCTTGAATTCCGCGGACTAAAATTATACCTGTTGGTTTGTTCTCAAATGGCTTGATTAAAGAAAGGCGAATGCTAGACCAATGGACCAGGAGCTTTGGTTGCTAACACGTCTGCTGCTGTGGTAACCGACAGCTAAGATTAATTTGATGTGGGGAGCCTTCAGAGCAAGCATGTTCCACCACTTTCCGGTGAATTGGGGTAAAATATTCATTTGAGAAGAAAGCAATAGGCGCGGTTTTGCCTCGAGGGCTTGCAAGTTAGTTCAATCTAGATGGACGGGGGGAGGGGGTAAAAAAAGGCCGGGAAATACTTTCTATCTCTGC
Organism: Acanthopleura granulata; assembly: GCA_016165875.1. Classification (NCBI taxonomy): domain Eukaryota; kingdom Metazoa; phylum Mollusca; class Polyplacophora; order Chitonida; family Chitonidae; genus Acanthopleura; species Acanthopleura granulata. Next base: position 621,747 of record JABBOT010000039.1, read on the forward strand.
CTCATTAGAGGTTGACCTGGCGCCAACTCTTGTCATTTTGTTTACGCTAAAACACGCTGAGATCGGAATATGTGTCACTCGAGTTCCCCAAGGCCACGGGATGAAGGCGAGTTGAGATTTCCCGAGGCGTTAGCAAGGTTTTGCTGCCATGCATTCTGTCATCGAAAGAACCCAATCGTCATTCCTGTACTGGATTGTTTTGACGGGGCATTTGACAGCCTCGTCGGTGTAATTCTGGCATAAAATCCTGATAAAGAACCTCTAGAGTTGATCATAAAGTCATATCGAGCCCGTTGGGAACGTGTTGGCGATACTTTGGGTGCAATTGGATTTTAAAAGTTTGACGACAACATGACGTGAGGACCGTTTGCGGACGGGCATACATAACGACTGAGCCGAGAGCCGCGTCAGCAATCCAGCGGAAATATGCAATAAAATCCCTGTAATTCGAGTAATTCTGCCAATTTTGGCCACGAAACTAACTCCGATGTGACCGATAAGGCCGACACAATATCCAGCTGATGGAAGTGCATTGGGAGATCTATTAACGTATGCTTGGCTAGTACCCGTGCCTGTACGACAGTATACAGCTTCGAGTAGCACATCAGCAACCGAACACGATGCCACACGACCAAAATTTACGTGACTGGGGGGTGACTATGAAATTCCGAAACAGTCATTTCATCCTGGATCGGCCAATTGCAGATTCGCTCTGTCAAGCGTATCTCGCCAATGCAAGGGTGTTTAATCAGGAAATGGCACTGGCGTTACCAAGCGCACGCCGATTTCATGTTGAGTCTGTTCATTATGGCCAGACTTACATGCTGTGCTCTTGTTTTTGCCCGCGTCTTTTCGGGGAATTACTGTGGAAAGTTCCTAATAGCCAAATGGAACTGGCACAGCGATGGGTGCACATTAAAAACAGAAGACACACAAACAAGCCCTGATTTTCAAGGCTGGGTCCCTTGCCTGGTTTTATTTAGAGGAAAGCGACTGAAGAGAAAATGGCTGCAAATGTCCATACTGTTCAACATATTTTTATACTAACCTAATAAGCCCAGTACATCCCAATCTTATTGCACAGCAAAATCAACCTTTAATCTAGCTAATGACAACAGGTATCCTTCTCATAATTTACCCTGATGGGGAGAAGAGAGACGACGCATACGATGTACTGACAGCTGTGTTATTTAAAACAACCTTTCGCGAATTAGAACCTTGGCATTTTTGCCCACACTTAGGCGAGTATGGCAACGCAATTTTAAATTTGGTTCCTAAGCTACAGAAATTTACATCTACATGAATAAAAAGCAACAATAGGAAAATGGTTCCTATGAACAAGTATGTGTTCTGTAAATATGGATTACGCCAGCTAATGCACCTCTAGAAATCAGAGTAACCCATGAGCAAAATATGTCACTGAGGTATTAGGTCTAATCTAGCAGATTCTGTGTGCCATGTCAACTGATACGCTGAGTGTGTCCTTGCAGCCGACAGGTCTCTCCATACGGCAACTCAGTTACAATCTTGCCACACTGAAATGCTCCACGGAATGCAGCATATGTTTAATGGATCGATATCTATTGCGATATCGATCACACACTCCGTGCTTCAATCACTCTCTCAGCATGCAGAAACGAATCTTGACTGAATCATTTTCAATGGATTTCTGGACGTGGTGTTATTTTGTCAGCATAGTTAGGTCGACTTCAAACAAACAACGCCCAAATCAGTGTTTGGAGTGTATATGGAGCTGACTCCTTGTATATGTATTTAAATCTGTGGTATATAAATTTTGCTAAGACACTTGTGACGTCCAAAGAGTACTGATTATATTTGAAGACAGGATCATCTGTAAACAAAAGGCTTTGACGTCGCATTTTCCTAAGCGAAGTCAGCTATATTGCCAGGAACACAAGACCTCATCACGTCATTTCCTAACTATGATAATATTATGCCAAGACATTTGTATCGTACATAAACTACTGATTAATTTTGCAGATATGCGATTCATAAAACAAAAAGCATTGAAGTCGCATTTTCCTAAACGAAGTCAGAGCTATAGACGCTTCGGATCCAAGACGCCAATAGGTCATTTACTAACAGAGAGAACCAAGGCGCTTGGCAAACTGTGAGAATGTAGTTTATCCAGCCGGCCACGTAGTTCAGACTCTTAAGGGATGGAATTCTTCAATTATCGAGGGTCATTCTTAAGTTACAGCGGAGTGATACCGTTTAACGACAAGGTCGTTATTTCACCCTGGGGACGACAGAGACCATCTGGTCATCCAACGAGAGACAAGGGGTGCCGAACGTATCATCTTAAATTATGGGTAATGGCGTTCGGTTCATCTGGGGCGGGTGGAGTTTTAAGGCCGCCTGGGCGCCTAATCAATGACGATGAGACGGAAGGTGGGACAATAACGTTTAAATCTGATGTCTGCGGTGTTAATGAGCGCCTTGGTGCCGTCCCGAAACAGCGGAGATTGAATTCTGAGACGAGGCTGAAAGCCTCTTCCTTCCAACGGTAAACGCTCTTCAGTAGCGAGCCAGGAGCATCGCAAAGATGTGTGTGCTCGGTTAGGGTCGCTGTGCTCAACACTTTAAGGCCTAAGGTCTATGGTGCGAGAGAGGGTAAATTAGTGCCGTTTTATTAAAGTCGTTAAGGGCAGGTCTTAAAATGGCCTGCGGTATAGCCGACATAATTCGATTTTTCTAATTTAGTACCACAAAAAAAGAGAACGCATCCACTGAGCGTAAAAGAAGTTCGAAATAACTACAATCAATTACCATACTGGAAATATCAAGTCAGCGTTTAGAACAAATGCAAATGTATGATTCGGAGGGTTTTGTTTTACCAGCTGTAATAAATAAAAGGCGCATTCAAAAGCCTTGTAACAAAATAATCGAATTGTGTAATGTCGAAATAAACCTGCATCAAAAGTTACGAAATGATAACTGCAAGGACTGATTGCTTGAGAATATGTATTGTCTCAAAAGTGTGCATGGATGTCTTTGCCGATTCATTGTTGAGTGACTCGACATGCGTAAGTCCTAAGTTTGTAAGTTCTGGGTGGCCATTCTTTGGTTGCCCTGACAACTCGCACCGGCTCCTTGTGGTACACATGTTTCACAAGAAATTAACTCTTCCCGTAAACCTGACATTCTATATTCCTGACTATAGAGTGTAATGTTTCGTTTTACCAACATGTAATTGTTTTCGGTTTCCATGTGATTTGTATCTTTTTTGTTTTCTTCTTACGCTAACACCAAACATGCCTTTTATCAGAAAACATTTACTGCGTGCCTCTGTTTACTCTGTAAAAACGCACGCATCAAATTACTGGGTCTGTAATCATCTTCACCACATGGTCACCAAAACCAACCCAAACAACGCCAAAATCTTTACTGTTTCACTGAAAAATATGTGGAATTATCCACTACTGACAAAGACTTACTTAGTTCTGCGCAATTTGTACCCCTTGGATGTGCTCTCGCCAAGAGTAAAACGAAAAGACAAGATTGGAACAGACTTAGGTAAGCATCTCGAGTCCTGTGTTCACAACTGAACTTTCGCGATGTTGCATAACCAATATGTCGCATAACCAGCGTAAGCCAAATCACGGACACAAAGAAAATGGAAAGTGTTGTAATATTACTTTTAACGCATCATGCACACGCTGTTCTGTTCCTTTTTTGTCTTTGTTTTTCTCTTTTGTTCTATAGACTAAATCAGCGTAGACGAGTGACGCAACATCGTGATTCGATTCTCTTTAATACAGTGCACTTTATGGTCTCGTAAAGAATGACATATTGAACATTCATTTACAGACACACGTCAAGAAATGGCTCTGGCTCTTCAGGTTTATTTCCAACTCACATCCGAAAAATCTGATGTTGAAATGATTGCGATCTTCCCACTTAAACTGAAAACCGGTTATGAATATATAACCGCAAATTTGTATGCTACATGAAACAATAAACATACCTATTATCCAAACGCATGTTTAAATCTTTTACTGCTTAAGAAACAAAAATGTTTCACAGTGTAAATGTAGAGCAATAATTAAAACGATTCAATTGATAAAATTCCATTATTAATTGCTCTTGGTGTTCCATTAATTTCAAGGCAACAAAGACTTCTTCAGTTACACTACATCCAGCGAATACCATACCATGTCATTATCATATCCGATCCGAGGCTGAGATTCACTAGCCATTGCAATGATGTACTGCGCTCTGCAGTCGAGGGATAATCATATTGACGTATGAATGGATCACGCTTTAAAAACCTTTACAATCGGCATCACAGTCAAGGGGGAATAACCCAGTATTTATACCATACTGTTCGCACACTGCCGGACACCGGTCAATTTCTTATCTTATTAGTTACGCCTTGAAAGAGAAACGATTTAAAGTTCAGTGCTATAAATGTATATCCGCTAACGACATTCTCAATATACACTCTGTAAGATCAATTTCTAAAAAATAATATCGATAAAAAAGTAAAAGTATGCCCATTTGTCTTTCCTAAAGAAAACTGTGTATGATTGTTTTCATGATAAGAAGCGAAAGAGAACAAAAGAGAAACAAAAGATGTCCATAATTCAAAGTCAGTACACACACATTATCTAAAAAGATGTCTCCAGGCATTGCAACTACTGAGGCCCGCATCTGGAAAAACGTGGCGTTTCTTTTGGGACACAGAGAACATTAATGTCTTTGAAATACAGAGATCCATCTTCCTACAGTTTTAACACCGTAAAAAATACACACGATGATGGATACAAGGTAACTCAGATGCGCTACATCAAATAAAATATCCCACGCGTCCAAAAAAAACCGAGTTGTTACTTGATAATTTCCTTTGAAAACTCAACTTTTAAGAGAAAGAAAACAATCTTGTGATGCAACTCTTGAAGACTCTTGAATTGCCACCTTATTATGACCGATCATTTATATAAATCAGCACATAACTGTGACAATACAAAGGCTGTTGCTGAAATAAAATTTGATTTACATCCCCTATTTAAAATTTACAAGCAATCGATTCAACATTTGAATTGTTTGACAGCGTCCATGGTGGTGCTGTCATTAATTATTTAAAATACATTGGATTATTCCATGAAATATCATTTCTTTAAATCATATATAGACCTTATTCTATATTATATATAAACAGGAATTTTCATAGTATAGTTTTCGAGTTTTAACCCAGGTTAGGTTCTTTCACATGTAACTGGTTTTAACACGTCCGTCTGTTTCATTTTCTCACTGCGTCGATAAGCATATGCTGATTCCTAGTTTAAACATGCTTTCGCCACAATGTGGCAGAAATACTACTGAAGCTGCGTTAAGCTCTAATCATTCATTTATTAAAATTTACATGTTCGGATTTAGCTTATTTTTAAACGACACCTGAATTCCAACGAATGTGTGACTTATTTATTTCATTGTTCTTTAACGCTCCTTCATCCTAAGGATGCTTGACTTCTTTGAGGGCAGATAGTTAAGTGGAGGAAACAGGAGTTACCGGCGCAAACCAGCGACATGTGGACCATTGACGATCTATCCCACATGTGAAGCACATATCCGCACACCGCGCTGTTGGAATACAAGAAACTACAGAGCAGAGAGTAAAACGACGATAGTGTCATAGTTGGCACATGTTCACAAGTTACCGGTGAAACATAACCTCTCGTTAATTTACCTCAATTAGGGTTTTATTCTAACTGTTCATGTCAGTGTTTAAGAAGTAACAACTTTCATCAGTAAATTTCCAGCAATACCTTAACAACTGGGCACAAACCATAAAACCATGGGAAGCGATTCCAAAGAAAAAAAGAATACCGTTAATGTGTGGTTTCCTGACTTATACCACACATATATTACAAGGCTCCAGATGAAAGCATCCTGTCCGTGTTTTCTTCTAAACGAAAGCAATATAAAACATACTTTCATTCAAGGGGAGTAACTCTATGCATACTCCCGAACCACACTTAACAATTCCAATAAATCTGCTCCAGCAGTAGCAGCTCGTCAATCAGGTGATTATCCTTATCACCAGGTGGAGACAGCTTGTCGTTAGAATTGCGCAAGGAATCTGAAAAAGGAGACACGCACTAGGCATGGCTTACACCAGGCGAGGCTAAAATTCTGCCAACTCGTTTCTTCAGTGTGTAAACACAGCATTCATTGCACTCCCCAATACTCATGACGCGAAGAAAAAAAATGTCGGCAGAAAAAAAAAGTGCTAAGTGGTGAGAATTGGCTTAAGTGATTCAGTAAAGTGTGGCTCTCCGGGGTATGAGTGTGCCAATTAAAACACGAACTACCCACCCTGTCTGTATCGCTCTTTCGTAAAGGAGGTGATAAAAAACCGGCTTCGATATCAGGGCCCTGTCACATCAAGAAGAGCGATATCAGCGCTGATTGAGAATGAAACGGCACTGGTTGAAAACAGTTCATTGGCAGTAGCAATGATTGTGTTAGCGACAATCTTTAAAGTAAACCTGGCATATGCCTTTCTAACCATGCCAAAGGTACTGTCTGTCTCTTTCTCAACAATTTCACAATTTAGCTCTCATTTTAGTGGAGGCGGCTTAATATAACATAACGATATAAATTACGACTTTCGGTAAAAAATGAATTTGAATCAGATTTACCTCGAAGGGAGGAAGTTTTTAAGGCAGATACGACCCTAGGAAAGATGTACCGCTGGAAGAAGCCTACATTGATTGGAAACCTTATGTATGAAATACATTTGGAAAGTTAGATTACCCAGGTCAACTCATTTCACAAACTTTTGAATTAAAAAAACCGTGCGTTCAGAGGTAGAACTGTCAAAATTCTGTAAAATGTTAATAAAACAAACAGGGATGTATCACTGTTATCAGCAAGGCCAGACCACTTTAATATGCCTTCAGGTGCAGTTCTATACCCCTGAACCCATGTAACGCGTGCCTGCTCACCGACAACGTGAATCTGCTACTAAACAGGTGTAAAAAAGGTTTGACGGCGCTTTATTTTGGGTTGAATAAACAACAAAAAGTGAAGTTATTTCCAGATACAGTTTTTCCATGTTGCTTTATCAGGATATCAATCCTCCTATTTATTTATTGATTTTTTACGCCGTACTCTAGAACAGTTCACTTATACAACGGCGGCCAGCATCGTGGTGGGAGAAAACCGAGCAGAGTCCGGGTGAAACATACGACCATCCACAGGTTGCTGGAAGACCTTCCAACGTAAAGCCGGAGAGTAAGCCAGCATGAGCTGGACTTGAACGTGCGACCCCACTGGTGGGAGGCCTCCTGTCATAGTGCTGCGCTAGCGCGCTAACCGACTGAGCCACGGAAGCCCCGATAATCGTCCTAGCCCTTGACACTAAACAGTATGGTACACAGTTTGGATGTTTCCTTAATTCGTCCGCCTGGAACATTCCCTCGTCTTCCGTACGTAGGAAGACACCCATCAAATAAATAAGTGACAAATACATGCCTTGTTTCTGTCCGTCCTAACTGCATGAGTTTCGTGGGACGAATCCGTCCAAACTTGTTTGTGTATATACTGTGTTAGTTCTGCGATACTCTTCCCGAATTTTTGTGCAAGTTGATCTTGTCCTTGTAGAATGGCCATTTCTGGTCTGCGGAGGGTATACGAATGTCTGTTTCGACACCTAGATTACACAAATCCGAAACATTTCAGTCATGACATTCCAAAAATGAAGCCGCTTATTTCTCGCGAGAACCCACACCACGCATGGCGTCCGTATGTATATAAATTATCTACACATAGAAAGGTCACTACGTCATAAATCACCAGCACTGCCATCCATAAAGATGTCGGGAGCGCCATCAGCGGCAAACAAGCGACCCAGTGAAAGATGAGAGATGGGGCTGTCGCTCCTGCTACAAGCCTCTAACGATGTGGGATAAGCATTACCTTGAGACTCTGGACGATATTTTGACCCACAGAGATAACAGCCTTCCCCGAACGGTCTACCTTGTACACATGTGTACAAGAAGGTTCATATCCTGAAAGAGAACACAGAACGCGGTGGGTGTCCGTCCGTTGCATACAGCAATTAGTCCTCCTGACAGCTACGTGGAAGACAAAACAACCATTGTAGTGATTTGCGTGGGCTCCTGATTAGCCGAGTAAGCCGGATATGATCGAAACCTGGATTCTGATGGAGGACTAGGCATCCCTGAGGTCCGGTTCCGTTGCACTGTATTCATGTTATTTTTTCTGCTCTGTTGTCTGGTTCTGTGGATACTATCGTGCTAGGGGAGTATAAGTTGTTACTTCTACTGCTTTGACATGAACGTTTAGAACATAACCCTAGCTTAGGGAAATAGGCAAGAAAACGCATTCCACAGGTTACATTACAACAGTCACAGATCACAAAAGCCTGGGAACGATTTCACAGATTTATTCTTTTTTACGTGTTTTGAACGATCATGTTTTAGAAAATATGTATAAAAACTTAAAACACTTTACAAAATTACTGCACGGAGAATAAAACCAGAGCAGCGCAGACAGTGTGATAGTTGGCAAATGGTCACATGTAGCCCGTAAAATCTGGCCTCTTGTCAATTACCCTAGGCAGAATTTTAATTTAACTCTTCATGTAAACACTGAAAGAAGCAGCAATTTACATGGAGTTAGATAGAAGCCGAAATTATGTATATTGATGCAATTTATTACCATTCACAAACCATATGACAACCAGTGAGATAAAAACAATATCAATGGACCAGGCCTTGAGAATACGTAGTACACGAGAATTTAACTCTGAGGTAGACAACGTTATGCCCTGACAAAAAATGCCGACCTATTGTCACGTGACGTCCAAGGATGGGGTGAGTTGAGATAGATCACTTGATATCGATGGATTTACGGCCTAGTACATGCAGTTCAAATGACGGACCTTGTTTTGTAAAGCTTTGCTCTTTCTGACATTACTACTCTTAACAGTAATGACTTCATATCATCCTAGCAGCAGGACAAAGTTCATTCCGTTTTCTATAATTCATATGTGTGTTAAAGAAAATCGGACACGCTCTTTGCCAAAAAATAACACAATTCGAATGAAGCTTGCACGAAGTTATTTCTGTTTCTTTGTAACAATCAAAAAATAAAGCTTTTTGTCTCAGCCTAAGATAGAATATTTGAACGCCTGATGGCAAGTCCACCACCAAATGTTGACCAGATTCTCTCTCTCAAGAAGCCATACCAATCACACCTAAATCAAGTCAAACGAAGCTTACACGGCTCAGCTACCGGTCAATTGGACTGCACGAAGTGGGCAAGCTGTTCTCCTATTTTTCCGCGGTGAAAACAATTAGGGCAAAACCCGTGAGCCAATGGTTATATGTGGACATCGAAAACCACAGCAGTCGATCAAAGTTGTAGTGAGGCAAAAGGAATCATCTGCCATTAATCGCTTGGGTAACAGTGCTGAACACGATCTATGATAGCTCACTATAGATGGTGCTGGAGAAGGCGCTGTGGACGATTCCAATTTGTTTCAAATATTTTAGCATCCGTAGTGTTTATGGATCGTTAGAAATACCTGATCCTCACTCCTCCTATTTTGATTAAATCAGCGACACTGTGATGAGCATGATTGCCAATAATTTTTGTTAAAATTGCAGTTGAACGATATAATTCTGCCTAATACATGGTGCTAGGGGTATTTTTACCCCAACATGAACAGTTAAAAGAAAATTCCAACTGAGGTAAACTGACAAGAGGCCGGATTTGAAAGGTAACTTATGCCCATTTGCCAACTATCACACTATCGTCGCGGCTATGGTTTTTACTCTGTATGTTGTGGTCTTTTATATCATGTTATTGAAATCTTAAATTCGTATTCGGTGAATAACTTCCAGGTCGAATACAAATATGGACGTTTAGCTGCAGTTGTTGATAAAAAATATCATCATAGTAGTGTTCAATAAACACAAATGCTCCTATTGCACCGAAATCGTAGTGGGTTTGGAATCCTTACATAGACTTGAAGAAAGATAGTTTCTCGTGGAAGGCGTTTAATCCATTCAGACAGCAATAAAGTAATCAACACTTCGTTTGTGTAAGTTATTTTACGGTCTCGCCAACCGACCACGGAATGCCAAACAAAGTTAGCCCACAGTAATCATCAGCAATTTTAGATTTCGGCGAATTTCCTGGCACTGACTGTGGACAATTATTTTTATATAACCGAGCTGACTTTTGTGACGTTAAGGGTCAGCCGTGTCCACGTATTATACTAGGAATGGCTTGATTTGAATTGACCCCCCCTCACGGGATATGTACACCAGTGACGACATGCCGAGCAGGTGATTTACGGCGTGTTATTTACATGACGATCTCAATCACCAATCATCGTCGCCTTCACGGCCCCGACCAGCTTGATAGATCGCCATAGTCTGGCCACGCCGTAAATCCGTCCGAACCTTTCCCCGCGGTGCCTCTAACTACATCGTCCAATTATTATTGGATCCCCGATGATGTCCTAATTTTAGCTCCAACGTTTCATCTCTGTGTCCTGGCTCCCTGGTATGCGGGGATTGTAAAGTCAGGTATATGGAATGAGGTAGGCTACACAATCTGCCATGTGTAAGGAATTAAATCGTCCACCCATGCATTGTGTTACAGAATCTCGTACAGGTAATGAGCCCACTACTGTGCCCAGGTTCAGGGTTGCGCTAACCAGTACACACATTTACCTACACGTAATAAGATACACCTATCATAACAGAAAAGGCTGTGTCATTCCTGAATGTGGCAAGAGTATGGAACCAAGCACAGAAAATTAGTTTGGACAATGTTTATTTTTGAAGGGGAATTCAGCCCTGATACTCAACACATTAATGTAAGTGGATAACTTGGATAGAAGCACAGGTTGGAGAAAGACAATTCTCATTTGGGATAGTTGAATATTGACGACAGCATCTCAATTGTGCATGACGCAGAAATATTGAAAATCTTGAAAAACGAGCGGAATGTGCTCTACTGGATATGAGGGAGCCGGGTCAAACACAGTCACCTTGTATTTTGACTCTATTCAGCACTTTTTATCCATGTTTCATGGCTGGAGTATTAGACACACAAAACCATGGCTAAGATGTAATTGAACTGAGCACAATACAAGGAAGAAATGCAGTATTTTTGTATCATAAAAGTCTCCTAGGTTATGACTGAAACGTTTTGTCTACAAGCCAAAAAGAAGGAATAACCATCTTAATGGCGTCCGCAGGTCTAGAAAACCGCCTCATCCGCCCAGGAAAAATAGTTCCGCGGAAGTCGCCGGTTTGCAGGTTTAATTACTCGAGAAGGTGTAGGCGTGTGATGGGGGATCACATCGCCCACTTGTGTGCAGGACTCATTCATCACAGGTAAGATTCTGTTGCTGGACAGCCTACGTGAAAGTATGCTAAGTGAGCCGGGGCTCGCCACAGAGGTAGACGCAGGAAATAAAGTTAAGGCTCTAAAAAAAACTGAATAAATGTGCATTATCTAAGGGACAAACAGTGGCGTTCATTCAGCGGAACGACTGTGGGATAACATGGCTGGATCGATCAATTCTTATCCGTCCCCACACATCCGAAGAAAGACATCGGATTTGAGGGAGGTGTTGCGGTGGACGTAAATTATTGCACAGGAGTGGCATTGGCGTTGACAGGAAGTCAGCTACCCCCCAAAAGGCAATTTGTTCGAGTCGGACAAACGATGAGGCATCGTCACAGTAAAAAACAAGATTCTCTCCCTAGTCATTTATTAGGTGCTAAGATTGCCACACTGTGATATCTATGGAGTCTTTTGTTTCATGATTCGCTATGGTTCCATTTGAGGGATATCTAAATCTCTGAAAGGTCATTACCTCTCGTCATTAGATCAAATAAGTTGATTACTTTGTATACCAGGTACACATCTGCAGCTCTGACAGACGACCGTTTGATTAAAACTTGACAAGTTTATTACACAGGAATGACCAGAGCCAATCACTGATGAATAACTAAATCGAAAAAACATTTAACTAAATCGAAAAACTGATCACGCAAAAATAACTCCAGGCCCCTAACTCTACGTATAGATGTTATATGTGCTGATAATTAACTTTATTACGGGTTCTACCTTTCTCTTCCACGGATCTCTTGATCCGAACCGCGCATACTTTCGTTTCTTTTCCTTGCACGGCGCTACCTTGATTAAATATATAGAAAGTCAATTATAGACGACTCTGGAAAAGAGAAGTAAATCGCACGTTGTTACACTGGCTCGAAGCATATTATACGGAGGAGGACACACTGATATACATTTTACACACCGATTACCTATAATTAATAAAACAAGTGTGTAATATCAAAGCGTCCTCTCTCACGTAATAGCAAAACAATTCTATTCAATAATCGTAAAGGTATATTTGCTTCAGTTATTTCACTGGCCATTGCCCAGACGAAGCATACGTTCAGGCTTTAGCTCAGATAGCTACTCTAGAAAATGCCACTGTTGCGCGTCGTCTTTCGTAATTCTTCCCTTTCTTAGTTTTCATAATGGTGAGTTGTCCCTAATACAATCACAGAGTAAGATCGATCTATCAACGCGAGTCTCACTTCCCGTCAGTTACCTCGTCACCGTCAAATAAAGCACAAATTTCATTCATTTACAAAAGACTATTGCCAGTGATGATATAACTCAGAAATGAAGACTGTAGCCCAAAATTTCTATCAGCTTTTATTCAATTGCATTCCATTATTTTATCCTGAACTTTTAGATTTATTTGTGTATACTGATTTCCTTAGCTGATGAAGCTGGGAATTTTAACGTTTTGCTCTCTCCCTATGAGTTAGATCACAACGGCAATAACATTAGCCTTTAGCAGAATGTGAAAATGAAAATCTTAGTTCTAAATTTTGGAAGGTATGAGTTTATATCTGAAGCATTTGACCATGGAAGAGATTTGACCTGTATCCACCCTCCAAGTTTATACATAACACTTGTACAAACACAGACTTAACCGATTGTGATACAGCGCTTGTTAAGCAAAATGCCTCAACGCGCATCTCATATGACATGTTACGGTAACTGTGAAAATGAGTGCCAGCTGAGTGGAATTTAGCTCTGATTGGTGTCACAAATATGTCGTGCACGTGCAGTAATCTCAGGCATTTTGAAAATATAAGGAAATAACACTTATAGATATCAAAGCTCGGCCCAGACATTAACATAATTATTCCCCAAAAGCAGGCAGACAAAAGGGCGTCAATTAGTACTGGTAGTTATCAACCGATTACCATACAGAGCTAGCAATTACATCCCTTTGCAGTTATTAAATATAGATATCCCCTATTTGGTATTAGGGCAGATAAAAGTGCCAGTAATTACCTTCGTTGTTGTTGTTGTCATTGCTGTAGAGGCCCTCTGTCGTGTTTTAACACAGAGAACGATAACAAGGTATTTTTAACACAACATTATGTGTATGGTATGGTGGTTCTTTATTTGAGTAAACGGTCTTGCTGACAAGCCAAATTAGCGTTAATTCCCCACGCCCATCGCTGTCGATAAGCGAAGAAACGACGTTATGTAAGACCTGGCGTGTCATGTCGTCAGCCACAGTTCTTTAGATATGTATTGAATACACGTACATATGCATACGCGTCTACTTATTCGTGATTTTAACACTTTCAAACAATTTAAAATGAACCACAGAATTTATTATTAACAGCATATCATAAAGGACAAAGAATTTAAAGTCTATCGAAAATCGAATCAGCGCAAACACAGGCACAAATTAGACAAAATTGAGAAATTCAGCTTTAACCTTCGAAAAACAATAAAAAATTTTCTCCTTCGTGAAAACGTTTTCTCTGAAGAGTAAACAGGCCACATTGCCTCCTAAACCGCGTGATAATCACAGACTTATCCCTCTTTCTTTTCTGATAACCTAAGTTTACCCGTCCGTTAACTTTTTAGCTAAGATATGTTCTCCTCGGTTCCAGCTATCCCCCATAAGGCGGACAGCCTTTTGTAGCAGGGCATCAATACGCATGCATCGAGCCGGTCATACTACGGATAAAAAAACGGGCAGGTCATTGATGCTTAAGTCACAACATCAAAGAGTTTCACAACAGCCTTGGATTCGGCTCATGCAGTTTTAGCTTTCTTTTGGGATTCGTATCTAGAATGTCCACTGGAAGCTTGGGCCTATATAAAATATCACCTGTCACAAAGATTCCAATAAAATGAACGAAATCTGCTAAATTCCATGTGATTGTCGAGGGTAACAATGAATTGATGTATATTATCTTGGGATTTGTTTGCCTTGCAACAATAAATAATTCAATGATTACCGGACATGCGCTCTCAAAAAAGCAATATCGCCTATTCTTACAGTCGTTCCTGTATATGGATATGACATTCTGTCAGTCAAGGTATAAAAATATACACACAGACGTCAGCATCAACAGCAGGAGGAAAGAGAACATCCATAAAAAGCACAAAAGCTCCATATACTAACTTTGTTCATTTCTGTGCTTTTTTTCTTGAAGACACACAACAGAATACTTTATCCCCTTGGCGACGTGGAGTTCAACTAATGATATTGCCTTTCTCCTCACAGATCCTTACGCGGACATTTCACTGCCGGAAGCTACCATTTGTGAATAAACCTAATTAACCCGCTAGGGAATATAGACCTTCGACAGCCGAAAAAAAATCAGCACAACGTCAAAAACGAACAGGACTTTGCACAAGAATAATTTTGGAGCAAATGTTGACGCCGTCTGCCTTGAATGTATTGATCTCTGTTCTGATGTGTTGTTGATGGCGTATATACAGTGACAAAGACAAGCCGAGGGTCATGTCACCTGTAAGCAGAGAAACATTGGTGTCCTGCATGCATAGTGCTAGAAGGCGTATAAGTTGTTACCATTTACGCATTTACATGAACAGTTAGAAGAAAACCCTAACTTAGGTAAACTGACAAGAGGCCGGATTTCATTGGTTACGTGTGGCTATTTGCCAGCTATTGCACTGTCCAACATTTTTGATAGTTATTGTACTGGGGCTGCTTTTAGGAATATAGGGGCGTATATATACATCGCCGACGGGTGAGCATCGCGCCTAATCCAATACACCTAATGAAACGTCCGCAAGATAATGCTCGGTCATGGAATCTGCTTTTAAGCTGTTAACTTCGTTTATACCTTGAGTATAAGAAACATATGCTACAGAATAATGCTTGGTTATGGAATCTGCTCTTAAACTGTTAACTTCGTGTATACGTTACGTACACGAAGCATATATCGTTTTGTACATTATCATATTGTTTTCAGTTGTCTGAGAGACATTTAATACTTTTGTCTTTTTTTTTTTAATTTTCAGCGCAGACACATGCATGTTTATGGGTTTGTAGGAGTTTTGATCATATATACTCGATGAATTATGCCATGAACAGGTATGATATCCGTCAATCCCCCCCCCCCTTTCCCCCGCCTCCACCTCACCTAGAAAAAATCGAATCCATTCTAACTCGAGAAAAAAAATGACAGTAATGCATAGTCAGTAGATAGATTTGCTCACAGACATTTCCCTAGGTGTTAATTCGAGCATTTTAAGTGACCCGTACTCAAACCATATAGAGGCCCATCCCCACCGGAATAGATGGTTGTCCGTACGGCATTTTCATATCTCATGCCAATTTCATTTAATTGTTTCAATTTCCCAAACGTATCGTTAAAACATGACGATGAGCTTGTAACATTCCTGTCCCGGTCATTTCCATCTATACGTAATTAGCACAACGTATAGCTATACCAAAGCATAATATTCTCAACCTTGCTGGGGTAAAAATATCGTTTCTTTTATTATTTTGATTTTAGCCATTTTGGTCCAGAAAACACCTTATTGTTTCTTTGTTCCAACTTGCTCTTTTCATAACATATTAGTAGCTCTGTGCGTGGCCGGTGAACAGTTATCCTATAATGATTAATTAATTAAGGGAGTGTATTACCCAGTACAGATGCCCCCCCCCCCCGCAGCCTTAGTACACCGGGATGCGGGAAACAATGCTGTCGAGTTAACCACAGCGCTGATGCGTCACGCTTGCGTAATATCCCGATGGCGCAGATAATATCCCCTGACGGAGCAGATAATGTCCCCTGACAGCCAAAATAAAGAAATGCTGCAGAAGTTGAATTTCCCCAGATAAATAGCGGCATCAGATAACGTTATGGCCTTGTGCATATAACTGCAGACGTCAATGTGTGTAACATAAATTTATATACATATTCGTCAGAAACACGTAGAATACAACAACTTACAATGAATTGTCACGCGAAAGAGCCATACAACCGTCAGGCCAACTCACCAACACCCAATAAATATTCCACCAAAGATCTTTTTGACGCTGTGATTAGAGGAATGATTGAGTGAGCATGACTTAATGCCACTTCAGTAATACTGCTGCGGGAACACGTTAGCACCGAGACAAGTAAACTGTTTTCGATGTGATTATGGGAAAATCGAAAAAAATCAGGCAAAAACAAAAGAGCATTTCAAAAATCATCTAAAACAGCACAAAGTCTCAGATAAATATAGAAAACAAATACATATTTTTGAAATGATATAATCTGTAAAGTTGTGTAAAAACGTATGAATATTATATTTCATAGGCTATTTGCCTATATGTAATGAATTTATTTGTTTGTTTGGTGTTTTGCCCAAGATATATTCTACTCAAGAATACAACACTTATACGACGGCGACCAGCATTATTTAAATATTTAATGAAAACATCGCCAAATATCTTGTCGAATAATTAAAATGTAGTGTCAAATGTGATGGACCCGTGCATGGCGGATATCTGCAAAGTCAGTACAGTGAAGCAAATGGTTGATGCCGTATACTGGGCATTTTGGATGATAGAGTCGGGAGCCATGTCCGGGAGCCATGGGGCAGGAAATTGTGTGTCAGAGACCTAATGGCACCGAGTTAGACCCACGTTGTCTATACAAGGGGTAAAAATGTTATCCACGACAGGATAAAAACCATAAGGTTTATCATGGACTTGGATGTCTTATTCCATCTGCTACTCATAGGCAACGATTATACTTATTGAAATACATTGGAACGAAAATCTGTGTCCTGGATACATTCTTATAAAGATCAGCTTTAATCTCCCTATTTACAACTGTTACTTTTGATTTGATTAGATGTTGATAAGTATGAACGGGTTCAATTCAATGCTGAATTTCATGGCATCGTGATATCAGCATTGCAGGCGAAAATAAGCCAGGTAAGTCTTCTAGGCTATATCCTCAACACGCCAATAAGAGGTCACTAGGTCAGTATGAAAAAATGGGATGAGATTTAGCTACGGCACGGACTCAACGATTTTATGCCAAACTCGATTTAAGGACAAAAAGGAAAGTCCGTTTCCTCATCCTGTTGGGGTCAGACAATTCTGGTCTCCTGACATCTGGTACTGACAGGCCTTGTGAAAAACTGAACCTGCTCAAGAGACGACTGAATTACAGTCAACAGGATTCGCTAACTCATCATGTTCCTGGGTGATTGAATAATAGGCTGCGTCGTGTTTTTTTCGTACATCTTTTTGGTGCTTTTTCCTACAATTAAGATGGACGATATGCGAAACATATTTACGGGCGGTAATAGGATATTGCAAGATAAAAAAAAATAATACCAGACTTCTTGATGGAAAAACAATTTGCCTTAGCCGTATGAAAACAATTCAAGGTCATGTCAGTGCATTCTGTCCTATCGTAAGGCGAGGTTATGAACTTAACTACAAACAAATGTGTTATCCATCAGCCAAAATAAGAGAATATAACTTTCAATTCACAATGCCACGTTATTCATTCGAAATGACATGTGGGATATGCCAGGAAACCCCCGAAAGTACTGTCATACCTACGCATGGTATTTTATAGTAAACAATGTCTTGGGATAGAACAAGTCCCTCGGGGCTTTACTGTCGCCAAATATCATCTGACCATTTATAATATATTCCTTTCTAATTCCATGATAACGACTGCATATTACACAATTTATGTATTATTGTTTGGTGGCTAAACGAAACACAATAACCAAATATTTATTTATTTATTTATTTATATGATTGGTGTTTTCACTCAATTATCAAATAGCTACCTCTTAATAATAAGTTGACCATAAATTGTTAGGGATGTTTAAGACCAGATGAGTTATCTCAACTAGACTTATCCAATACATTGTAATATAAACCTCAACCGCCATGTTTGAGAAAAGTCAGCTAGCATAGCTGGTTTCAAAATATGTCTTATCAATGGATTTCATTCAAAACAACCGTGCTTGTCACAGGTTTATCGTTAGCTGGTTTCACAACTGCGGCTGAGACTATATCTCAGAAAATCGTCTCCCACCCCTGACCCCACCCCACTAAGAAATAAATTTCAAACAAAATATACCAAAATAAACCATACAAATTATGATCTGTCAGGAAGGCAAAATTGGCACAAAAAATTGGTCTGCACAAACGTTTTAACCATTTGATGAATTACCGAACATGACTTATGACGTCTTGATGAAGCATCGAGAGTGTAATGTTGTAAGGGTTGTCTCGAGGTAAACCATGCCCAAGGACTCTAACTCTTCATGGTCTAGGGAGATTGGCTATAAAAGCGTGTTTTTTGGGGGGGGTTGTGTTTTTTATTTTTTTGTTCTGTTTTGGTTTGTTTTGTTTGTTGCTTTCTTTCCCCTTTTTTTTCTTGACATTACATCAAGACGTCCAAGAAAGCCATGATACAAAGTAGCATTACATCAAAGTAGCATTGTGTTCCAAATGACCGATAGGTCAATTTTTCTCTCCCGCCCTCTCTCATCCGACCTACACTCCTCTACAGCCCTACCCCTCTACACTCACCCCCAACCTTCTTGTTGAGCGCTTCCATCAGGCGAGCAGTCCTGATTGGATCACCCGCCACTCGGACATCTGTTTGTCGTGATCAGCCCAGCTTGAGGGGACACTCAAGTTAGGGTAGAACTCCGCACAACTCTAACGCAAGTGCCAGAGTATGATGTACACTTCGGCTTTTAATAACCCATCCAGAGCCTTAAAGGTCAGTTTTAATAAGCGTGTATAGGAAGTTACCACCCGTCGATCAGTGCATCGATATCCACAGTGCCTCGGGGAACGCGGAACAGTTTGAGAGCCACAGTTTATCCGGCAAGTTTGAGTTTGTTAGGGTGCGTGTGTGGCGACGAAATAGCACCCGCTGGATACCAATCGATACTGGAATATACCTTACAGCTGTTCCCAGTCGACAACACAGGTTCCTTTTCTATTAAAAAGAAAGACTACTACATATTTTTTTCTGTGAACATGCTGACAGCTATTGCTGTGTAACGCTTTTCTCTAATAGCGATTAATTAGGATCCGCTGACTTTGATGAGGCCTTCCACTTAAAATCTCGTTGATTTCCGGCTAGTCAGTTGGCAAAAATACACTTCCGGATTAAAAAAAATTGCACATATATGTATCGATATGTCACCCTCTTTTATAACCGTTTGGCTTGTCTCTGTGCGAATTGCTGTTTTTCTTACTTTAAGGGTTGTGTGCCAAACCGTAACACGACGGTTTACTTGAGAATGAACTATAGAAATGTTGCCGTCCTGTTCGTATATATATATATATATATATATATATATATATACATACACTGATTAATAGTATGTTTCGCATTTGGCAGAGCCAAGGTGAAGTCCCCTCACATTATCAATCTGTATTAAAGCTGCAACATGTCCAGTAAATGCGTGGATTAAACCAGCGATAAGGCCAAAACACTATTGTCCTTAAATGGGTTACTGGGATGGTTCCACCTTGAATTGCCCAATAGACGTAGGTGATCTGGTTACAGGACAGTCATCTGCAAAACCAAAAGCTGGTACGACTAATGGTAGTAGTCATTAATAGTAATAATAAATAGGACCCTCAAACTCGCCAGACTTTCCAGGTATTAACGCGCAAGCCGAACAGGTTTGGCGGACAAGTACATTACCTTTAGCCAAATGGGTTTAATTCAACTATCTCATAAAAATCGACCCAAAGTTCGACAAATGCCAGATGACTTTGCGGTGGCAACGGGAAGGGAATACCTAATCAGGCCTTTCAGCCATTAATAAAGATAAACAAAGAGGCAACTATCCTATAAAATTGGCCAAAAAAAAAAATGACGGCGGGGGGGGGGGGAAATGGGTCACTCACTCTGGCTGTGATTGTCTTTTGGATGACAAGATTCTGAATAGAACACTCCTTCACAAAATGAATTCCTGTGACAGCTTTAAGTGAAACCTTTGGATGCTTACAGTATAAGCCTCTAGCCGTATGAGTCTGTGGTAATGGCACGGGTGTTAGACTGGCCTGGTACACAAATGTTTTTAGAAATAATTGACCAGTGAGTGCATTTGTTATAGTCTAGACGACACAACTGAGTTCACTTCGCGTAGTCGAAGACAACGGTTTATCGAATCAGTACATAGAATCCTAGAATTTGAATTTTCTCAAACTAACGGTACTTGTACACATACAATTCGCGTAACGCATCTACGAAATTTAGGGGCTTATTTAATTTTACCTAAAAGTTTTTATTCATTCAAAAAAAATTAATATTTTACTTAAACGGCAACGGCCAGTTTTATGATGATTGCAAACTGAACAAGCCCCCGAACATCCATAGGCTGCTGGCAGAACTTCCCAAGTACAAGCAGAGAAGACGCTAGAAGTGGAAGCCCATAATAGCTTGAAAGATTTCCGTCAAACGTGAGAAAGAGGAAAGCAATTTGCTAAAAAAAAATACTACCGAGAGACTTCGGATTAGTTCCATTCAAAAACCGACACCATAGTAAAATTTAAATAAATATAACATAATGCATTTTTGTCTTTCTGTCCGGCCGTACATGGCCCAGGTAATGCAATCGCGTGAGATGTACTTAACCTCTGAAAGAGATCGGGGAGTATTGGCGGATGTGCATTGCGTGCAGTAGTGGCTTGCCCCTACTCTTTTCTCCTCTTTTAACAAAAGAGCTCGCCTATGACCGACAACTCATTCAAGCGTTCCCACCATGGTTACAGGCCTTACGACTTTAATCTGTGCCAGATATAGCCGACCAAATACGCCTTAATTGCGAAATGGCGTCAGCGATTTCTCGTGTGTGGAAGTGAAGGAACATGTCCCGGTGCGACGTTTGTTTGGCAGGAGCGCATGAGACGACCCCCACCTCCACTCCCTGGATTCTAACCGCGATCAGGACTTGTGGACAGGCAAAAACCGCCCAGCGATTAAGGGAAATCCCCGACATGTAGTCTGGGTTTGCAGAACCCGTGAACATGAATGTAGGCGGCAAAGCACACATTACTCTACCGGCCCTCGAACAGAATGAGAGTTCTGGATCAGTCATTACAAAACCAAATTCCAAAACAATTTTCAACACAAACCACCACGGAACTAAGAAAGCTGGGGAGGATTCATGCGCGGAGAATTCATGACGGAGAAACCCAAGGAATGTTCTAGGTAGACAGAATAATTCAGTATCCCAATCGTGCACCATGCTGCTTTACTTGGGATATATTTGTTGACGAGCAAGGGATTTTACAATATCTGTACGTAAGCGTACATGGCATTATATCAAACCCTTATAAACCTTTGATTCTTCTATTCCTTTTAGAAACCTCTGCACACCACCAAACCGATTAGGTGTCCAGAATTAAGCATGGATTATTGTTTCTCATAAGGTACAGCTGTTAATCCTAGATACTGAAAAATATCACATAAGGTCAATTCCCATAAATATGCTAGGTTTCTTGAGCGTAAGCTTAAGTTTGGACTCCCCTATCAATCCAAACGCCCATGCGTGAGACTTCTGTGGGTTCGACTGCAGTTCATCGAGCCAAAACGTCTAGCAAAGGTAAAGAGTTCAGCAAATTTAATACTTTAAAATGGAATGCCCTATTATCTGTGTGCGTTAGTCGCTGAGGTCTTCCGAATTAAAACCGTTCACCAGAACCAGTTTACGGGCCATTACAAAAGCGACCCGAGGGTAGTGGTGTCGTCCTGGAGAGGAAACGAGAAGCTCGCCACCGATAATTTATCACGTTGCCTGCAATTCTGCGGAGAACATTTCCAACTAGGAACGGCTGTATTACCCGTCGATTTCAAGACGCGAAGACACCTCGTGAACATTTCATGGATTTCATTCCCCGCCAAACAGCTAACGTAACTTGAGCATCGATTAGGCTTTAGGCTATAAAGCTGAACCACGTCCTGAAATGTGATAGAATAAAACTAACAGCTATCGACTACCTCACTGTTCAGCAATTGGATATGCAGTCTAGGCCGTTACGGTAAAATACCCAACAGAAAGTGAAATCCACCCAATTAGGAGATGTACTGGAAATCAATGTCCTGATTCCTTATCTAACAGCCATGGTGGTCAAGTCTGTACAGATTACGTGGGCTAAGCCGATCACAGCATTCCACATTTAGATGATCTGGCGAAACAACATTTGCTTTTTGTTTTCCGCTTATGAAAATCACCACAGATTGTTATGACAGGCAGGAAGCACCTTCGCTAAGGTCAGATTTTTGTGTGAAGCACACGGGTCGTAGTCACCGTCAGTCTGTAAAATTGTGTCAGCGCAGTTGCCAAAATACGTATTAAGATAATATGATACATGTATAACAAGTCTATCATGCAGAAAATAGTTACACATTCGTCATTCTAGTGTTAGTTTATTTTCCTAAGTTTTTACCTAGGTTCTTCTGGAAATGGGTCTTTCGATTGTTGACTTGGAAAGTTCTTATATCGTTTAGGAATGATACAAGAATGGAGCTTAGGTCTCTACGAATCTTCTCAGCATGTCTTGCGAGTAATTGTAAAGGCTTCTGAAGCCATCAGCAACACGTGTTTCGGTGTTCCTATCGCTATGTATCGTTAAATACTAAAAACCATTTTATTGGAACTTCGGCGCACATTCTTAGAGCAATCTGATAACCCCTTCACGCTAAAGCTGGAATGAGCCGGAATGTAGTTGAAATGTAAATTCTTGGTACATTCCTGTATATTCGAACTGCATTCTACAAATTCTGAGCTTATTCTAAACATTCATGTGTATTCTGGTGGCAGGCCGAAACGTTTTGTTCATGTTTAAACCTTGCGAGGTGCATTCGAAGTGGAGAAATATCGATCCGCAGTCGAAATGCATTCAAAATGCTTTCTAAATATTCTAACTACATTCTGACAGTATTTGAAATATTTTTATTGTATTTATATTGTGATTTCCAGCTGCATTCGAGGCACTCTCCAATCAGACTTTCGGTGGTACTCACGCAGCAGTCGAACTGCACTCGTGCGACATTCGAAGCGTGTTCTAGATATTGTGATTGTATTGTAACAGACTTCTAAATATTTCGACTGTGTTCTAGCTACATTCGACCTGCATTCAAGAGCTAATACACTAGGATTGGGCAAGATTCATTTGAGACTGGTGCGAAACGCATTCAATGTATTCGAATGGCACTTTTTCAAAGCTGTATGAACTTTGGCCAATTTGTAATTGCTGAACCTGATTTCGAAAATTATTCATTCTGACAGCTTCTGCTTGATTCCTGCTACTTCCTAATAAGTTTGAAAGGGATCTCAGAAGAAACCCTTCCTTGAAGGGAGATCCCTCAAATAAAAATCCTATGCATGTCTGTGAAACGAAGTGATGAAGACGGACCAAAAATAGTTTGAACATTTTGAAAAGAGTGACGAAGTAAAGGCGCCGACTTGCAATTTAAACTGTTTTCCCTAATTTTTCATCCTCCTACCCGAACAGAAATTAAAAATTATAAGGCAACCATAGAGCTCTCATGTATACAGGTTCCTTATAATTTAAGCCATTTGAAAGCCGTTAGTTTTTTTGTAATACCTAACGTTCTGTTTTCCCATTAAACTATAAAATTACTCTCTAGCAAGGGTAAACTTCCGTGGCAGCCCCAGTTTTTGCCCCAATATATGCTCTCGTGCAGCTGTGTTACCAATAAAACCGATTGCTCGAACGAAAAATGCTTCACAGTAATAATTGTTCAAAACGCCCATCATAGCACAAAACAACTGCCAATCAAATTTGTTTCTTCAGTGATAAGTACTTCTAAAACTAACACTTTAATCCTTGTAAAGCGTGAGGAGCGAACAAAAGCGATCTGTTCCAGGAAAAGTCTGCCAGAGTTATTACCTCTCAAGCGGTCATGACACAATTTATTTCCATCCAAACAAAACGAAAATATTAGCTCGTGCTTCATTGTTCGACTCGTTCTTGAACAATGAGATCAGAACTGCCAAGTATCTATTGGAACCGTCGTTATTACTGATCATCTTTACATCATCAAACTATAAGGATATTATTAGCACTGTTCTTAGGTTTAGCCAACATGTCTAATTCTAAGCGATTACCTGCTGGAATTCTCGGGAAATTGTCTTTAATCATCAGTACTCTATGACTACTAAATTAAGCTGGATCGCCAGGCTAAGTGGGCAAACAGTTATTAGCGACAACCGTTGTAATTAATATTATTTAAATGTGGGCAGATTTAGGGATGTGAATCAAATAAAATGTCATTAAGTGGGGTTGTTTTAATAGTAGATAATGACTTGTTTAGGGATTGTAGGACAATTAAGATGAACCCAGTGACTCATCCAATTCATCCTAATAACAATAAAAGAATTGCCCTCGGCACGTAGTTATCTCAACGAATGGGAATTTTGCCAGCACTGAAAAATGTTTAACACGAATATGACCAGTCAGTGTATGAATGAATATGGCAAGATTCACATATGTGACAAAAACGGCCAGATTCACATAACTGAAATAAGAACGGCGAGATTCAAACATCTGACAAACACGACGAGACTTAGATATCTAACAATACGGCGAGATTTAGATACCTGACAAATTCGGCGAGACTCAAATATCTGACAAATACAGCGAGATTCAAATATCTGATAAAAATGGCGAAATCCATTTATCTGACAAAAACGACGAGATTCACATGTGACAAATACGGCGAAATTTAAAAATCTGACAAATACGACGGGGTTCAGATATCTGATAAAAACGGCGAGATTCAGATACCCGACAAATGCGGCGAGATTCAAATATCTGTCAGATAACGCGCGATTCGGAATTCTAACAAGTACGGCGAGGTTTAAATATCCGACAGATACAATTGAGATTAACATATGTGAAAATTACCATCGGATTCAAATGTCTAACATGTTTTACAACCAAGTCGTCAGCACATGACTGAATCATTAGGATTTTGTCGTTAAACCCTAGCCATTCAAAAGTTCAAGTTACATCCCTAAATTTAAAAACGCGCCCTCGTTTGTCCATGTCCAGTCGTACAAATCAGGCCATTCGCCTCCATTACAGAGAGCTTTTGTATCCGGCCGCCAAAAAGACACTTTGTCGACAAAATAAGTGGCTGGCACTTGACAGCAATCTTCCCGAAGGTAAATTTAGAAGGAGTTAAAGGGGAATTCGAAGAAACTGACAAAAAATAAAGATGAGCACACTATATAAAGAGTGATAAATAGTTTTGCCGTATATTTGACATCCTGCATATGAAATATTCACCTGTCTATCAATGAGACAGAAAGAAAAGACTTGATAAAACTGGTAATAACTCTCACATTGGGCAAGTCAGACAGGGTATTCTCCCATGTTTCCGCATAACTCAGCCTAAAATGTTAGCCTGTATAATCAAAGACTGCACTAGTCTCAAGGATAGCTATTCTGTCTGGTTAAACATTGGCTCAAAAATCGCAACAATAAATAATGGACGGCGATTAAGAAAACAATAACGGAAGTGAGATCTGTTCGAGTAATTAATTGGCTAACGCGGTCTTGTTTACAAGAGAGGCTGTAAGCCAATGAAAATCCATCGAATTAGTAGGATTACTTTTGTTCGTAATCGAGCATCTTGGCTCAGTGGGTTAGAGCGCTAGCGCAGAATAATAACCCAGAAGCCTTCCACCAACGCGGTAGGTGTGAGTTCAAGTCCATTTCATGCAGGCTTCCTCTCCGGCCATACGTGGGAAAGTCTGCCAACAATCGTGGATTTCCGCCAGGCTCTGCCGGGTTTCCTCCCACCATAATGCTAGCCGCCATCGTATAAGTGAAATATTCTTGAGTACGGCGTAAAACACCAAGTAAATAAATAAGTAAATAAATAAATAAATAAATACATTTTTTCTCTATAAGACTCACGCTGGACGTTTATTGAGACTATGTCGCATGCCCGTTTGCGAAACATACAAGTAACTGAAACGACAGCCGAAAAGCTCCCCAGTGATGACCTTTACCTAAGCGGTATGGTGTTCCTGATGAAATTAAACCGCTCCCTACGTTTACTTCATTACGGTCATTTTGCGTGCTCAGAATCAAAGTGAAGGAATAAAGTGAAAACAACAGCAGCCGAGGATTTCAGACAATTACGTTATTTTGTGTCAACACACCACCAACCAACACACGCTGACTAAAACTGGCCAGCTGTTGGTGTCTCACACCTTATGCCAATCTGAATTACATCCGAGCCCCTTTTCGTCGGCTCAGCTTCACTTGCGCTGAAGAGTTATCGAATGTGCCATGACGCGTACTGAAACCGCAGCTGTCACACCCGTCGAACTGGCTCTGATCGATGCCTGAAATCTTCAAGTTCGTTATCGGGTAGATTACATGTGGTGGCTTCAGCGGATGTTATATTCATATTTTACCGCAAATATGCCGTGTAGATCGTGCTGAACATGGGTTTGAGGGGATTGGTTATTTATTTGTTGTCGCCAAGCCTATTTTCCCATTCTTCCCATTCCAGGTTACCTGATTCTGCGCACGCCACTTAAAAGTAGCCATGTTCTGATAACAACGACGGGGATTTGAAGCTCAACGCTGAATCTGTTCTCTAGGGGCGTACAACTTACTTATTAAACACTTACATGAGCAGTTAGACTAAAACACTAACAGAGTCAAACTGACAACAACCCGGATGAGACAACTATCACACTGTCGTCGTTGCTCTGGTTTTACTCTCTATGTTGTAGACTTCTATAATAAAATGTCAACATGTCAAAGTAACTCTTCCTACTCAGCACAAAGACTTTCCAACAAGAGCGGATGGGAATACGATTTGCAATGTAGAACTTCAGTAAAGGGATATTGATGCAGGAAGCGTGATGTCACCACGTTACGTCTTAGACCTTTTAAACAGTTGTCACCCTGGTCTCGACGTTCTAAATAAGAACAAGAGTGGCGAGCGTTCAAAATCGTAGGCATGGCGAAATTACTATCAACACTCTTTCGTTTCGTGAAAAGCCTGGCGTTTTTTTTGCAGTCGTGAAGGCGACCACCAAATATTTAATGTTCGCTCCGTTTTGAGAAATGTTACGTTTGCACTGTCTTACACTTAGTGCTTCACAGGTTTGGAACCTTGTAGGTTAAAGCATAGACAATATCTGTCATAAGCATGTTAGTCTCCTTCGATGTCTTTTCTCCGGTACAAAGGGGATAAGCATAACACTGACATATAAATGGACGACAACTGGCTTAATAAAGAGCATTGTGGATTGTGTAAAATTGATTGATAACAGATACGACTCTGTCCGTGGTAAAACAAAACTTTATAATAACCTACAGCGCCAGAAAGCAAAAACGATATCCAAATGTTTAAACGACCCGCAGACACATCGGTTTTTTTATGCCCTCATGCAGTCGGAGTATATTATTTCAGAGTCCCCCCCCCCCCTCCGCCAAGCGCCGTTTACGTGACAAGATTAAAATTTCCCCAAACCAAATCTGCATGATATCCCCGTGGTTTAAACACAGAGCTAACCCTTGGCCCTATTGCCGTAACCCAACTCAGACTGTCCTATCGACGCGATCAATCTATTGCCGTCGTCTATATTCAACACCTTGCTTTGGCATATAAAGGGCCGTTATATATGTGTGTACATCCCCCTTTTCTTCCCACAACGAATCTCACAGCGGGCTCCGAAAGCCCTTCTCATAGCCTCGAAGCTTTATCACTAAGGCAAACCAACCTGTTCGGACTTCATCACGAATCCCAGTTCGATTGCACGCCGATATAGACGCACTGTGGGATATATGTTTGGATTTCGCCCATGTCGTGTGCGTTACGCCATTCTTAACTTGATCAGACCAAAAGGCTGTGTACAACAGTGAGGCGCCCAGCACCGTGCAAGTATCGGGTGTCTCCACACACAAGATCTAGAGAAAAGAAGGCAAATATTAAAAAAAAGAGACTTATCGCGCCATTGCATGGATAAAGCACACGGACTCGTGTATGCCTACCACTCCGTTTTTTTTTTTGGGGGGGGGGGTTGTTGTTTTTTTGTATATCGATCGAAAACGGAACAAGGAAACAAGTTTTATCCAAACATAGACGCTGATTTTATATTGTTTTTAAAACGTGACAGCACAATCGCAATGACACCGTAAATTAGTGCAAGCAGATATTAATATGGGCCTCCGTGGCTCAGTCGGTTAGCGCGCTAGTGCAGAGCAATGACCCAGAAGCCTTCCATCAATACGGTCGCTGTGAGTTCAAGTCCTTGCTGGCTCCCTCTCCGGCCATACGTGGGAAGGTCTGCCAGCAAACTGCGGATGGTCGTGGGTTATCCCCGGGCTTTGCCCGCTTTCCTCCCACCATACCACCGGCCGCTGTCGTATAAACGAAATATTCGTGAGCACGGCGTAAAACACCATTCAAATAAATCAATAAATAATATGATCATTTAGGCATGGCGATGATTAAATTCAACACACCAGGGCTGTTTACTTAAAAGGGGGTTTATGTAGCTGAAAACGAGACGCCTGTTCATTGCCACGTGTAAATGAAGACATCACTTTTTCCGCGTATTCAACGCTTTGTTTACATTGCGTTACAGCCAATACTGACCGTCACAGGGATCTGCTATGTATAAAGTCAGGATCGCATGTGGCAGATCTTGCGTCCCATAACGATTCCAGCACAATCTATGAATAACCACAGGTAACACGCCACATTTCACCCTGATCTAACCGAACACGAAATATCATCTGACAAGCGGAAGGAAGGGCCACCAAAATAAACCGCGGGCAGCTTGCTATTGCTCTGAGCACATAAATATAGCTCATATTATTTGTGAAAAAAGAAGATACCCGATAAACTGTTCACGCAGAAGGTCTATACGTGGAATGCGAGGTAATATCTATTATATTTAACACAAGCATGCAGTAGATGGAGCTAGAAGGGGTGGGGTTGCCAATGAATTCGCACATTGTCTACATAAGAGCACATCTGAAATTACATCTCATTGTTTAAATGGAAAGGCAATCAAGCATTTTCCCATGCAGAAAAAAATGTGTTGTCTATATACAACGTTTTGGTTTACTTCGTTGTTGAAAACAACGAGTAAAGTCAGGATAATGTTTGAAATAAAAACTTTACGAATGGCCGGAGAGGTGGGGGAGGGGGTATGTATCTGCATTTGTGTATTTGTGTTTTAGGAAATATGTTTATAGACATACTTCGGAAAACACAAATGCGGATATGGATTATAATAACATGACATGTCCACAGAAATAATAAAGAATTCATGGCGTCGTCACGTAAATGTTTACGGTTTCACACCGTAAGCTTTCGATTTTCTTGCCAAAGTCATTTTTATGAGTTCTGTGTTGTTGTTACTTATACGAGAACCAACGTACAACTATGAGTGTAAGCAGCATATGAGGCTCGGCTGCGATAGTGCTCAGCTCCGTAAATAGGATCTTTGATTGAACTCATGTAATTCTTGGTTACAAGTTCTTCCTTCATTTATTTAAGTTACTTTTCACAAAACAGTTCTTCATGAAAGTGATCAATCACACAGCTTTAACAGTAGTCCTCAATGACGTTCATAGAAACTTACAAACACGCCGTGTTCAAAAGAAAAAACAATATGGTTTCCACCTGAAGAAAGACGTCATGTTATGGACGATATATTTCTTCCTAAGAACAGCCAGTCATACATGAGCACGGAATGAAACTGTTTTCCTCATCAAAGTCCATCGACGCTAGCAAATGTCCTGTATTCAAAGGAAAACAAATGATGCCTCCAAAGAGAAACGATCGTTTCTTTCATTCTTCTTGATGATAATTTTCTATATATTTTCTATTTCTATCTTTCAAAACCGCACAGGAATAAGCCAACGAGCGCAAAATGACTGCAGTTGTCAGTGAATTGCTGTATGCTCACGTTCATATAGATTTTTTCAACAATGAATCTTTTTTATTCTTTAATAACCTCTAGAAAACAGGTGTGCTGAAGAAAGAATCGATGCTAGCTGTATTCGAGAACACAGGAGTTCGCGGTAGAGAAGCATCGTCAACTATGCACAGCTTTTGTCTAAAACTTTCACAGAGTAATTCCTAACAATGCGATCGATGATTAGATCAATCGGCTCACGCCTGTGGAGAGGCTAACACTTCGATGACAAGGTTGAAATATTGCCGATGTGGCATCAGGCCCGCAGAAGGCCAGCGCATCACGACATGGGTGAAATAACCCGGATTCGACCTGAAGGAAGCTAGGATTTGACATCAGAGAGGATAGCACACCACGACATATAACCAATATCACGGATCTGTCGTTGCAGAGACTAGCACACCACGACAGACAAATTATGGCAGATCTGTCATTGCAGAGGCCAGCACATCACGACAGCCAACTTGTGGTATATCTGTCATTGCAGAGGCCAGCACACCACGACAGCCAACTTGTGGTATATCTGTCATTGCAGAGGCTAGCACAGCCAAATTATGGCAGATCTGTCATTGCAGAGGCTAACACGCCACGAGAGCCAAATTATCGTAGATCTGTCATTGCAGAGGCCAGCACACCACGACAGACAAATTATGGCTGATCTGTCATTGCAGAGGCCAGCACACCACGACAGCCAGCTTGTGGTATATCTGTCATTGCAGAGGCTAGCACAGCCAAATTATGGCAGATCTGTCATTGCAGGGGCTAACACGCCACGAGAGCCAAATTATCGTAGATCTGTCATTGCAGAGGCCAGCACACCACGACAGACAAATTATGGCTGATCTGTCATTGCAGAGGCCAGCACACCACGACAGCCAACTTGTGGTATATCTGTCATTGCAGAGGCTAGCACAGCCAAATTATGGCAGATCTGTCATTGCAGAGGCTAACACGCCACGAGAGCCAAATTATCGTAGATCTGTCATTGCAGAGGCCAGCACAGCACGACACACAAACTATGGCAGATCCGTGATGAAAGGGACTAGCACAGCACGACATAACTAAAATACCCTGGGTCTGACATTAGAGTGGCCAGCACGCCATGGTATAGCTGAAATATTGCGTGTCTGTCACATGTGAGACTAAGACACACGACACAACACATGACACAACACACGACACAACTGGGGATAAGGCAGATCTGTCATTGCAGGGTCGAGTACAGCCGGACACAGGTGAGATATAGCACACGTCAACATGGCTACAATATATCACACATATCACACTAAGGACGTTTGATCGTCACGATAAGTATCTGGCAACAGAAAGCCCTGAGCACAGGACATAGTTGAATTATTTCAGACTTAATAGGCTTGGATACCAGAAAAAGGCTGATATAGCTGAAATGCCTATGTGGGCACAAAACTCCTCTTATGTCCCTTTATGGCATTTCCAGCGCTCAAAAAGGGCTCAAATATCACAATTGTCACAATGGAGAAGATTCGACGCCAGGACACACATTCGAAATTTTAGATATTGTGTATCCTCAGAGCCCTGGATAGATATGGTGTATCCTTAGACCCCAGGATAGATATGGTGTAACGTTAGACCCCTGGATAATCTGGCTAAAGTCTATATGTAACATTAAACCGCATAATTATATTTACGCAGAAAATGTCTCGGCATTTCTTTATCTTGTTAACGGCTGTGCAGTGCTAGAGCTATAAGCTGTAGTCGCGCTCTGTTATGGGTTGTATATGCTGAGAAAACTTATAGAAAAGAATCAACGCAGTAAAAGAAGTAATGTCTGTATCTGTGCACATACTATTTACACGTATTTGTCTTAACCGTTCTTAAGTGACATATAGTGCTAAAACATGGTGTAACATTTTTTACTCTCTAAAAACGACTGTGTACCACAGGTATACACGCACAGGTAACAAAACTGAACATCTACAAATTTTGTGTACTAGAGGTGTACATATTGTGTAATACCCCTTGTTACGGAGTAATAATCACCATTATTCATAGGGTTATTAAAGGTGATGGGGTTGGATGCAGAAGAAATAACTAAACTTTAGCTTCAGTTTGTCAGTTACCTTCTACAGTTTATGATTTGACCTCTCCAGTTACTGACAACGTTGAATTCACTTCTGTGCAAACGTTTTCCCCGTCACAGTTTTTTTCATGTGTGTGTTTTTGTTTTTTTTTTTGTTATGTATGTCCTAGTTGTTAAAGATGAAGTAACAGATTCGGGGAAGCGTTTATCAGCACGAGTGGGCATTAAAGTTCCTAGGGCTTGCACTGTTGATTGGCGCAATTAAAAGACGATCGTGAAACAGAGATCAGTGACTCTAAGATTTTACAGCAGGAGGACAAAAATAGAGATCTGAGACCAAACGAGGCCCCAGAGCTTTTGTTTTAAAGTAAAGCGTCTTAACAATACACATGGCATGGAGTCAGAGGCCACTCCTTCCTAGCAAAGACTAGACATTGCTCATACGTTTTCATATATGCAGGCAGCAGATGCTGGACTCTACTTTAACTCACCTCAAAAAGTAACTCATGCTGGTTTCATCTGTTATACGCGTCTGCCAACAACCTGCAGATGGTCGTGTGGCTCTCCATTTCACTACCAAAATATAGTATTGCCCACCGTCGTATAAGTGAAATACTCTTCAGTACGGCGTGTAACACCAAGCAAGAAAGTTAACAAATTAAAACTTAACTGTGCCATAGACGTACTCTTGAACAAGAAATGAAATAATTTTGTAAGGATAAATAGAATCCACACCGCTGGTGCTCAGTGCTTAAATAGTGATATGGCATACATGTTTATCCAATCGTATACCAGTGGATATTAGTATGTTATGAATGATGAACACAGAACTATGTTGCTGAATCGTATAGAGTACGAAAAAGCATTGTCAGCAACTTGTTTATATTGCAAATATATATATATTTTTTTTGCTATATATATATATATATATATTTTGCTATATATACATTTGCTATATATATATATATATATATTTTTGCTATATATATATATATATAGCAAAAATGTATTTCCTACAAAAAATATCTGTTAACCTTGTAAAGAGTTTCGTCCGTGAACCAACCTTGTAATAAGGATAGCACCTATATGTAGTGTGACAAGGATCCAATTTCAGGACAAATATTCATGAAACTGTACACCTTCTGGGTAAGGGGCGGCTACAGACGATTCCCTGACAAGAGTAGAACTGGACAGGTGAATGGCTCCAGCTTGTTCATTTGTCAGCCACGATATGCGTTCTCAAGACTTCAAAAGACAGGCCAAGGGAACCGCTCTCTTGTCGGTGCTCTAAAGGCATCAATCACCAACTGGCGCCGAAAGCAAACAACCGCATACACGGGACCAATCTCCAAAAGCAACCTTTGCTGTTTACTCCACTTTCCTGGTAGTTTCTCTTACCCTCTTTTCTCTAGAGAGAGCTTGGAAAACGCAACGTGATTTAAAAGAGCCGCGCATTAGCAAAGGGAGAGGTTGTTCATCTTATTTCTCATTTTACGCCACAGGTAATAAGTAACGCCAAATAACTGGTTGAACACACGGAAGTAATGAGCTCCACGGGTCTGGAGTATAAACACAAGATGTATAATTTCTTTCGAACTACAAATAATGCCACTACACAACTAATATATTTAATGGAAGTCTACGGGGACGCAGAGGCAGCCTATTTTACATGTGCTGAATTCCGTTTTTATTATTAATCTCAAAACACAAAGGAATTTTGTCATATATAGTGAAGAGTCGAATTTCTTTCAGACGATTTAATATAGCTCTATTTTCCTTTTCACGGATCCAAACTCTGTTTAGATTTAGGCACGTACGAGAAGCAACAGACAATAGCACTACTAGCATGATTAACCAACATAAGCCGGAGAAAGTGGAACCATACACATTTCCTCTAATATAAGTAATCCCTCTCCCTTGTGCCGAGTTCGCTACCTCGGATATATAACTCAACAAGAGTAAATGTGCACATCGATCACACATACACAGTTATAAAAGGAATTACCTCGAGCTTTAAGTGACCTCTACTTCAGACACGACAAGAAGACGTATAATTCATATCTAAGTGCCTGTCAAAGGGGTTGCACGCGTTAGTCGACATTCTCTCCACACCGTGGAGACACAGACAAAGTTTACTATCCACGAAGATGATATAAAGGGGAGCAAATCAATAAGAAAAAGATTTGGGAACAGAGGAGGCCACAAATCATCTCTCGATAATCGGCCTACCTTTCCAAAATATTCAAAAGATCACCTGAATTTTGAATTATAGCATGCGATGTGGGAAGCAATATCTATAGCTTAAGACCCCGTTAGTACTCTTGCTGG
Organism: Acanthopleura granulata; assembly: GCA_016165875.1. Taxonomy (NCBI): domain Eukaryota; kingdom Metazoa; phylum Mollusca; class Polyplacophora; order Chitonida; family Chitonidae; genus Acanthopleura; species Acanthopleura granulata. The sequence continues at coordinate 656,482 of JABBOT010000039.1, forward strand.
GATATAATGATATCTCTAGATATCATTACGTAGTCACTTTTTCATTGGGTTTATATAAACTCAAACCCAAGTTAAATCAAACAGTAAAATTTTTATTTCATAAAATTACACGTGCTTCACTTACCCCTCATTCAATGCCCTGCATTCTGTAATAACTTGTACACCATAAATGTTGTTTATCTTCTTCTGGAAGACGGCGCTGTGGCGTAACATTGCACATTCTACAGTAGGTATATAGCAATGATTACCCCAGGACAATGGATGACAATTCAACGAAGCTATTAATCAATTATGTGTATACCACATTCCAGTACAGGTGGCACACGTATGCGTGGATGTTAAAAATGAGACCAAAATGCACGTGTTAGAGAAACTGCCTCTGTGATTTATTGGTCCGTCATGCTGTGAAGTTGATATGTAAATAGCTGACATGAACAAATAGTTCTCCATACACCTCACATGTACAGCAGTTATGTTAATGCTGTGTCTGGTACAGCCTCCTACAAACAGACCATCTGGCGCTATTTGTAACAATATACAGCAATGTACAGCTCTCATTAAATGGCCTGTTGTCTCTATAAGTGTCCGAAGAGTATTTTAAACAATAACCTGCAAATGGCTAATTGTCTACATGTATATCTGGCTCCCATGTAACAAATTCTACAATGTACATTCTTTCACAACAGTCTGTCATGTACAGCCATTCGTAAATGGTTAATTGCGTGTTTATGTGTCTCGCTCCCTTTGTAACAACATCCTGTGACATACAACCTCTCATGCCCACTTTGTGTGAAGGCCTTTGTAACAATAGTCTGTAAGAAGAGCACAGCAAAAAGCGCAAACCTCAGCAGCAATGACAGTATGGTAGTTGGCACATGATCAGTGTAAATGATGTAATCCAACCTTTTGTCGGTTTACCTGAATTAATTTCTTCTTAATTGATTAATACTTAAACAGTAGCAACATAAATGTCCCAATCGTGACCCACTTCGCCTATCTTTGGGTATAAGTCGGGAATGGCCGAATCTAGTCTTCTGTGTATTGAATGGCCTTCTTCCACCAAAACATGGTTTTATTTTCAAATTTAGGTAAAATATTTTCATTGTGAATGAGAAAAATGGCAAAACCACGCAAGAAGTAATAATTTTGACCACATTGATTTTTATTTTAATTTCACAAATAATTTTTGATGTAAGGTCATTTATATTGAAGATGACTGCCCACTTAGAGGTCCCTTAGAGAAGCATTAATCAATGCACATCAAGGTCGGACACGATTAATGTTCTGCCTAAAGGGATACGGGTGTAAAATTTCAGTTCTTATCATGAGTCCGTTTGCCGTCTCATAACTTTTTAAATCTACGTGCTGTCTGCCTGGTTCCGGACATACGGAAACCAGGAGAATGGCGTATTAAAATGAAGACACAATGCATTAGAGGTCAAAGTCTAGCCGTAGAAGGTTTGCCTCCAACTTAAGATTAATAGATGCCCAAAGCATAATAGCTGAGGCAGAGTTAAATAATAGTGGTGTCATTTGCAATCCAGTAGACGTCACTGGTGTAGAATTCCTGTAAATGCTCTGTTGTCATCATGTATCCTGAAGATCGTATCAAAATCTCGTTAACCTCTCGTCAATCTCGTCAGCATTTATTCTGCAAAGACAATTATTAATAAAAAAAAAAAGACTACTGTGGTGTCCTGTACGCCACAATAGAAAAAAAAGACCAAAAAATCCGCTCAGAACTAGGACGCGCGGTCCAGTTCGGTACAGGTGTAAGTAAACAAGGCTGGGAGTCAGCGATCCAACTTATCTGCACCGAACACAAGTTTGACAGAGGCCAATTGGGGCCGTTTAAATATAGCATGCAGAGTGACGTGTTCAAGGCACTGCCCATGGTGTGAGTACGCACTTTTCACTTCCGCTGGGGCTCAGTGACACAGAAAAGCTGTCCTTAACTTCAGAGTGCTAGAAAGTTGAGAAAGGCGTACAGTGGGTGAGTTGGGCTCCACAAACATTTTTTTTTTATTTTTTTTTCTCGCACTACGCACAATGTTATTATTGGCACGGCAATTACTGACGTTACGACTTCTCAAGAGGAGCTGTCGGAAATTCTCTGTTGGTACATCCATCACAACCTACGGAATGACTCTAAAAATGGAGGTTGGTATGAACATCACCAGGCACGATAAGCGGACACCTGACGCCGCTTTCAAATAGTAGCCCTCGATCCGTTTTTGTTTCGTCTTTATATTAGTGATCCTGAAATGTGATCAAAATTTATAGCTAATTTTAGACGTTCGGGTATGCTGTCCTGAGAAGAAAAAGGTGGAAGCTAAAAGGCGTAAACAAAATCAACACCCAGTTTCATGGGTGCCAAGAGCATTGAACCTTAAATGGCGACTCGGCTATTTCCAATAAAATATTATCACTACCATTTGGATGTGTTCGAAAAACCTGCTCAAAATGTTGACCAAAAAATGCACGGTCAAGATCAATTTGTCTAACATCAGTCTCACTTTAAAAGCAACTATGTCAAAAATGTCTGTGAAAAAAACAAGACATTTCGAGTCGTAGAAATGACCAATTTCCTGTTGTCTATTACATTTCCCGAATACCAAATTGTACACTGGGATCTGGAAATCAACAGTGTTTATTTTTTGTAACGCCATTGTGATGTATGTGAAGCCACGCAGGCTGTATCTCACTCTTGGCTCCAGACATGCGCACTGTGATGTATGTGAAGCCACACAGGCTGTACCTCACTCTTGGCTCCAGACATGCGCACTGTGATGTATGTGAAGCCACACAGGCTGTACCTCACTCTTGGCTCCAGACATGCGCGCGTACATTGTCATACATCATCTCAGGCAAAGAGGCCAGAGTTTGTCTTTCAATCAAGTAAAATACAGTTATCAATCTGATACTGAATTCACTTGGCTTTGCACGAAAGGGGTTTACATATGACAATAGATTTGCAGTGCACAGTGCTGGATTTGCTATCATCTGCCATGGTATGCTGCAATGAGGCGGAATTATTTTCTAGAACACAACTGATGAGACCAACCGTTTTCTATCATCTTCCTTTGTTCTGATATAAGAAATCCACATAAAGCAAAGGAAGCGTTATGTGAATACCCTTGGTCAAAGCATCTTGATCCAAAGGCATTATCCAAACACGTTATTTTTTGTTCTGTGAATGGACGCCTTCAATCTGTCAAGATCAATTTTAAACCGAAGGATACTACTCTCTCGGCAATACTACAGAATCTCGAAACTAGAAAATATACTAGAACACATTTAAAGTTACAATGTACAATACTAATTCGCTTTGTGTTGGGTCATATTTCATATTTAAGTGTTCTCCCTCTCTCTCATTCTAATGAGTGGGTCATTGCAAAGGTGTTGTTCAAACAGATTTTTTAAAAAATCGGACAACAACAAGAGCAAAAGATTGAGAAGAAAGAGATGTAAGTTAAAACGACTAAATTCGTTTGAAGCAGAGTACAAACCGTATGACTTCACGAGAACTACTACGCTGATTCTTCAGACTCTCTAGTGGGCAGTAAATGACGAGTTTCAGACAGCCATAGATAACATCAAGTGCTTAACTCGTCACACCCGAATAAGGTAAATGTCCTGGTATTTGATTTGAATGGAGTTTTACGCTGTACTTAAGGACATTTCTTTTGTAAGACGGCGGCTAGCATTGAGGTGGGAGGAAACCGGACAGAGCCTAGGTAATACCCAGGACTAACCGCAGCTTGCAGCAGGATCTTCCCACCGTCAGACCGTCAGACGTCGGTTCATCGACTTAACCGATGCAGTGAGCTGTTGGAAGAGTTACTTCATCGATGACTTGAGCGAAGAACAGACAACGACTGCAATCGACGACACGTGGACCCGAAATACCGGCAGCTAATTGGTACAAGCCGATGCCAGCCTTTCAAAATGTGTACCGCGAGTAGCCTAGCATGGGAATACAGTACACAGTTTACCAAATCGATGGCCTCGATAAATCCATTTAATTACAAGACGGCAGAAACCAGTCGCCCACAACACCTTACAGTCGCTTGTCGTCGTGAGCCGAGCTAACGACTCTCGATAGATGAAGTCAACATTGTTCTCGTCAAGAGTTCTTTAGAGTTATCGACCCTTGTGAACGACGGCGTCCGCTAGGCTTCCGGTCCAGGTCAATGTTGGAGACTACCGGGAGCAGACGACAGCTGTGTTTGCAGTCTCTTCGCTCAGACTCTCAATTGTCGATCAAATTGCCAAAGCCACTCAGTAAAGGAAAACGCCTGCCCATTTTCTTGGAAATATTGAAAATATGTTACGCTAAGGCGCGTCGCTCTTGGGGCTGAAAGGAAAGTATTTATATAGTACCAATGGCGAACCGCACCCGAAGCCATATCATTATAACCTTCAGGATCTGACGTATCTCGGTCACCATGACTTCGTTCCCCGAACTTGCATGACCATCGGTTTCGCTTGTATCAGGTTTTAGGTCAGGCAAGCTGTATGTCATATTTTATAAAATAAGGTATAAAAGATCTTGTCACTTGACTGTGTGTGAAAAGGTATGTTTAACAAATTATAGGCAAAGTAGAAACATGTCAAGATTTTGCTAGCTTTAGAAAATCTCTGGTAAACAATTTACGCCAACTTGGAATACAATTGCTAGTCCCAGATTCACCAACATTAATAATTCATTTAACTGAATTCTGCCAGTGCATCACTTCCCCTGTAAAGAATACCTTCTTTTACCACTAACCCGTTAAAAAGAAATGCAGGTAGGCAGGCCCGAGGGAAACCGAGCTGACGTTAGAATGACTGGCACTACTAATCCACTTCACTGAACAGGCTGAGTAAATGACTTTTCTTCATAGAATATGGACCGAGTGTCATACAGCTGGAACATATGTACGTGCCACATAGAGCGTCAGATATCATTACCACGGTATTGTAACTTGAAGTGCCTTGCACATTTTCCCATACAACGCGTTTTCTTACGCCACAGTTAAATAACAGTTAGTCTGCGGGGTGAAAGAGAATACAGATAGTGAAACACGCTCTACACGTATTGGGGCAAATAAAATACGCAAAATTTCACACGTAACCTCATTAACAGTGAATGTGCTAAATTTACATTACCCCTACCGCAGCGATATTGCTTATCATAAACTATGATGCGGACAGATGATACGCAGTGTGAAAGAACATTGCAGGCCAGTTGTCGTACTTCGTACACTTCTTACGTCGTGCGGTGAGGAAACCAAGCCGAATCCAAGACCAGGTGCTAGCCTAAGCTATACGGTTTCATTCCATATAGGTGCTGAGCAATAGCATAGCAGATCGTCAGAATTTGCGCGACATCTACATTCTCACATTTACTTCACACCAGAAAAAGGTCATCCAATACTAATTCTGTCCAGAAGCGCAACTTATGCATTACTGAGGTTTAAAAACCACAACATAATCTGGCGTCCCATTGTCAACATTCATAATGTATGGAAAAGAGATCGGACTTGTGAGCTAGAAAACGTCTGGGATTCTGGAAGGTGATACATGGAGACTGCCTACACCAATGAACGAGGTCTGCTCACACACACCTTCAACAAAAGAGGGATGGCGATCAGATAATGGATACACAACCTCACAGTATTTATTCTCCGACCATCACAATAAAAACACATGTAAGTCGCTCAAAGCTGTTGATGATCAATGGCTGAGCGTTTTTAAATTCATGACACGTCTTTCTTCTTTACGTAAAACACCAATCAATTAAACAAATAAATAAATAAATTCTTTACTATATTATACTTGTATGTAACCTACAAAAACCCGTATGTTTAAACATGTCGGTGACGCCAGATGTCACAACCTCCAGCAAACATTTCTGACAATTTCATAACACTAAACATATGTGGAATGCAAAGGTCAATGTATAGTCGAGTCCATTTGAAAGTAACATATTTGCTCTTAATACAGAGAAAATACCAGCTACTGTCTAACATTCAAACCAATCTAACAAGCGGTACACACAATTCGACGGGTAATCATTTGTCCATAATTTAACACCCCCTGTCTCCTCGACACTGAGAATACAAGGGAGAAACCGCCACAAGGTGGGTGTGAAAAGGTCTGTTGACGGCCTCAGTATCAGAATTTAGAACCGCGTACATGTTTAAGCTGTTATATAGCAGTTCGTGTATGTAGAATGATACGTATAAAACTACGAGCACTGACTTGGGCTTATTGCTTTAAAATGAAATTAAAGAGGCTGAGAGGCCATGGGGGCATAACTGGGATCAAAAGTTACGCTTTGATTTGGATTAATGTATACCATTTAGGCTTGAGACCTGACATACGGTAGTCATAATTCTCCCTTATCAGTACACAATCCACTCATACCGGGCGCTGGCTCATATCACAAAAAACAAAACCAAAAAAAACAAAAAGAAAGTCAAAGAAATATTAATTTAGAGCTGAAACATCCTCAGCCCGGGGCAGCTTTAGCCAAGTCATCTGAGCGTGGCATGACTCCTGCTGTTGTACGGACGTTATAATGTGCATTGGGGTTACGCAGGGGTCAAAACCTGATATAACGTTATGTACGGAAACGGTAATTGTACATTACAACATCCTCAGACTGGGCCAGCTCTGACCAAGCCATCTTAGCGTAGCATGGCTCCTTCTGTTGTACGGACGTCATAAGATGTACAGGGGTTACGCTGTGCTCCATAGCTTAGATAACAATATGTACGGTAATTATTACAAAATCATTAGCCAAAGCCAATTTAGCGTTACATGGTACCTTATGTGCTGGGGACAAAATGCACGGCCTGTGTAGTTTCGCGGGGGCCTATACATGATACTCAGGAGAAGCAAAAACCTTAGGTTATCATGCACACTGTAAAAAACCACTGATTGTAATAAATACTGATGCTTTTTGTTAGTATTCAAATGGTGTTTGGTGAATTTAGGCGTCGAAATCGACATTCGTATACCAGCCGTCAACCAAACTGGATGTTCCCGGTCAAAAATCGCAAGCCCAGTTCCTATCCAAAACGACGTTTAAGACAACGAACTAAAGAGCTAAGAAATTATATGAAATAAAAAATAGGATGAATTCTTGTAAGGAGAAGCAGTCGAGATTTTTTATTGACGACGAAAAGATGTGTCCAATCACAAACAGCTATTTAAAAAGGGATGAAGCTATTTCCAGCGCACACTCGTATGCATCTGTTTACAGGAATGCTCTATGTTCATGTGAGTTATTTCACAGGTCGTAATGCTGCCCGATTTCAGTCCACTGTTATGAGGTTGTATAAGCGAAATATTTGTGAGTACGTCGCAATGCACCAATCAAATGAATAAATAAATGATTCTGTACTAGTTCAACTCTCTCTCCTTTGCGGACAATGTAGTAGATCAGCACAACATTCCGACAGATGGCCGAGCGCACTTAAGACATTGTAGTACATGAATAAAAACAATACCGTGATTGGCTGTGTGCTGCGTAAACAACCGAAAGCCATAGTAGGAATGCTGCTCCTTTGAAACCTCGATCAGCAACAATCAGTGCAGAATCAGCAGTGCAAGAGGACCATTGACCGTCCGGGATTTTTCCGGATGTGACCGCTCTCTGCCACATTGGGTAAGCCGTACAGCATCAGAGAAGTCATCTAAACTCAACCCGTGGCCATTTCCGATGGAGTGGCCGTAAATGAATCTGTACGCCAATTGAATTCGGGAAAGCGTTCTTCCAGTATGCCGTCCGACGGGCTTCGATGATCACAGAGAAGGGTTGGCAACAGTGTGAAGTGGGAAGGAACGCTGTTCCCTTCAGCGGTAGACCTTGCGCTTCGCCCCTGACAAGAGGTGGGGTTAGGGGGAGGAGGTCTATGCGCTTAGATCATTGCAACAAAAGTGATCGTGCAAGCGACCAGGGCAGTATCCCAGCTGTAGTGCTAATTTAACGGCGACCGAGGGACTCCTCTGTAAATGGCATATCGCGTAAAAGTCAGCAAAAAGGAAGAAGCACTACGAGATTCACGTATTATGTGGAAATTCAATGTACAACAGTAAGCATACACTGATCATTGGTCCAAGTCAGGTTTGGATCGGTTACTCGGTAACAGCTTTGGTCTAACATTGTTGTTTTGTGCAAAATTACGAATAAACTGAGAGCAATAAATAGTTATTTTTTAGAAAAAAATTCCTTTAAGCATGTAAAATAAAACAAAAGTTTCCAATGTGTGGCCAGCCTTGAATGAAAAGCTGGGTACAGCCAAGAATTGCTCTATTTTTCGTCTTCCAAAAACTTCTTTACTGTGTTAAAGGTCAACATATTAGGGTTTCTGCAAGCCAAGTTCAAATACATTAGCTAGCTTAGGACAAAAATGGCCAAAGGTCCTATTGGGTTATAGTGCTGATCTGAACTATCTAAGTGACTAAAACTGATAAAATTTATCATAATAACGAATTAAACATAGTAACGAATTAGGCATTGAAACATTTCCAAAAGATAAGTATGCTGGAAATGATTTGTAGTGCGCAATGGTTGAAAAAGCAGATACAGACACCAGGAAATCTTCATTATACATCTATATACCAAAACAAATCTAAATGTTATATCTATATACCAAAGTAAATCTAAATGTTATTTGTATATAACATGGACAACAGCGTTGAAATAGTCATGGGGCTTTTCACAAATCCTCATCGAGTTAGAGTATTGCAAAGGGAAGAATCCACTGTAGTATAACAAAAGAATATTTCCACTCAACTATTTTAGGGAAACAGGAAGAAAACAAAAGGAATTTTATATCACCCAAAGACATTATACATGACAAATGAGTGAAGTAAATGAACTCCTTTGCCAGCTCATAATGGACGACGTTAAGGACATTACGAGATGTTTTACCTAACCAGACAGAGGGGCACTCATGGGATTGCTGAAGAAATGAACTGACTAAAATGGACCTCCGAATTAAGCACACGAAATGAAGCTCCCAGCTCGTTTTATGCCTCCACATTTACACAGAATAGTCTGTAACACGTGCTATTCCCGGCGGGAACTTTAGATTAAATTCTACACAGATCACGCGTAGTTTTGCGAGACTAATCCAAGTGCAATTGGCTGGGATCAAGAGGACAGAATCCTCCGCTTGCAGAGATGGGCGGCCAGTTCACCCTTGCCATTCATCCCACAGCTCATTTAGAAGTTTTATTGACGCCAGGGCTTAAAAGGTATCAAACGGCCGGTTTCTGCCGATTGCGAAGCGGGTTTACCTCATTCAATCTAAATGTTACGCCTGCTTGGCAGCATTGAAGACAGCACATAAATTGGTCCCAAGACCAGGATCGCTTAAGACGGTATTTGGCAGAGCAAAGAAAGCATTACTTTCGTCTTTTTGTTTTTTCTTTGGCATCTGTTTTTTCTGCCTTTCTACCCTCTGCCTTATGGTTCTTTTTCACTGCATGTAAGTGTGTGTAATACCTACATTTCCCATTGGCCAGAATAATACGCCCGTCACTTCAGAATGTCCTTAAGCTTGATAAAAATCCTGCTAAAATCATTCAAAAATTTTTCTTTCAGGCGAAAAGATCATAAATTGTTTCACATTTCACATTTTTTAGTGTAAACAGATAATCACAAAATGCCTGAGATTAAAATTAGGTTGTTATAACTACCGATCCTGCTTTTTTTGTTTCGTTTTCAATTTTTCTTTTTTTTTTTTTTTTTTTTTAACTAATGGGCATACATTACCGGTTACCATGCTGAGCCATGTAGGTTCTGTATAAGGCCCGTCAATATATATTTGAGGCTTGTAGATTTGATTAATCACTTCTGTGTCAAACTGCCTGACTCGGTGAGTAATGGATTCATTGATTATATGACTGAACAATTTATTTACTGATTGACTGTTTAAGTCATAGATTTTCTGGGGGACGCATTCATTCCCGAGACTTGAACATAAACGATCAAGGGCATGTCCGTCCAGACAACCAGCTTAGTCTGATTCCATACCCTTGTCTAAATGCTTTCAGCTTGTTTCGTTTCCGCTTTTAGATTTTATGGGCCTTTCCTTAAGCAAAGAAGAAATTGGCAAAAAACCAATCACATTCTACTCTGCTTACCGCACAGACTGTATTACTCAACATACATGTTTTTTTTTTCTTTCACATTTATGTGGTCATCAATACGTCATCTCCAATGAGATGAGCAAAAAAGTTTGATAATTTCTGTTCCAAAACAGTATCAGTGACAAAAAAGGCCCCGAACATTAACAGGTTGCAGAACACAACGAAACACGAGGGTACCTATGCAGTTTGGTCCTTGGGTTACAGTGAAAAACAGAAACCGGTCTAATTGTGGAAAATTGGCTATCACGGGCGGTGACAAATCGAATTAAATGAAGTAAGTGTAAGGATATTGCTTCAGGCTTTCTCTCCATTTCCGCGAGTCACAGAGTATAATCCGAGCTTTACCCAGCGACATATGGACTCCGCCAGGCATAAATACATTTAATGCATGGAGAAATTTTTGTATTAGCTTTTAACACGGGTTATAAAGGCGTCCAAACCCTGTCTTGGATTGGAGACACTGAATCAGCGATCTGTCGGCGAGTGGAGAATTGCGTGGTTAATGAGTAAGTCGGACGAAGCCAGTCGATACGCCGTAGTGTACGAGTGCCCAGGTTGTTGGTGGCTGAAGGCGTATAGCCCGGATTGATCAAGCCGTAGAAATGACTGAACAAGCGAGATGATATCTCAGGGGCGAGAAAGCCCACGTAATAGGCCTTGGACCAGACGTTTATAAGCGCATTTTCAGGTCTGGCCTTGTCTCCAGCACGTAACATGGCAAAAGTCCTCTCTACAACATTTCCGTTGCATTCTGAGGTGTTACACGCGACGTCGCAGTAATTTGTCATCATAAATGGCTACAGCATAGAACGTAAAACCAGAGCGACAGTTGAAATGTAGTTGGGAAATTGTCACACCTTACCGGTGCAATCCGGCTTAGTGTCATTTTACCTGAGTTAAGGTTTTATTCTAACTGTTCATGTAAATGCAGAAATAGCAGCAACTTCCACCCACCCCATCCCAGCACTATATCCTATGTAGAATCAGATGGAAAAAATTCAGTGATGTTAATTGCAATATAGTTGACGTCACATGTCTAGAATTATTACCGAATATCCTATGTTCTCATTACTATTAAGAGACAATAACGAGAAAGCAGTGCAATGGGATAAGGCCATGGGGATTCTTTGTCCACATGCAGAACCATGGCTTAAGCACCTACACAATATAAAAAACGGAGAAAGAACTGTTTGAAGAGACGCACGACTACTTTGCAGCGTATAATAGCACATACCTTCCGGGTTTATTCGACAAAGTGGTTTTAGTATTCTTTAGACCGACTTTAGCCACAAGCGACAGGTGTGAGCTGTAAATTCCTAGCGAAAATCGTCGGATAGCCTCGGGAAGCAAGGACTTCGCTTGCGACTCTGTCGACTTGCCGACAGTTTATAACGTGAAATGATCAAGAAACTTACTCTTGCCACAACCCAATAGTCTGTAGTTCACTCATGCACACTTTTTCAATTAAAACATCTACTATCAAATCAGTGCCCTGTCCCTATGTTATTACATGTTACACTGACAGACAACTCAAAACACAGCTTATAAACAGTTGATATCTCCTAACTCTCGGACTGGTCAGTCCCTCGTAAGCTCAAATGTTTGGGCGCCTTTAGACCCCCAAACGGCAGCGCAATACGCTACACTTCAAACGAAGATAATTCAGCAACGAATGCATATAATTTCAAACAGGTTTTTCACACTCAAGAGATAATTTTGTAACCTCTTTAATCATCAATACCACAGTCAAGAGCTGTCTTGTACTTTAACAACTGTATTAGGGCCAGGTAGGATGCCACCTTTTAAGCATTTACAGTACGCGTGACCATTTTTCAGCTATCACATATTCGTCTCTGCTCTGGTTTTACTCTCTCTAATTACTACATATATCCGGGCAACTTGAAAATAAAGAAAAAAGACCATGAAACTCAACATATTTCTTATGTTGCAAGCGTCACCAACATTTAAAAAAATGAAGAAATCGAAAAGTTTACATAAAATATCGAGATGTGAGAACAACTAGCACGTCATTTTTTCAGTCAGCATCCCTTGGTTATAATTTGCATTACTGTCACGGAGACAATAAGAGGAATATAATGCATAAGGGAATAACGACATTATTGTAGCGGCGACAATAATGCGGCTAAGAAAAAGTCAGAATGCCATTTTCCAAGGGAACAGTGACTGGAAGATAAGATGATAATGTAATGGTTTCTCTGAACTAACTTCTTCCCACATGGTCAATGCGTTTATTCGATCACCGAGAAGTTTGCCAAACAGTTGCCTCCAAGGCTGGTAAGCAATTGACTGGACAGTTTTATGGCCCGCCTATTTAAGAGGGCGTAGCAATAGATAATACAATTGCATAAGAAGATAGTTGAAGACTATCTGTCACGGGTGCGCCCACGCAAGCGCACAATCGACTTTGCCTGGTGCACGATACAATGCTTGATAGCCGTGACTTCGTTGCATGAGACAAATTACATTGCCATGAGCGGATCAGAGACGCCTGGATATTTTGTTATCAGGGTTCAATGAAATAAAAACGTGAAAATGACAATTAAAGGCGAATGTCTGGGGTACATATGTTACGAGAATTGAGCTATATCTCAACGACTCTACGAAGTCTGGCTGCTTTGTAAAGAAAGTACATGATCTCTGACTTTTAAGCTGTGTGTAATTGGACTCACGCATTAGTCCATGTACAGTCTTATTGCGACTGTCTTAGCAATGCCTATGTTCCACAGTCTCGTTCGGAAAAGATTTTCACATAAAATTGATGAAGAGACTGCCATACAAGAATTAGATACCCCATATATAATTTTGCTTCAGACGTATTTTATCTTTGTCTGTGGGAATGGCGGATATGAGATCGTGAACCGGACTATGTATATATATATATACATAGAAGCCTGTCCGGATCTGATTCTAGGTCCGTATATAAGTAATTTATCCGGCTCATTTAGCAGCTGACTGTCTGGTAAGGCTCTCGTACGAAATCCTAGACATGGGTGGTTTACAAGATAAAATCTCAGATAGAGACAGACCAGCTCCAATCTGTGCCAGCTCTAAAGTTCTTGGACCAGTGAAAGGAAATAAACTGGAGTGTTCCATGAGGAAAAAAAAACCTTTGGGAATAAGTGGTCTGAGATTTCAGCCAGTGTTGTCCATTCCGACTTCGAGTTTTCTCAGTTTGATTTGTAAGGCAATCAGTGTTTACTCAACCGTCACAAGACTTGGTCAGCTCAGGGCGATTCTTTTGTAGGTGTTCTGAAATGGATCCGCCACGCTCCATTACCCGTTTAATCTCTCCTGTAGGGATTTTGAGATATAGGCCATTATTTATGTCTCTTTTGAAGGCAACTGGAGCAAGGAAACACTCGCGATACTGATTTCATTCATCCTCCTATACCATCCCTTGCGTCTGTCCGCCATCAGTGAAAACTTTTGACTGCTTTTCTTTGCATGAATCCATCCTAGTTTCTACTTGCTTTATATTTTTCTTCGTACTTTGGTACTTTGTGTTAAACGTTCTTTTGGATTACTGACCCCAGTCGTTCGTACCAGTTGAAGGCTTCCGTACGAATGCCGGTTTTCCACGCCTAACTTCAGCAATACACTCGCACGGGTACCGGATTCAGGTGCGCGTGACTGTGGAGAACACGTTATGTGGACAGTATACTCAGGTGTAGTAAGAAGGTGCACGAAACTATGACCGTAACGCCATGTTTTCAGTGTTACTCGCTATTCACGCCACGAAATATATGTGTTTTCAGAATTACTCGCTATGCTCGTCACAAAGTGTCTCTCCAGTATTCCTCGCTATGGCAGTTACGCGCTTGTTATCATAGTGACAACGTTATTTGTCCTCTTCGTAGGCATGCGCACGTAACCATTGTCACGAGGTGTCTCTACAGTACTCCTCGCTATTTTAGTGACGTGTACGTAATTATGATATGTTATGACAACGATACGTTACGGTAGTTATATCAACGTAATGGCCCTGTCTGCAGTGTTTATCATTAGGGTAGTTATTGGTCCATATAACTATGATGATGATCTTGAGGCTACAATATTTTCGGCTACGGTAGATATGTCCACATAATAATTGCAATTGCCTGGAGTATTTGTAATCATGGTAATTATATGGGGGCGTGGTTGTTATAATGAAGATATGGTTACAGTATTCCTTGCTATGGTAGTTATGTGGACAAAACGTTACGAAGACCAAGCAACGGAACAATCTAGGGCTCTATGCACGTTCAGCACTGTCGTGTACATAAATACTTTTGCGATTTTCCTTTTTTTCTCACTAACATCAATTCTATCTCGTCTGTTTGCTTCCATGTCATTCTGGCCAGCAACATTTGCAAGTTTGTTTTATGTCATCTTTTCTTTAAAAAGTACTAGAATGATAAAAAACACAACCAGTAGAGTCTAATTAAAGCTGACAAGTCACAACGAATAGCTGCAAATCACAAATCACTGGCTTGTCAACAGGCTGGATTTGTGGGAGCTCCGGTTACATCTGCTCCGGATGAGTGAAATACCGGTGGGATTATCAAAGATTACCTAAATCCTGACAAAAGGAATGAGCGGGAGTTGAACGTAATCATTAAGTCTTTGATCTGACCGTGCTTCTCTTTGGCCCATAACATTGTGTTTACACAATCGAAAATCAATCAGCGTCGGGAACAGAAATGCCGTTTTAGAACCGTGTAGGGGCGGGTGGCGGCAGAGGAGCTATGGTGAGGAAGGCCGCTGCTAAGGGAGCAGATCAAATGCGGCTTGGGAAATCAAGCGCCTGTTGTCAGGATGAAGGTGTTAGGTCATGAATCAGCAGAGTTAGCTTATGTCTGTTAGGTTGAAGTTTGGAGATTCCAGGAAAGCCGATTGTTTTGAAAGGCTCGCGATACGACTTCGAATAGGTGAAGGTAGGTTGTCGAAACCGACAATCGTAAATCAGGTCAATAATCGCAAGACCAGTTTCCAAAAACGACAAATAACACAAATCCCCAAAGTATATATATATATATATAATCAAAGTTGTATCTCAGTTGCGCTTTGATTTCAGCTGTTATATATCCATGAGCGATCACGCTCAACACGATGAACATACATCCACTAACCCCGGGCTAAGCGGAATTCGACACAATCATAAAGCCCAGAGAGTCCTAGAGATTCTGAGCACTCCGTCCGTATTTAACAAAGAGAGGCGTACTAATGGTAAAATTTAAGAACCTTAGAATGAAGGAACTTGTAGAAATGTCCTTGACACACTAGTTTTTCCAGAGATTCCATTCACGGTTTCCTGTATAGCTGAACAGTTACGTTGATTTGCATTCTTATCAGTAAATATGGAATTCTTGTAATAACGGTTCAAAGGTTGAAATGGCACACTTATGTAGCGGAATATTACCCAGTTTCGTGAGCGCAGAAATGGCATGCGTTGTGCAGATTTATATTTCAAATTTTCGACTGTCATTTAGAAAGTGAATTTAAGAAACAGTATTATGGTTGGTGGAGTGACACTTTCTGGGTAAAGCTTAGGTTCCAGTGCTGAAACTTAGCTGAGACTACTCCGGGTTTTGAACCAGCCACCTCAGGGCTAGGCACCGAATGGATTTATATAATACGAAAGCTCTGTCTACGACAGCCATACTCGGGTACCACCTGACTGTTTGGCTTGCCTTAGTCAGACAGTTGTGCATTTAAAAATGTTAAAATGTGGGTCGGTTCTTACAAAGGGATATTTGGCAGATGCACGTCTCTACAGGATGTGACATGGTGAAAGTAACAATGTAGAACGATGATGCATTCGTTCGCTTGTTGAATTTAGGCCCAGGGGGCTTCAAAAATGTCTGAAATTGTCACCTGAACATTTTCCATGTACGGCAACCCAACTTGGACGATCCTTTCTTACAATAGTAAACATCCATGTGCCAATTGTTTACTGAATAATTCCACACTGGATGATGCCAAACTGTTCCAGTTGTTCTTCTGATATTTTGAACTGGTTGATAAAGCTTGGTTGTGACCAAGTACAGCCAAATAGAGTTCCTAAATGTGTAAAAATTCGGGAAACTGATTTGTTCTGTACCGAGGTCCATCAATGATTTACCACTCAGTTCAGAGCCAGTTGATTTTATTCGAATTGGTAGAGTTCTTCTGTGTGTGGGAGGTCTGTTCTACAGAGTACATAAAACATATGCAGACTGATCTGGGATTTGAGAGTACACTAGAGAGGTGAGGGGGGAGGGGGAGGGGGCGGGGAATCTGATTTAAGTCCTCGCCAGATTTATCGATCCCAAGACTAAATCCGTGGGATGGGTCAAACGATAGGGCAAGTCATGGCGGCATATGTTCAGGATGGTCGGAAGACAAAGGGATAATGAGTACACAGTTGTGAGTCCATTTGTGTCAAACACTTTGCGCAAACGGCAGTTCTGTTGGTATAGCATACGCAAACCCCAAGCCATATGGTTCTGAAATTTGGAAAACAGAAAGCCCGAAGACCTGTTAGAATCGGTATAACTATATCCCGATGAATAGAATACGAGAGTTGTTTTGCTGTTGTTCTGTGTGTGTGTTGGGTAGGGGAAGGGTGGGGGTAAATAACAAGTATTTTGACGTCAATGCACTCTATACGTTGCATCACAACAATTCATTATACAATAACTTACCGTCATTTACCGCAATAAGACAAGACACATGTCACTTGTGACTCGTAACCATTCAAATCACTACTCGACCGGAATCGCCTCTTAGGCCCCTGTTTTCGGTTAGTATGACAGGTGTGTATTATTCACGTATCGTGAGCCGATTGGACAAGTAGCACTTTGACATAGCCCTCACACCTCACACTCATGACGCACCTTGCTATATAATTCGACTTAGCTCTGGTGTCACAGAATTATTTTGACTTTCTTTTGAAGAATACAGTGATGTTTTACCACCTACATTGTTATTTAGCTGTGCTTACCTCTAAGTTTTATTTCTACTTTTTTCATGGGATCGTTGCTCAGGACATAGCCGGTAAACAAGTTGAGATTGTTTTAACAATTTTATCCTTCGTGTAACAGTAATATCAAACTCTGAACTGCAGGTCACCCTTAATCAACAACAGAACTGAATATGTAAAATATCCAAGTAGTGTATTTCCATGTCAATCATTCTTCAGCCTCAACAGCAGCATCGAACAATTTATCTCCACCTAGAGTTTACATCATTTTCGCCGTTAAAACCTAGTTTAACGCCTCTGCAGCGAAAGAAGAGGGTAGGACATATGCGAACCAGTCTTCCATTCTGCCAAGCGTAAACTCAGGGCAACGGGAAAGCATAGTGGGGAATAAAAGCGTGTATGATTCAATTACTGTGACCCATCGTGCAGATAAAACCAAGCCAAGCTGCCAAATTCCAATCTTCTCGACGATACCATTCAATTAATCAGAAACATCTCCTGCCCACAGCGACGACCAACGCACGATTGGGAACACGGCGTCAAACAATAGGCTATGTGATTACGTAAGAAACTGTTCACAGACCTAACCAATGAACTCCCACTGCTGTTGGAGCCTTTTGCTTTTAACTTGCGGGATTCCGGATGATAGAGTGGGTAGTTCACTCTTTGTACACACAATACAAGGCGTTAGGAAAATTGATCAGAAATCTAACCTTAGGAATCTCCCGTCGTCATTGTCCTGACGTTGTGAACATTTGCATTGTATGTCACCGAATTCCACGTTTATTCTAGTGTATATTCCATGTAGATGGCTTGACAATTGCTCCAGTATATTTTACATATGTGCAAAGAATAATGTCCCCAAAATACCGTTTGCGATAGCAATTTTACCGTCTAATACCTAGCGAAACTTGACATGCAGAGATTCGGCTTAATAAGGTTAAGTTTGTGAGAAAATAACACAAAGTTTCACTTCAAAAACGTAACAAGAAAATCAGATGTCTACTGAAAGAAAGTCAAGTGCAAACCATAAAAACCACCACAGCTTCATTTTTTAAAATGCATCTGGAAAATCAATGCAGACGGAAAGTAACGTATAAGGAAGGTGAAGGCCTATTCGGATAATGAGTCTTCTATCATACAGGAGGAAAAGTTTAAGCTGAAAATAACTGACAACTTCAATTCTTGTACCTATTCTCACAATCAGTTATCTACTATAAGGAAGGAGAAAAAATGGAAAAATAACACGCAGCCTCTCTTCCGGTATCTATTCGGACAAATGTATGTTAAGTAAAAAGAAGGAGAAATGTAGACCGAGAACCCAACACAGTTCACCACGTTGGCTTGTAATATTGCGATGTCAAGAAGACGCTGCGAAGGCCACAGCTGATTCGTGTCAAGGACGAAGATGTTGTCTCAGTGTTCAGCAAGGATTTGCATTACACGTAGTTACACGTTTACATAGACCAGGACAGAGCTGTGCGCTCGATGGTCACTTCATGTGTGACGCATACAGAGCCACAGAGGAAACTTGCGAGTCGTGAATGTTCGCGCCACGTTAACATCACTGTAAACATTCTACATTGTGAAAGTGTAAAAAGAGCTGGATGTACAAAATTTTAGAGTAGAAAAACATAACAAGAAAATAAAAAGTTATAAAGGATGAAAAACAATGTACTTACTGCTATGCTTAACCCCAATTTCCTCCTTGAGCACATGATCAAATGGATGTATATTCCGATCGTAAGAGAAGAAATCGTATTTCACCTCTTTGTCGTGTTTGATGTAATTAATGAGCGCCCCAATAGCCAGAAAACAGAAGCGTGGCGACACTTCTTTGTGGCCATTTCCGGCATATATCACCTTCACTCTTCTCCAGGAGAAAGTCTTTACTATATTTATCACACACTGAGCTAAGGTATTAAAAGTGGCCCCAATCCGAGTCAACGTTGGGAACTCCATATTGGGCACCGTTTTATCGGCCCCGAAATCGTGGGCGAGGCCTCCAGGGGAGATAACCGGCACATTCCAAAAGGGGGCGTAGCGTGCAACTGGGGCCAAAGCGTAGTCGCAAACGGGCCCCAAGAATAACTGTACCCCTATATTCATGTAAATATCAAAGGCCTTGATTGGTGCATCTCTTCCGCTACACTTGGAATCTTCGAAGGTGGCCGCCAGTACGTAGTTGGCCAACAACCCTGTCCTTTCTACGGTTTCCTTGGCGACTTCAAACGCCGGGGTCATTCGATTGATGGAAAACAACATTTGTTCCCTTGCGGGCAATATTGCCGCTATATGAATCCGGGGAGTTTTGCGTTGTTTGTTTCCGGATGACGACTGTATGACGACTTCACCTATGAGAACAAACAATATCACGGTAACACACATGCTTTTTAAGGTTAGCAATAAACCTTTGAGTGGATTTGAATTGGGTCGACCCTTGCCGCCACAAACACAGCCTGGTGGTAAATCCCGGGTTATCTTAAACACCGAGGCTGTCTGTGCACTTTGAGCCATGGTTTACCTTGCCGTCCTAATTCCTCTGAAGCTCGACACAGTCTTGAGATCATTATAGAGCACTAACATCATCATCATCATCACGGGCGCCCAGCGAAGCGAGTATATACCAATCCAGTGCAGACACAGCTCGAATCATAAAGCAAAACCGAATCGCTTACCCTGTAGGTGTTTTAAGATATCCACAGGCTTAGTACGTCTACTGACCTAACCCTATTAGTATTGTGATGCACACAAAGCACACATTTTGGGGAAGAAGAGAAAAAAATGTGTACGGATCACATCTAATCCCACGCACGTGGTAGTATTATCTCCTCGATTTCTTTCAACACAATCCCAGATCGGTCTGTGATCGGTTGGTAATTTTATATCGCCCCTCCACGCATACAGGTAGTGCGCGCTGATTCGCTTTGTGCGGGCAGTTCAGCGGTGTCGCAAACAAGCCACAAGCTGATGGGGAAATCCAGCGGAGCGTGTACCCAATTTCACGCCTGTGACGACCAACTCGGGATTTCTTCAAGAAGCATTGATGTTGCTCATTTGCGGGTGCATGTAAGCACGAGCGGTACTCCAGAAGCAAACGTCCGCACCAGTAAGCCGTTAACGTGGACTGACTGGAACCGATAGAAACTTCACGGCTGGCGTGGATTTCACGGTGGGCCGGGGAGCTAAGAGACAACAGTCAGCGGCAATGGGAGGGGAGCAGGCAAGCCGCTGATGAGGCACGAGGGAGGGGACGAAAGCTAGGGAGTCACGGGAAGCAGGTGGAAAGATAAGTTAGGCTAGCGGCGTTAGTTTGGCTCAAGTCCTGCAGATCTGATGGGAAAATCATTAGGCCGAAATGTAAAACAAACTATCCCTGTACCGCCAGCAAGCAGCGGCTGAGAATTACATTGAATAAGATCCCTACAAGAGTTTCCTCAAACATCTGCCGAAACCACTCACGGGCTACAACAATAAACACAGTCAGAACACCAGAGGTCACTACTTACAAGGGGAAACGAGGCGTGCCTAGCATTCTTTCACAGACTTACAGCGACCTCATGAGCCAAAATAGTCACGAAGTCAAATTAACTTTTTTGCTGACATTGTAAACCCGATGCCTTGTCGCGCTGTCTGCCTGTGAAATGTTACACACAGAAAGTCCATCGTTATGTTTGTCTCAATAGTGTTGTAATCCTTTGTACCCCATTTAACTCTCCACACGCAACACTCTGTTAGTAACGAATCCGTTCGGTGAATCGGTCACAGTAGCCGGCCCTGGCTGTCGACCTGGCGTACACGCTGGCGTGTAAGCATACGATCCCGCCGATAACACGGGAGTGTTGTGTCAGGCGAAGAACTGGGCTGTGAAGACTACAAAACAGGTGGGAGCGGACAGTACTCACTCAAAATCCCAATGGTCATCGGTAAAAATATACGGATGCTGCATTCACACAGTAGTTTATACTAGGCCAGTTTCCCGCGGCCAGACATAGCTGGACTAAATAGCCTGTGAAGCAAGGGGGAAATAAATAGCCTATTCCATTACTGTTAAGTCTAGAGAACGTGTTTGTACATAGCGAATAGCACTTACAAGTGTTTCCGGGATCCTAGGATTGTGACGCGGTGAGTCTTGAAAAGGGCAAGCGTTAGAGGTGATTTTTTCTAAATACACCGACTCAAGAAAAATGTGGCCTGGACTCCGAAATACCAGCACTAATCATCAAATCGACATTATGCGGAAAAGCATCTCATCATATTATAGTGGGAGTATGGGAGTTATCATATCCCTTACTGGGTGGTACCCGAGCAGCATTCTGGCTGCCTACGTACTCGTTCGTGCCAGTATACATCTTTCAAAGATCTCGGTGTTGTTCTAAATGACGTCTCCTGTCATTTGAACGACACTCGTCAACATAACAAGAATCGATGTCGACGAGACATCTGGGAGTAGTATGTTATCATCATTCGAATCTGGTTGAGTTTGAATCGTTAAAACGGAGCATTAACTTATAAGAACTCTAGCTTATCTTCGTTTAAGCCTGGAAAATGCGATAATTTCCCATCAGCAATTTTGGGGGTAATCAGTCGCTGTCTTCACTTGCGAGAAAATAAAACTAGTCACATGTCGGGGGAGGCTTCGGATAATTTGCCTGGTTAACAAAGTCCCTTTTCCATCGCATCTAAGCACGGTGTAAGAGTCAGTGTCAGTATCTGTGCTTTCTTCACTAACCGGCTAGCCACCCCACACCACCACTCAGCCTACAGCTGGATAGCGTCTTACGTCTCCTAGCCGCGTGCAGCGTGTCATTTCACCATCACACACAACCTTCCGAAGAATGTCCCCCTCCCCCCGTGCAGTCCGCTCTATGTACTAGCAAGACTTCTCCCGCCTCACCCTTATTTACCGACGGCCTGCAAAGTCGTGGCTATGGACGGGTCTACACGGCGCACTCAGCCCTATCATCTGGCAGCGTCCTGGTATCGAATTGCTCCACTTAGCCAGAAGTGAGACAGATCGAAGATCTTTGATTAGCTATTAGCTATCACTTCTCACGACCTCCCCTTAAATATATAACGGGATAGGGCAATTTAGCCTGGTATGTGTTGTGATAGGATTCATGACCGCCTTCGTCTATTCGCACCCTTACAGGGCTAACACTATCTCTCCCAACCGTTCCAGTCTCAGACATATCCACTCGAAGACTGAACCGTCTACCGCAATATGAAAGTTTACGTCACTGAGGCATTGGATCCTGATACACACCCCTAATGCCCTCCTTGCAGGAGATCTGAGCAGCGCACTTGCGCCTTGCCGCTGTCAGATGCCAACTGAACCCCCGGGGGGACCTGGCTTGACCAGTGAACAATATAACAGATTTGCTACCCGCAGTTTATGATGAATGACACCCAATTGTTCAAACAATATCAATATCAAGTCATCCACATTAATTTAAACGCTTGTCTTAAGAGCAGTATTTTGCGATAATTTCAGGCTACTAATTAACGTGTGATAAATTGTACCCAATATCACTCAACTTGCTTTATCGAATTCGGCTTCAACCCTGGTGCCTCTGGGTGGTGTAAGTTACTACCATTTAAGCTTGTCCATGATACAGTTAATATAAAACCTGTAACTGAGGTAAACTGACAAGAGGCCGCATTTCACCAGTTACCTGTGACCATTTTCCAAATATCACCTTGTCGCGATTTCTCTGTTTTTGCATGCTGTAGTTGTTAATATTAAAAGCGTAAACGTTTGATTTTTAGGAAACATACATTTCACTCATACCACGAACTAATCTCTGAATTTAGAGTATATACCGCGCTAAGCGTATAAAAGTTGTCTTTTAAGTAACCATGTGTGTAACTGTCTTATAAGACAACCGAAAGACTAAATCTGATATGTTTACTTGGTGATTCACATCTAACTCAGTTCCCATTTAAATCGGATGACATGAAATCAACCAGATGACGCAGTTAACTGTTCAAACAACTCTGTCATAAGCCATAGACAGTGGATCTATCATTGACTTGATCACGTCTACGTCTTCAGAAAGCCCTGAGTTTTTTACAGCCCTGTTGACATGGCGTGCGGTTCACACTCCGGCTATTAATACCAGTCGCAGGTACCGGTAACAGGATAGTATCGCACCCCGGTATACGTCTTTGTATGACATAAACGGCTGAGCGTCTTTCCGCACATTTCGCTAGAAGTGGATAAACACGATGTCGGCTTACCCTCGTCTGCATAGTGATATGTCATACCATGCGTTAACATCAAAGGCTGCTATAGAATTGCAAACCATTGGACCGTCTAAGTGGAATATCATAAAAGCCCAGAGAGATCAATCTAGTGAGATTTACGATGGTGGTTGTTCTCCGGTGGGGTGCTCTATGTTAATAAATACCTGGTTTACCGACAATACATGTACTCGCGGGGCATTTCTGTCTTGGAAAAGGGGAATGGGATGTATATCTAAGGGTTCTTTTCAGTGTCAGTATTACTCCCAGTAAACACACTGACTATATCTTCGGCTGAACAAATCAGATTATGAAGACCACCTGAATGAAGATAACCCAGTGCGTCTAATGCCACATCCCTGTATCGGTCGTAAACCAAAAACTTCAAATAGTTTATAAGAAGACCTGGTTGATTGTCTGGCATATACCAGTACAGCGAGGTGTTGTTGTCTATGTACTCCTCTAACCATAAAACAGATAGGTCTCCGTCAAATTATATTTATATTTTCAAGGCATTTAGACATGGAAAGCAAATTGCTCTGGTCTTCCAGATGATAAGATATGACCCTATTAATGGACGTTTAAATAACTGCTTGATGTGACTTGTATATTATATAACATTCGAGAACAAAATTGACAGGAGAAGTGTGAGTGTTAAATGCTAAATACCTGGTAATATCGCAGATAAATATTCACAAACATTGTTAAATATTTGAAAGTATTCACTGTAATATGAACAACACCCTTCGCGGTTAAAGGGTGGTTCAACTTCAAACAAACGTGTTTAATAAATATACACATCTATTTAAGCATTAAAAGATAAGAAGCTAAAACATGTACATAGGCCTATGCTATAATGATATAATTTTCGAGTGTTTCACATCTGATGCATAAAACTGTTTGTAGTGTAAATATGGCGAGGGCCGAGTTAATATTAGACGCTTTTCTTCCAATATGTTATACTTAATTGCTTAAGGTCGCGTGTTCAATAGACATGCCCTCAGTCGAAATGGGCGCTGACATTGTACAGCCAAGGCCAAAATAACAAGAGAGACCTACGGGGGATTCTGAACAAATGTTACTGCTAAGAGCGTCATCAGTTTCATTTTTAACACTATTTTTTGTAACACTGATAATCCTCTCAATTTAAAAATAAAACATAAAAAAATTTAAAAAGTGTGTCCGAAAGAATGATTTCTCTCATGCATGGCAATTTTACGGTGGATTAGAGAAACACTCGATAGTCAATAGTCCGGCTCAACAGAACGTAGGGTCAAGAAACCCACTTAGATTTAAGTCACACTTATCTAACGGCATTATTCTGGAACTGGGGTTTCAACTTCAACGCTAATTTTTAATTCTGTCGTGAAAATCCAAGGCATCTATAAGTATTAAAATAAAGATTCACTATTTTGTCGAAAACAACAGTTTTCAAGATGACACTGTACATGTGATTTAAGGATGAGAAACCTTCGTTACATGACAGTTATAAATAAAAAGTGGGAGTCCAACAAGGTCGGACTCTAAGGACGCTGTCTCCAAGTGCATTCATCGCATGGCTGTATATCAAGAATATCATTTCCACCTGAGGGTCGAGTTTAACACTCATGACATCTAATGCAGTGTTTCTTGTGGCATCCTGTAATGGACTTTGCACGGCGTCTGAGAACTTGTATAACTCCAGTGATAACTAGGGTTCTATAACTAGTGTTCAACCAAACTTTCGTAAGTGGACTTTCCGCCGTGAATAGAATCCGTCGCTCACTCTTTCAATACCAGGCATTTCCATATGCTGCTGGTCAAGTCATGATATGTGACAGGTAGACATACCTATGGAATTAATTTCCTCCAAAATCTGAGTCGTACTAGACAATTCGCTCAAAATCCAGAGCCAACTCACACACTTGCTAAAATCAAGCAGTATGGGGCTACATACATGTAATTCCTCTTTAGTTTCATAATTCTAATTGAGTGAGCTTCGCTTTAATTAATCTGAGCTTGGTGTAATAATTAAATCTGTTCATTTGGTTGGTGCTTAGAATCATGTTAAAAGAATGATTCTCTTATAAAAAGGCTGTCCATTTACGAATGGGTAAACACAGTGCAAACACTTTAAGTAC
The DNA here is from genome assembly GCA_016165875.1 of Acanthopleura granulata. Classification (NCBI taxonomy): domain Eukaryota; kingdom Metazoa; phylum Mollusca; class Polyplacophora; order Chitonida; family Chitonidae; genus Acanthopleura; species Acanthopleura granulata. Next base: position 681,955 of record JABBOT010000039.1, read on the forward strand.
TTTGGTCACCTTGGTTTGTACACCTCAGTTTGTACACCTCATTTTGTACACCCCCTTGTGTGCTTCCCAGTTTATACACCCCCGTTGGTACACCTCTGCTTTACACCTTTGTTAAAGCGAATATGAATAGCTGGGAAGGTACGCTGAGTGTGATCTGCATACAACATAGTAGGTTTGAGTATACGTCAATGTATGCATAAGCAGAACACGCCATGCAACCCACATGATGATTTATGCCTTTACGACAACAATGCATGCAGATTTTATCGAGAGTCAAATATCCAACTGAATAGTAACTTTCTTGTCTGTAAGTCTTTGGGAAATTAATTATATTTGCTTCTCCGCAAATAGGCCAAGCAAAATATCGGATATATCCGAATTAATATCCTGCACGGTGTTCATCCGGATTAGAATAAAACCGGATGTCACTTTTCCAATTTGTTACATACTTGGAATTCAATATCCTTGTCTCCATTGTTTTCCGGTCACGCCACGTGTCTTTTCTTGGACATTCGTTTGGCTTGCACACAAAAGCTGTGCTCGCTGTTCAAAGCCGATATTTGAATTGCCGGAAGCTGAATTTGTTGTCGGCCGAGATCAGCTGGTAACAGGATAACAGTACTGGACGGACCCATCCGGAAAAGTCTGCTATAAGGCGAAATCACAAGGATTCTACTTGGCAAAGACACATTATGGGAATTAACAACGACGAGCCAAGGATTATCCGCGCAACGGAAGTCGGTCAGGTTTGAAGCGATGATCAGATTTTGGCATTTAATGAATTCAAATTAAATCCAAAGATTTGCTAATTAATTAACTGATTTAACTTATTCATTTATTTATTTGTTTACGTGATTAGAGTGTTACGCCGTAGTCAAGAATAATTCACTTCCATACGACGGTACCCAGTATTATGGTTGGAGGTCACCGGCTAGAGCCAGGGGAAACCATCCGCAAGTAGCTAGCAGACCTTCCCTCTTATATAACCGGAGGGGCCTTCGTGGTTGAGTCGGTTAGCGCGCTAACGCAGCGCCATGACCGAATCCACCCACCAATGCGGTCGCTGTGAGTTCAAGCCCAGTTCATGCTGACTTCCTCTCCGAGCGTACGTGGGATGGTCTGCCAGCAACCTGCGGATGGTCGTGGGTTTCCCCCGGGCTCTGCCCGGTTTCCTCCCACCATAATGCTGGCCGCCGTCGTATAAGTGAAATATTCTTGAGAACAGCGTAATCAAATAAATGAATATTTATATGACCGGAGAGAAAGACAGCATTAGCTGGATTTGAACTCACACCGGCCGCACTGTTGAGACGCTCCAGGGTAACTGTGCTGAGCTAGCACGCTAACACCTAGGACACAGAGGCCCGTGTGTTAATCTCGAGATTGCACCGAAATTTGCACAGTTTCTGTTTGGCCGTTTCGGGAAGAAAAAATGAATTCCACATATCCTGTTGACCGATTGTTTTACCAGGAACTTGGTTGGATATATTGGTCTCTCGTGCAATGCCTCCTAAAATCACCACCCTGCCCATTGATCAAATAAACCAAGCGTTCGCCTCAGTCTTGGTTCTCGACTTGTACAAACATGTTCTGGGTTGTTTCCTTGATTAGTTTAATACCTGTTATAGGACATCTTCTTGTATCGCATTATTGGCTCATGTGAACGGTCGAATAAGAGAATGTCCCATAAATTTGTTACCTGCATTTCTGATTTAAAGACATCCCGAAGACGTTTATGGACAAGATGACAAAAATCCATTTGGTTTGAAATAACTGAGAGTACATACATAGGAACGTCAAAAAATGACATATACTTTGTAGAGGGCTTAGAAACAATGCACAAAAGCGTGCTTTTCTTTCAATTGTCACATGCCTCTTCGTTTCATACCCGCTCAGGCTGTCAATTAACAGTCATATCCTCAGCAGATAAAGCCTCTGATTATCATCTGACGGGCCAGCGATTAAAGCGGAAGGGAAATGAACAAGCCTGATTTAATTAATCGGACCAACAGTGCATCAAATGTGCATCGTCTCAGCATTTCACAAACTATTTGCGTCACTGGCATCGGTGTAAATACTTCCGCATTGTTGACCGGAATTTGTGCTTGTGGCTTTAACCATCAAGAAAAAAAACCCCGCGCATGCAAGGAGACGCGTACTGTGCACACACCTGTAGGGCATGAAGCACCTCCGGATGAGGAGATCGGTTTACCGCCATCTCATATGCCCCATCCCAGAGATTTCTTGAGCAACACGACACTAATGGAAAGTACCTGAAGGGCTCTTTTACGGGATTTTATGTAACTACATCACAGGAAAGATGATTAGCCCAAATAAAGGATAAGTTTTTGCCGAAATTCATTCAACTACTGAATTTGTTTTTTTTTTATTTTTTTTTTCTTTACTTTTTTTTGTCGAAACTTGGAGTGTAAAATTAAACACTACATAAGTAAAGTATTATTGAAGTATTTCCTGAAACAAAACACTTTTAATGACCAGAGGCCTCTCACCAAGGTGGTAGGTCTGTGTTCCAGTCCAGCTCATGCTGGCTTCCTCTTCCGCCGTACGTGGGTCGATTTGTGGGCAGGATGCCGATGGTCTGGGTTTCCCCCGGGCTCCGCCCGTTTTCCTCCCTCAATAATGCTGACCGCCGTCGCATAAGTGAAATTTTTTTCATTACAGTAGAAAATACCAATCAAATAAATCACTGTTTCCTGTAGTACTTGATGTGAAACCGGGCCTAGACATGCAAAACAGGCTTTTTTTGAAGGTAGGGTCTAAAGGAATATATGACCAGAAAAATTTTCACATTTTCTTAACTAAATGGCTGGCTAATTGTGTAAATCATATTTTTGCTCAATTCTTTTGAAGGTTAACCTTGACAGACAGATAGAAGAAAGAAAAGAAAATGTGAATTTAATTCTGATTTCTGTAATGGGACATAAACATGTTACAGTGGTGCAGTGTGCACAGCAATGATCATTCGGTCATTTAACTCCATGGGTGTAAAGCTTTGTTGAACATAGCAAGTCGTTGAAAAAAGGGTTATTGCATTAGAGAGATCCTTTAATTACTTCCTTTTTAAACTTGCCCTGAGACGGAGCAACGATAACAAGGCCATATTATTTGAGCTCGTTAAAACAAAAAAGAAGCATACTGCTTTAGAGAACCCCTTTAATTACTGCCTAGTTAACAGTCTTGTAAAACTTACCAAAATTTTGCACATAACATACCCAAAAGAACGCTTCCAACTCGAAGGATTGCATGTATCCTGACTCGCATAAAAGCAACCTTAAGTTCACTGACCTAAATACAGCAGGGTAATCTTAGCTGCAGACAACATAATCTCGCGGTGCTCTACTCTCTTGCGCTCAAAATTCACCAAGACACAGCATATCAACCGTATTTGCATTATTAAATACGCCTTAATGATATCCTAGACATTAATGTCCGGAAAGGAATAGCTATCTCATCGCTAAAGAGGCCATCATCGATCATGTCCAAACAGGATGTGGTGAAAGGAACACGGACGTGGGGAAGGGGAGTTGAGAAGGACGGGGAAGTTGGATTTGATTTAAGAAGATGTTCCATATCAGTGTATTAACATTCTCTGACCAATTGTAAGCCTTTAATATCTGTAGATAGAGTGTCCGTATATATTCAAATCAACCTCATTCGATCTTCAAAATCAGCCTATGTGCTAGTTCGAGATGTTTCTACTGCCCTGATGCGAGCATTTTCCCAAGCTATATTCTGGTCCATTAAGCCAATGACCCGATCGCCGTTGTGTATGCTTAATATTCATACAAAGGGTTATGATGTGAATAAAATAAATCAAATCTTATACAGGAACAAGAGTTCATACGAAAATTGTAACATACAACAGATCGACTTAGCACTATATACATGCCCATATATGGTGATCCCTGTTGGAGCATAGAACATTTCTATTACTCTTAGTCTTTCTTATCCCTTTATATGATTACATCCCTGTTTAACTGATATGAAGCCGTCCTATTTTATCACTTGATATACATTCTCAATTCTTATTAGTTTGTGTTGGAAACATGTCTTGAGTTAAATTACCCCCGAAAATCGATTTTCTTTGACGACAGTATACGAATGTAAAGGCAGACGTCTTTGAATTTTGGGCTTGTGGACGTTCTGGTATTTCTGCAGTAAGTGTACCTTGAAATCACGGCCCAATAGAGTACTGAACGAATGAGCGTTTTCAATGTTTATTTTCCAAAGTTAACTAAGTGCTCACCTCGCTGATAACGCGTCATTCTATACCTGCTGTGAAAATGGCGTTAGAATTCCCCACATCATCCCTCATGCAGCTTCAGTCCAGTGATCCGCCTTACCACGCTGGCTCCTAACCAACAGCTATTTAATAAAACCTTTCGCTTTGGGAAGTTCGCGTCCTTCATGGCCGATATTCCTTTTAAGAAATCACCACTGCATTCTTGTCCATCTCGCTGGAACATCGTCATAATCCGTTTAACAGTGTTAAAGCAACACAGCCTCCGATGGCACTCCCTGGGAAGCAAGACAGGCTGCCAATCGCCTTGCGAGCAAATATGAACCTCCTGTGTCTTGAACCGAGGGTGATTCTTTGCCAGATTAAATCCAACGAGTTCTGCTGTCTTCAATCTTGACAGTTAAAGGGAAATTTAAGTACGTTTCCACTGACCGCCTCCATAAAATCCCACTTTGATATTAATACGAAAGGATCTCTGTGTTTGCAAGGCATATCCCAATAAAATTTCAACGGCAAACAAGATTACGGCTATTGGGGTGCATAGTTCAGAAATTGGCATTTCGCTCTACTTGTAATGAGAATGTTAGAACATTGACTTGATGAATGGGGACATGATTATCTTGTCCATGATGAAGAAAATTTTGCAGAAAACATATAGAACAAACTGCTCCAGGTTAATCGATGCAGTAGTGTAAAATACACGGTGCCTTTAAGGTAATTAGTTGGACAGATGGCGGGATGGGATATACGCGTACAACAAAACAACTGGGAGAAGATTGGGGTTAACCAAAGTAACAGCACGATAATGTAATAAATGGTATTCTCATAAAACATGTTTAAGGCATGAGAAAATGGATATCATTATCAGAAAGACGCATGGAGTAAGTTAATAGAGGTTACTCAAAGCGAGTATAGACGCCGATGAAAAATGAACATTCTTCGTGGATAGAAAACAACAAAAAAATGTTAAATCTTCAATGCATATTGGTCCTGTGCAGTTGTCATGATGCACGGAAGTTTCCTGCAAAGGTCTAAAGAAAAACAGAAATAAGCAATAACGATAAGAAAATGGCACGATGGCGTTGTGCTGATTGGTACGTTGGTTAAACTTAAACTACACAGCAAAGTGTAACAATGTAACAAAACTACACAGCAAAATGTAACAAAACTACACAGTGAAATGCAACAAAACTACACAGCGAAATGTGATAAAGAACGACTTGGCCACGTCACGCAGTCAAAACTGATATGTGATCAGACATATCTTACGAAGCATAACCTCGTGGCATTTTGGCTGAGTTTCCGTGTGTCTAATCCTGCAAGGGAAAGGCGTAATTTTTAGTAAAATCTCGCTCTCTTATTGATCTCGAGAGAGTATGACATAACATCAAGGAATATATAACCAGTAGTAGCCTTGATCCAAGCTGTCTCATGTTCAGTCTCTCTGCCATGACTGAACATAGCATCGGTTCGCAGTTACCCCCGGGAGGGTATTAATGGCTTAAGTATAGCAGCTTACTTATTTCGTGAAATCATGATACCCCATGGGATGGAACAAAATTCCAGTCAAATATTGACTATACAGTGGCAGTAGATGCCCGACGTTTTTGGCACGCGGTCTCCGAAATCGAAACTGAATGGGAGATAGGCCGTACAGGCGTATTGTTCACCACTGTCTTGTCGGATTACCGTTCAAGCTCCATAAAAGGGTTTTCGAGTTCCGATCAAATGCCTTCCGAAAGCCATTTACGACCATTCTAACAATATATCGACAGGAAAGACGGGCGTCGTGACTTCCACCGGCGGGCTACACCCGGCTCTGAGCTTTTTCCGTTACGCAAGAAGGGTACTATGATGGTGGTGAAATCGATTGCCTTTCACGATATTTCATGGAATAAGAACGAGGTCTGATCAACTTGACTGATCACAGGAGATTCAAAGCAGATTGTTGCAATGAATCTGATATCTGGAGATGTGATTGTTAAAATGCTTCATTAAGCCCTGAATACTGACCGATACCTTAAGGTGTCCATTACAGGTGATTATAATTGACAGGCTCTTCACGACGTGCCCTTTATGGATCAACATCTATGAAGAATTATCAATTCACTTCTGTTGTCATACGATCAGTTCCTTACTGCCTGGAATCGAAGACTCAGAAGAAAAGAAATTCGATCAAACAGATACATAAGTAGACTTCTGGTTCCAGACAGATCCCGTAGTTTTCCAGTGTCATTAATCACATGTGCATTTAAGGCCACAAAGCTCTCTTGCGTAACATTTCTGCCATTCGCCTGTTCAGTAAACAGCCGTAACAGGACCACAACACGGATTTCTGAGAATCTGCGGACGCTTGAAACACGATATCGTCAACCACTTTCAGTCCTCATACACACAGCTTCCTTCAGTAAATAACTAGTTAGGGGAAATATACTGCTTGGCTTCATTTTGAAAACAAAGCTGGGTTTCTTGTGCTGTTTTTATGTATATTAATTCTATCGAAATTGAAGGGCTTAACCTACATGTGCTTTCGCCTTTTAATAACTATTCCTGTTGTATATTAAAATGTGTCATCATAGACTTTAATACCAGTTGTCGTCGACATTTAACTGTGGTATCCTTCCAGAAATAAATGTAAGAGTTAAACTTTGCCCTAAAAATTGGCCACAAGTTAAAAGTGCAAATGCATCAATGCAACTTATGCTGTGAAAAACCGCCCCCTCGGTTGTGTTTCTTCGCTAACAATGTCAAGCTGCCCATATCGAAATGATAAATGTACTCTACATCAATGAAACACACCAGCTTCTCTGTAAAGCTTATTTGCCAAAAACAATTGTTGTCACTGGACTGGCTAACCACCACGCCCACGGAGGCCTCAAGAAAGGGATGAGGATAAGTAAATGTACCGGTTCTATGGGGTAAAGGTATAACTGTGCAATCATCCAGATCCTGAAATAAACAGAATGCCTCGTATATCCAATCACACATTCGCCATCTTTGCGACTTCCTTGGGGTGGTGTGAGGAGTCACGGGAAGGTAGCCCTGATATGTTCATAATCTGCAAGTACGTTTTACAGTCACAACCTGTCATACATACCAGGTCAGAACTGGATCGTGCTTTATTTAGATCACTTCACATCATCAACACCAAAGCAGTCCTACTACTGAGTGGCAGAGCTGAAGTCAAGTTCGGTCACGTCATGCAGAGATTATAAAAGTGACTGGTTTCACCTGTACTTTTCTACAAAATATCAAAAAATCAACAGAGCCCGCATGCTCACCATTCTTCTTTAGCTGTTCCCGCTGAACGTGACATAATAGTATTATGTTTTCATGGTACCCTCCAGGTAGTGGGCAGTAAGCCTGCGCAAAAAGTTTTTCATTTTCTCCAAAGCAGACAAAATTCTGACAAATTTTAACTAGGACAGGTGTAAAATAACAGTGCAGTCACTGATGAGCCAAAGTCCTGTGCGGAGTGTTTTAGTATAGCAAATGGCCCAGTTCTCTTCAGTTCAGGCACTCCAATCGCGCATGTTCTAGTGTCATCGGTATGGCGTTCCGGAGAAGCAGTACGATAAGCATGGTGTTACATCGACTAAATGTGGTCTATTCTTTTAGGTGTATATTATATGCGTATTTGGGGCCTACGTGGCTCAGTCGGTTAGCCTCCCACCAATGCGGTCGCTGTGAGTTCAAGTCCCGCTCATGTTGGCTTCCTCCCCGGCTGTACGTGGGGAGGTCTGACAACAACCTGCAGATGGTTGTGGGTTTACCTCGGGCTCAGCCTGGTTTCTTCCCACCATAAGTCTGGCCGCCGTCGTATAAGTGAAATATTTTTGAGTACGGCGTTAAACACCAAATAAATAAATAAGTATATAGATATTTACTATAATATATTGAAGAAACCGAGTTTCCTAGTCATGAACACACCTGTGTAGACGCAAGCGAAGATGGACAGCTATACCATGCAATCTGTGACTGTCAGCGTAGATATTCGCGTTAGTAGTGGATTTATATGTATTTACGAGTTCATGACATGGAGAACGTGACATTTACATGCACACCGTACAAACCTATAATTTTAAGATTCATTCTACGGTAGAAATCGATATAGAAGTCCCAGGGGTAAAATATGGTGTTTCGTTTGTAAAGCGAATTTGGCACGTCACTGTATTTATCGAACAAGGATGAGTGCACAATATGTCTGGTGGCAACTTTAAGGTAAAACAGTATTTTAATATTAAAGAATTGTTAAGACTTACCACCAGAGTGTTTCTGATGTTTTCAGATGTGGTAACGATATAATATCGCTGAGACAAGCGATAAGTCATAAATTAAATAGCTTCTGTGTTTGTGCAAGTAACAATTATCTATGATTTTGCTGAGGAGAGACTTGAATATCAACACACTGACGCCAGATGTCCCTAGTGGGTTTGCGGAGAAAGAGGGTTTCGTCGAAAACGTTGTAAAATATATGTGGTCCGCCTATATATGATTGCATTGTGCTTTTTATACTCGTTAAGGTTTCATTTTCACGATGGCGGTCAAATTTATGTTTCGAAGATGCAGAAGATTTCAGCACAGGGAGTAAAACTAGAGCGTCGACGACAATGTGTAAGTTGAAAAATGGTGAAACGTAACCGTTGAATCCGGAGCTCCCGACGTGAACCACCGAACAGTGGCGATTTATTGACAAATCTTCCCACCTGTGACTTGCAAATCTAAACACTACATTGGTAAAAAGGAAGGGGTTAGAGTTAGACTGCACGGAAAACTATACAAGCGCCATGAACCACTGATTGTCCGCTGGGACTCACGAATACTGAGAAAAATTAAAGATAATATATGCCATAATTATACAACGTTTATGACTGTTGGCTGAGACAGCCATGCTGAATGGGGAACTCCTAAAATTACTTTCCGCCTCTAAAAAAGCAGTCTAAAGCTGTGTTCCCTTTCGTTCACCATGTTGTACGTAACACTTCTCGGTCCATGTGTGCACATATCTATTTATTTATTTGACTGGTGTTTCACGCTGTGCTCAAGAATATTTCCCTTATACGAGCGAGAGTCTTATAAAGAAAAAAAATGCATTTATTTATTTACTACGTGTTTAACGTCGTACACACGATTGTTGGCAGACCTTCACACATACGGCAGGGGAAAAAGCCAGCATGAGCTGAACTTGAACTCACAGCGACCGCATTGGTGGGAGGCTTCAGTGTTATTGCGCTGCGCTATCGCGCTAACCGATTGAGCCACGGAGGCCCCTGTGTGCACAAAGATCACTCAGGTAGTACACAAGCACTGCAGCGTCAAAACAGGACATGACGCGTTTCAGTGCGATTTGGACCCCTCTGTGTAGGCCGCCGTTACATACCTTGAAACAACCTTACAGGTAACAGATTATGTTGATCTCCGTTGCATTTAGACCTCGAGCTACAATGGTCATACAGACTTTGCTTGATGTTATTGTTTTAACTGTGTTGCAAATGGCGTCAGATTGTTATTAACAGTTTTCCTGGTAGCATTTGATGACTGCAGTGTATGTAACGTTCACACCGTCATGATCAATATTATGGAATTTCCGGCATTGATTTGAGTCATCATTCAGCAAGATTCTGAACAACAAAAAATCACGGACACTAGGTAACTGTTCAACTGTGGCACTATAGAAAATATCCCACTTGGCTATAAAAGTGCTATAGATCTACAGTGTTACACCTTGAGGGTCTGAAAGTATTCCATTTCATTACAGCGCGGACGTCGATGCGCAAACAAGACATATTCTCTGTGGACCAGTAGGAAGCTATAAGGAATTGAACGCTACCGTGATGCACGTTTAAGGGTCACTTTGTTGCTTTGAAAAGTGTGTCTGGATCTTGATGGCACGAATCAATTCCATCTCCCAGTTCAGCGAAGTTTTCGAGCACATAAACCATGGGGCAAATGAATTATTCAATTCCCTCGTGCCAATGACATGGGATCTAGCAATGTTTTAGCTGATCCATTTTACTGGAGTGTGTACCCACACGACTCGGAATGGAGGGATGTTATGACGTCACTAAATTTATAGGTGGTTCTGCCATGAATAACCAGGTTGGAACATAACCGGTCATATTGGTACAGTGAGTTGGTTCGAATTTTATTTAGTTATTTACGACATGCACAGCACTTTTTCACAGCAGAGCCCTGTGGGGGGAAGGGGCACGCGGAAACACGAAAATAGGTGACAAACGCATAAAAGGAATGTAGCCAAATAGCAGCTTTGTGTCACTATTTTCCAAGGTTTTGGTTGCTTAACTACATAGGCCCTCGATTTTAGGATTCTTGGAGTCTTGGATGCAAGATGTCGTTCTCACTGCAGACAGCTGGACGCGAGTTTGGTCCCAGATGTCACTGATTTTCACTGAGTTTAATGTCTTCAGGTTTTTCCGGCTCCCGGCTTTATTCTGGTCCCAACTAAAACATACCTGAGCGCAGTCGTATCAGTTAAATGTGGTTGAATATGAGATAAAACCATATTTAAATAGCATATATATATAGATAAATTTATACATTTATTTCATTGGTGTTTTACGATGTACTCAAAAATATATAACATATACGACGACGGCCAGCATTATAGTGGAAGGAAACATGGCAGAGCCAGGCGGAAACGCACGACCATCAGCAGGCCACTCGGCCACGGAGGCCCCCTATATAAGTGTATAAATAAACAAAGGTGTATACTGGTCAAATTTACACAAGTCGTACAAGATATAACAAGTTGTGAATGTAAGTACCCAACTCAAAATTCATGGATTTAATCATTTGTTTATTATTTACTATGTACCGTAAGGCCATTCTGGATGTGAAACGTACCCTAAGAAAACGCGGTTTCGATTATGTTAACGAACGGATTTTTTTTTTTTGGGGGGGGGGGGGTTGAACTAACTGTACTGTGCAGTGGCTGTACAGTGGTAACAGGCTTAACAAGCTTGAATCAGCTGCGTACTAGACCACCGCAGAAACTAAAACTGTCCTGGCCGGTGAAGTAAATTTACAGCTTGTCAACCAATTCCGCCATGTGACAGCATGTAAGGACAAAGAGAATTGGATCCCATACTTGAATCGTTTACATTGCTCTTGGGAGATGCAGAGTTACAAATGTTTCTATGGTGTTTGTGTGTGTGTGTGTGTGTGTGTGTGTGTGTTATAAAGTGCCAGTGAATATAAAGACTTTTTGATGTGCGCGAGGTTAGTATCGATCTAGTTTGTTATGTTATGTATATCGTGTATGTGACTATCATATTTGTCTGCCTTGACATTACATGGTCGAACTACAAAAAGGCAACTAATCATTACGGACAGTAGACTAACCAATGCTCATTTTGAACACGACCAGGTTTACATCGTGAGTAGACAATAGAATCTGTAATAAATGATTACCTACAGATTGACAGGCATTATCGGGGGTTGAAAAAGTGTACGGGAAGTGAAATCGTGACTGAGGACATGACACCATTCTCTTGACCTGTAATGCGTAAAAGTACTTAAATTTAGATTTTGTAAAGATCTTAAACATTTTCACCGAGATTTGGCTGGTGTCCTGAAACCAGTAAACCTGGCCTACTTTACGATCGTATGATGTCCGTATATACATTGCAAGGCCCTACGGAAATAATCGAGATATGCCAGTGCATAAGAATTCGAGAGGCGCCCTTGTAGACATAATAAGAGACAGAAAAAATGGAACTCTCTGCCTGTACTTCGTGACATGTGTAGATTTGCATTGACAATGCGCAATTCATAAAGGAGTTTTCACCTTCTGAAAAATTAAAATCCAGTAGACTTATAATATGTGGAATAACCCAAACCCTATGGGGTTCATTTTCCTCTCACATTGTTAACCAGTAAATGTGAACCTGAATCTACCGGTAGCATGCAGGCATATGAGCAAACCAGCAAGAAAATGCACTTATATATATATGGATAATTGTCTGTTTCATGATATTACCCACGGCAATGCACACCTGGCTATTTCAAAATTCTACCCACGGCACATGTGATGCGTATTAATATCCACAGTTGCGTGCGATACAGAGAGTCGCCTAAGACGCCAACCACACCATGCACTTGTCTTCTACATATCTGTACAATGTAACGTTGTGGCTTCCATGGAGTTTTTCAGCTTGCGCGTTATCTCGGTAAAGATCACAGAAACGGAAACATGTGATTTATCCCTCATAGGCCTAGAACTTTTCTTCTAACGTGTCAGAATATTTCCGCATGCAGTGTTAGCAGACCTTTCATTTTGACGTGGAAAAGACATGTTTATTTTTCAGCTCCTTACCGCCTGTCTTTACGAAAGGCTTGCACGACACATCATCACAAAATGTTATAGAAATGTTCGCAACAGTTATATGATACAGCTCAAATGATTTCAAAATCATTACCAAATACATGCTTTTACCTATTTCACTATTGCTGGTGAATACAATTAGTAAACATCGAGGTAACCTAGAGTACAATGTCATGGCCCTGGGTGAAGATAACCGAGTTAAGTGTGATGGCAAGAATTTCATTTGAAAAGAACCACTTGCAACAAGACCAGGAACGATGCCCCCCCCCCCTCCCGCTTGGCCCAGACCCATTGTCAACCTGCTCACAGCGACTGATCTTCTGTGAAGCTGCGTTCCGGCTGCCCGATATGTGGTTAACCTGCATATAGAGGTAAAACTTTTCTTTGTGGTTTAATAGTTTTCTCTGTACCTGGTGTCAATGATAAGACTCGAACTCATCCTCTTATAGACCGCGCAAGTCATTTCTGAACCAACGAGGCCAACGTATTACAAACTAAAAACCATTATGGTGTATATGTATAGTTGTACAGATCGTGGGAAAAATTTAACTTTTTTTCGATTTTCAAAAATATTATTGCTTGAACCATCATGATACTTCGAAATAATCTGCAATTCGTCAGCTTGACTCCATATATGCAAAAATCATTTTACCTCCTCAAAACGCCTTAAAATAGAGAAATCTGCACTTCACATTTCCTTGGTCTTCTGATAAAACAACAAAAATCATAATCCAGATCTGCCAAGTTTTGACACAAATGTTGAGTAAAAACGGTACTTTAGAGCTTTGTGGCTTTTCTCTGTTTTTCTCCATAAAACATTCCATTTTCCCTTCTAGTTGCAAGTGTTTCGTTTTCATGTAAGTGGACTCGAAGTCAACTTCGCAGAGACATGCATCTTTGTGGCATGTTGACCAATCCCTTGTGCTCTTCGATAAGAAAAAACAAAACAAAACAAAAAAACAAACAAACAAAAAAAAATAAAAAACTGATCCCGTTCTGAATCGTTCTCACTATAATGTGTAAAAAAGGAGAGGAACACTGTCTCCTTCTGAAAAAATATGACATCAATCATGCAACGGGAAACTGTCTAGACGGTAGACCGCCTTTTCTGCCCCAGTGTGATTTAAGGTCGTTTTCGCCGAGAATATTCGATATGTGAATTATTAAACATGCTTTGAATAAAGCTGACATTTTTGTGATGACACTATGACTACTGACTGTCGTTCATACATCCTTGGTGATAAATACCTTGTGACCCATCATGAGTGTTGGCACGTCCTCATACACAGTAATGCATCCGAAGATGGCGAAGCAATTTTTTTTTGTATTGATTCACATGAAGCGGTGGCATGTATGTTCCATATATGCAGCAGCTCAGTCTCACTTTAAGCATTAGCCACCAGCACTTCTGTTGGTCGGCGTGCCTCTCTGTTTGTCTGTCTGCTGTCTGTTTTTCTGTGTGTCTGATTGTTTGTGTGTCGATCTACCTGTGGGTACGCGGGTGTTTGTCTGTCTCTTTATATCTCTCCGTATCTTTATATCTGTCTGTCCGTATGTCTGTCTGACCCTATGTCTTTCAGTGGTTTGGCCGATCAGATTCACATAGCATCATGTCTATTAACACAGGTGCCACACTGAGAGAATGGCCTGAAATGGACGTCGCATTTTAGAGGCATACGGCAACTCTAGCGAATTTTTCCTTCTTTAATTTATGGTAGGCACTTAGTCCAGATAAGCCCCACCGCATCCCCCACCCACGCTCACCCGCATCCCATCCTCCCCACCACCGAATATAAAACAGAAGGTGTACAAAAGTATTTGCATCGACAGACAAAAGCATTTGTAGGATATACTTTTAATGTAAATACATTGTAAACGTAAAAGTGCCTCAACACTCAATGGGTCTTTTGTGTAAGTGCTCAGAATGGTGGTCCCAACTGCAACAAGCAAAAAAAAAATCAAAACAAAAAAGGACACCATGGGATTTTAAAGTAGTGAAAAATCAAATCTTTATTAAGCAATCACATGTTTTGTCAGTTCAATCAAAAACATATAATATATATCAACAAACCCAGTTATGCAGTGTAAGGTTTTCAACACGAAATGTCCTTCATTGGAGTCGGCCTCTACTCTTTAGATGTGTCCGGATTGATTATCTTGAACACAGCTGTCATCATCTTTTCTGCAGGCAAATCTCAGTGTGTGTAACCTTACACGACATGCTGTCAGAGTATGCTGTGTAGATGGATGTCAGGAGTGTGTAAATGGATGAATGAATGATCACTTTCATAATGTCATACTCTGGCGAGAACACATTTAAAAAGTTAAGATTGTGCCAAGATAATCAAATCGCCTTATAACCATTCAGCGGAGTTGTGTGATGACTGCGAGCCAGACCATTGCTTCATGTCCCCAGTCCGCTGTGCAGCATAGGGCATATCTCTCGTGTAATCCAGCACAAAGGTATGCGGGCACTGATTTCCGCAGTTCGCCTTCTGCCAGATGTGAAACAAAGGTATGCGGGCACTGATTTCCGCAGTTCGCCTTCTGCCAGATGTGAAACAAAGCCCACGAGGTCGATAAACAATCAGCAGGTTATATTCAACAGGGTGAATTCTGGTATCGATCACGCCAGGCAAAAACTGTCGTGTTACTGATAGAATAATGAAGTCATTGATCTCAATCACGCCGCGAATGGTATTTGTTCTATCCCCGTTTACAGTTGGAAAAGGCGCGGTCTGCCTCACATTTGTTATCTTAAAGGATAACGCGTCGCGGGAACAAGTGGTATGGCTAGGATTTAACAGTTATGATTTTTATGACATCCATCGAGTTCTTGTGTACTATTCACCTCGCAAGCTCTGTTGCATTTAGCAGAGCAAATACCTGTACCAGGCTGAAAGGATTTTCTTCTTTCACAAGATTCCATCCAAAGAATACTTTCGTGTAATAAGCAAAGTGCAGTGTTCCTCATAAACCAAATGTCAGAACGTGTGCATTCCCTGACCAGTGCATACAAAATGTGGAAAGTCATATAGCACTATATCCATACATGGACGGACAAGGTTTTCCTTGAAAAGCAAACACTGAAGTGAAATCGTTCACTCCCCTACAAGCTTATAGGTAAACGGATTTTTCCTTCGCGACAGAGGAAATACGACTGGATTTTTAAAATAATGCATCTGATTCCCTGCCCTGCAATTTAGCTCCAGGAGTGACTAGCGAACGGTACAACCTGTTAAATTACTTTTAATTTAAGATAGATCTTCAAAAAGTTGATTTCTTAAACAAACGATCTAAATATGTCTCTAATTATATCAACTGCAAAATAATATAGTGAATTCTTATGTTTGCGGTATAGTTGTGTGTAGCCGTGTTTGTCGCTTATGTAATTCTATATACTGGCTACGAATCTTTGTGATATACAAATGTGCACGGTTGCTTATTGAAAAAAATCAGATTCACAGCTACACTCTAACAGGCCTAGACGTCTACTTTGGTTTAGAATAAATGGTATATATCAGCCAGACTCTTAAATCACTGCATATTATTTTTACCTAATTCTGCTTCATCCATGGTGCTAGCGGGGTGGGAGGGCTAAGTTACTATATTAATTATGCATACACATGACCAGTTAGAACTGCGGTAAATTGACAGGAAGCTATATTTCATCGGTAACTCGTGACGATTTCCTAACTATCACATGCCTCCGTTGCTCTCGTTTTTCTCTCACTGCTGTAGTCTTCGTCGTTACAAGGCAGCAATGAAAAGAGTGTGCTAACTGGCTTCTGATAACACGTAGCTATAAAAGCGCAATCAGGCGACATGTTCACCTCGGTCAAGACTTTTCTCTGTCGCAAGCAAGCTGTTCTAAGAGTGTTGGCGTCTAACGTTGTAACACCCAAGACACGCTCATCATGTGCCACCTTAATTTGGAACGCGTACTTTCATCCATAAAAAAGTGGATAGCATCTTCAGTTGGGGAATGACTGACGTCAATTTGCCACTTTTCTCTAAAGCTGCTCTTGAAAAATCGCCTTTTGTGCATTCTTGAACCAATTTTTTTTATCCCACCAGGATTTAACGTTGAACATCAGAATTTGGGTAAACCACCGACCACTACCAGGTACCGGATGAACGCCTGACTTAAACCACTGAAATATGCAGAAGTCTGTGGCCCCGTTCATCAGTGAACGAAAACAGGCAAACCACCTGACGACTACCATACCATTACTAAGCGGATGCACGTCTACTTATGGCAACCTGATACAACACGCGTGACATAACGTCAGTAGACAGCGAAAATCCTTTGATGACTTAGACACGGCCTTCTAGTTGAGAAAGGTAAAAAAATATGCCATTACAAGTCCACTGTGACAGATAACATTCTCTCTTGTTTATTAATATTTATTAATATTACTCCTTTCTTTCTCTCTTTTGTTAGTTCTAGTTATTTTATTTTTCAGCTCTTGGGATAAATGTTTCATTGTAAATAGTTTATGGATTTGTTTCATTTGTCTCTTTGTTTTCCTCTCCTGGAACAAACAAAGTTAACCACTCTGATCTATTCTAGTGTTTTCTTGCTCTGACGTCGAAGGTTTGATATTGGAAACTACTGAGATCGATATGTCGACAAAATTGCACCTAAGTGATGGTTTACCAGGCGAAAGCAAGTGGACTTACAACAAAATAAACTATTTTTAAACGCACAGATTTATCTAACAGTGCATTTGACATATACAATCCGGCATTAATGACACTCGAATTCACCAAAGTCATTTGTGGTGTTGGGCTGTTCCGCCCCATGCATATCAAGTTGCAAGACACGCCTTTGCACACCCTGTTCTCCTCGCGTATTTCACATCGCTAGGTCAGTGCGGTGAAGAGGTGCGGTGAAGTTTCAACAACATTCCATTGTGCTGAAAGTCAGGTATTATTCAGAAAAAAAAACTGGCAAGTAAGGCTAGTGGTAGCGAAGTGGTTAAAACTCACTTACACTTGCTAGGTTGTAGGAATGTGAACCAGTGACGCCCAGGGTGAGCAATATGAAAGTAGCGCTCTTTGTAGCCGTAGTGGTTAGCCCTGCAGCACAGCCCAATGAACCAGGGCGTCTCACTATTGCTGTCGCTGTGAGTTCAAGTTCCGCTCATGCTGGCTTCCTTTCTGGTTTTGAGTGGGAAAGTCTGCCATCAACCTGCGGATCATCGCGGATTAATTTCCCCCGGGGTCCTCTCCGGTTTCCTTCCACCATAATACTGGCCGCCGTCGTATAACTGTTCTAACTTTCATTTAATCTATTTGGTGTTCTCTTTGGCAACAGCTGATAATAGATGTGATGACGTCCCTTTGCTGTGCCCTCATTATATTGTTTGTTGAATGTGATGGCATCACGTCTTCAGTAATTCTATACTTGTGACATCCAATAAATTGAAATGAACGTCGTTAAATCTTTCTCTACCTAATTCTGGTCAAGCCGTGGTTTCAGTGTAGGGTGGAAATTGCTACTATTTATGTTTTTACATGAACAGTTAAGGTACCGGTATGTCGCTGAGGAAAACTGACAAGATGCTGGATTTCACGGGCAGTGCCATCACACTATCATCGCTACTCGCTGTGTAATGTTCACATGATGTATGGCAGACTGGTGGTGTATTTTTCAAAATGGCGGCGTCATTCTCCGGTGTCAATATTTCCAGTCTTCATCCGTTGACACACCACTGAACCTACAGAGAGTCTGTGACGGAGAGGGGGGAAAGCACCAGGGGAGGAAAAAAGTGCGTTCGGGCATAACAGGCTAATTGCAGCTGTGCTTTACCAGGACCTGTCAGCGAAGCTTTGTTTATTCATGCCCGTAGTCAATCTGACTTCGTGGAACATGGTCTTCACCAACTACAGCTGCTGCTGCATCCATTGAGGGTTGTTTTGACAAGTACATTGGACCTGCAAGGAGATTTATGACACGTGATGTGCACCACCCGCGAGGCGTGGATAACATTCTCCGCGCAGGTGACATGGTAATTTGGAGGAAATCGCCCGCACCTGTCAATCGAACGAAAATTCGGAACCAGCGGCTGAACTGAAAAGCGTAATCAGAGAAAGGAACGAAAAACGGACTCCTGGTGTTTTTAATCTGACGTTTTAGAAGCACATGCTGTCATGTCTAATCCAAAACGGTGCCTCGACAGTAAACGATATCGAACACAGAGTCAATTTTTGCCCACCGATGTACTAATCCCGGTCGCAGTAGCAATTAGGCACAAATTGCCTCTTTTAGTGAGAATGGCGGGCCTTGACTCCGTGCGTCAAACACGCCCTGGTTCTGCTTGGTTTTCGGCGACGCCCTAGAGACGGCTGGCGTGAAACTCAGCCGCCGTGAACCGCGATAAGTCAGGCAACAGACAACTTTTTCAGGCAACGACAGTATATCTGTTTTCAAAATAATGGTTAGCCATCAATAAATAAGCACCTACATATCAATAACCGCAAATTACACACGGTTTTTGGTGTCTAGGAGAAAGGATCCCGCCAACTTTCTAAGATAGGGAGAAGAGACAACTGTTGTTCGGGGATGCCTATATTAAGGCGTTCTTTTGAAATTAACATCATAATTATCGACTCATGAACAAAACATAATTCGATTCGGGTGTGGATTCATATTCATTCCAACGTCTATATTTAACCGATACACAATTTCCAAAATTAACACGATTTTCAAATGCAAACAGACTATCAGTACAAATTACAGCGCAGGTGTGCTTGCTATACGGTGTGGTTGAAAATCATCCCAAGATCAGTGTTTTCGAGTGAAAAAAAATATAACTGTTTCTTTAATTTACACTGAGAAGAGTTCATCAACAAACTCCAAAATCTGAGTTTTCCAGTAGAGTTAATTCAGCCCAGAAAATCGAGTCACATGACCAGATCGGCTGTCACGGAAGACTCCTCTTATTATCTTTGGTCGACAACTCCTATGATTTCTCTTGTAAGTCACCCACACAATCAGATGAGTCTTTACTGGCTTTGTCGAACTTATCATATGACTCGGAAGTCTCGGATTTGTGAGCCTGTTGACCCGAACTTTTCTCTCTGTGGATTGAGTGGGATAGCAAGACAACATTCTGAGTTTTGATGCATACCATTTTTGTTTTAATCTTGAGTTCATTGTTGTTCAACGTGGTACATACTTTGGATCTCAGTTTTGTGGCTAGGGGAATTCAGAGTGCCCGGAGTAAACCACCAAACTTTGACAAAGTACTGGCGAACTTGACCACGTGTGACGTTCAGATGTCCAAATCCACATGGTGGAAAACAAGTGATTGTCATTGAATGTTAGCCGCGAAAGCGACAAAATGAGCTTCCGTGACAGCTTATTTTCACCAAGGCCACACAACAAGTCAGAGCAACGGGATCTACAATACGCCTGTTCAATACCTTTCCTCGCCAGAAAAAAGCAAACACGTTCACCGTTAACCACTTAACCACTGCCTGCTCCCAAAATGAACTCTGAAGTCAACCACGTCTTTCTTCGGCAAAAAATTAAAGATAAATTAGCGGCACTTGTGCTTAAGATTAAGTAGATAAAAGGCGGGACAATATGACAGCTCGTGAAAAAATCATTTTCCTGACGTGATTTTCATCAGGTGCCTTATGAAGGTCTTGTAATTCGACTACCATATCCAAGCCATGTGCCGTTTTTACCATAACACACGTAGACAAACACAAGACTTTAAGGGTCTCTAAAAGATAATATCGGACGTGTGGTTTATGCAATATGTATTCCCTGCGTTTTATCGCTATGATTTCTAAGGCGTTAACTTTGAGTCCCACCCTGAGTTTTCACAGCTGGTGGTAACTGTCATACCCAAAAGAGGCCGCCACTCATGGCATCTGCTTTTTTCGCCCAGTGGCAGGTTGCTGAGCGGCAGTCTTATCAGACAGGGAGTAAATTCGCCCTCGTTATATTCCCCGCACAGCTGCAGACATCTGTATATGTACTACATGTTTTATCAGCCGTGAAGACCTCGGCTTTCTTTTTTCATTTTACACAGAAAACGTATACGGGTAACTTAATCCGATTTACGCATTCGGCGTAATATTATACATAGGTCTGCTAGGATTTGATGCCTCATTAAGGTAATATGTAAGGTATAATGAAGGTAGACAGGTGGGATGTCTTGTTGCCATTTATATGTCCTGCTGCTCGGAAACCGAAACCTTATACTGTCTGATTCGGAAGCCATGCATTTTATGATGCCACAGAGAGTGCAGAATCACGATCCGAAAGATGCCCTACATTACATACATGGTGGACTTCACTGGTTCCAAAACCAGTGAATGGGATTCCACAATGGGATTCCATTCCTACTGCATATTCTGCGACTTTACGTCGCCTTTTTTCACGCAGGATACGCAAAATGTATATATATATATGTATGTCTGAATGCAAAATTACAGCGGGGCGCAGATTTTTTTAACAGTTAATTTCTTGCAGTTTACAAAGTATGACGTCACTAACGGTTAAAATGACATGTCGGTCTCTATATTGCTTCACTCGTTTAACACGAGATCCAAAATCAAACTTAGCCCACCCTCTAACCAATAAAACCCGTCTTTTCTCGCGGTTAAGATCTTACCACTTTAGCCAATATGCGTGGAAGAATATAGGGACGCAATCACCCTGGAATCGAACATCAGTTCCAATGCAAATCCGTTCTATTGCTAAACGCCTCACCCGGTTGATAAGAAACAAAGAAAGAAACCCCGCGTGGCCGTATGCAATGTTTTCAAGGGATATAGTGGGCAGACCTGTCCAAAAACTAATCACCCATCCGTTTAATATATTACGCCATTCCGAATCAACGTAACCTCTGTTCAGTTACCGTCCATTATTGGCCAACCAACACAATGCCAGTAAGAGCTGTTTTCCCGTATCCAATACTTTAGCTGTCAGGGAAATTCCCCAAATCTGATAAACGTTCCCTTTTATCGTCTCTAACTGTAATTCCATAATCGCGCACTCGTACAACCTTTAAAATATTATAATGTCGATCTGCCCTACATCCGTGAGAACTGCTTTTATACACTCGCACCAAAACATCCGGGGAGAGTTTAACGGAGGTGCCGGGATTTGTGTGATTTGCGTGTAGTTGGTGTTTACGATGTCCGGCAATGTAACTTTGGAAGAACAAGTTTTTTTAAGAATTCAAAACTTAGTAAATAATCAGACAATGATTCTGAAACACAAAACACTAGGTTAAAAGTGGCGACATTCATTATCATTTCTGTCCATATGTCTCAGCTAATTACCTTCCAATTTTCTAACATTTTTTTGGCAAGAGTGTATGAATAAAAAATTATATCCAACAGGATATTCCTTCTACAAGGTGAGAAAATTTTAAGCTATTAATCTATAAGTTTTGCCTAGTTAACTCTTTTTTCAAGGTCTGGTATTTACATCCAAATCCAAGTTCGGTAAGTTAAAATATGTTAATAATGCTAAATTGAATGATTACGGCTTAAGGCCACATCGGTAACTACTATAGTAAAATTTGTGGGTTACGAGCCAATAATACTTTGTAGGAAGAAATCCCGTTGTCCTTAAAAGGGCTGCAAGTTTTCAGGATGCATGGGTAATGTCGATGTGTTACGTGTGACTACTGTGCAGGGCGTCCCGTGGGCTGCAGCGCTGTGTAGGGCGGCTCAGCCAGCCTAAAGACAACGGCATATCTTTGCGTAACAGACCTACTGGAAACACACGGAGACAGCCAAGAAAGCTTGAAATGGGCCGCAGACACATCGGGGACGTGCATGTAGAGCGACTGACAGCCGGGCCAAAGTGAAAACCGCGAAGAAAAGACAACCTGGCTAATTAAGCGGGACTGATTTTGTCAGGCGTGATTGTGTTTTATAGCCAGAGATCCGAAGGGGGTGAGATCGCCGTCAGTTAGCTGTCCAATTGAAATGATAAGAGGAAAACCTCACCCCATTGGTGTCACGTTACAAGATTGCATGGAGGGCGTATCAGGCCGCCAAAAAATGATTGAAAAACGGACTTCTATTTACACCGCAGAAAAACGAAACCCATATAACATATTTCCACCATTGAGGGAAATGCTACTTCGGCATTTCATGTAAAAATGTACAGTATCGTTTTCGCTGCCATATCAATAACATAACAGTCATCCCACGTCGAAACATCAGGGTGACAGTAGCCATTTTCTCTTTGATATATGGTGTTCACTGTTGTTTACAAAACCATATGTCTACCTTACTAAACGCCTACAGCTGCATAATAACATCTCCTTACCACCACGGTGTATGCCCGTAGCCACGAAACAGTGGGTTTTGTTTGTATTCTTTGGTTTTGTTTTTTTTTCTTGCTTGCTTTCCTTTTTTTTTTTTTGGCCTATGGTGTATTGCTGTTGTTTGCGTTCGCGAAGTGATGGGTCGCCATGAACGGAACAGCTAAGAATAGACCGCCAAGAATGTACAACCAGGAATCAACATTTAATGTGTTGCGTGAAATATAAACGACGTAGAGCATTTGTCACACGCGAACAAATACTTCCCACTGACGTCAAATATTTCGTTTTTACCTCGACTTTGTTATCCAGTTCTATAGCACTGAGATTCTGACTGTTTAGTGGATTGATTATAAGCGGTACCTCACAGAGACATGTAATGACTGATAATGTGTACAGATGGACGTAAAGAAGTGAACAATTTAGCCAGTGTTCTTGCTGGGTAGAAGGTAGACCGCCTTCCATAATGTCAAACACACAATTTTATTTCAGCAATGAAAGTGCAGAATTACGTTTTCTAAAGTGAATTGCTGTGTATATCTGCTCGATATACGGCGAACCTGAAAGCCGTTATGAAAAAAACCGTTATCTGCCTGCGTCTGGTTTATCCATAAGATAAGAAAAAACGACTTTCTGTGGAACGTAATTCTTTTTTCTTTTGCTCTTTCCTCTTTTTACACATGTCTATAATGTTGTTTTCCTTCAAACATCATGCATGTATGATTATGGTTTATGACTGATGTTATGGGGCAATACATAAGAAAGGCTAAAAGACATGCCTTGTCAAAGACTACCAGCAATCATCCTGAATTCTTATGTAGACTTGACGGAGATGTTTATGTCAACGCTAAACGGAAAACGCTGTTCTTCTTAGAAACACTCTACATTCCACGTGATAACAATGATTTATACTTTGACGATACACGTGACGCCGTGAGATATTGTGCTACAGCAATTTTTAAAACATCTCCTATAAATCTGTTTCAATATAAATTTCACTGTGCAAAGTGAGCACGTCTGTAGGAGAAGCATACTGGTTTCTATAGCAACTGTTTCAATGGCAAGAATCGTACAGCTCAACTCCAGCTGTACGTGAAACGGTCGGCCAACAACGTGCGGAATGTCGTGCGTTTTCTTCAGGTTCTGACCGGTGTGCACGCACCTTAGTGCTGGCCGCCATCGTATAAGTCAAATATTCATGAAAGCGAAAAGCAAATAAAAACCTAAGCAAATAAGTGAAACTTAAGTTCATGGTCTTACAGGCTTGCAGAGCTCTACTTATCCAATGCGCGCATCAAGGGTTGTCTTGATGTGAAACAAAGCATTGAGAGTTTGGACAGGTTTGGTGCCATTTCGACCGTTTTTTAGCAAGCGTCTGTCTTCATTACCATCATAGTCGAGCTTTATGGAAGCCATAACGAAGACACCATACACAGTAGGCTTCGCGTGCTCTCAGAGCAGACTGATACGGGGGTGACTAGGCATTAGTTATGTGCCATTATATCTATCGGGACAATGAAAAAATAAATAAAACAGAAACCGAATACACTGCATTATGGGCACAGGCATGTTACATCATGGGTGACAGCTGGCCATTGTGACATTCTGACTTGCATATATATTTACTTATCTATTTATTTGATAGATGTTTACGGCGTACTTAAGAATATTTCACGTATACAACAGCGGCCAGCATTATGGTGGGTGGAAATCGGGCAGCAGGGAAACACACAACCATCCGCAGGTTCTTGACCTTCTCTTGGCAGGGCTTGAACACTGAATGACCGCACGGATTGAGAGCCTTCTGGGTCATTGCGTTGCGCTAGCACGCTACCCCACCCCCTTCCCCACCCTCGAAACCAAACGCCTTTTACTAATCGTTGTGTGCGACAGCTGTATATATGTATGACCCGGTGCGGAATTGAGCTCATACGTGCGGCAATCTATGCAAACGCCACTAGGTTACTCTGGATGTCCGGAAAAAAAAGAGATGAATATATTTCACCCTCTAGTGAGGTGGCACTAAATAAAGTGGTACTGTTAAACGTTATTTTCTGATGCAAGGAGAACTTAGGCTGACACTTGAGCTCATGTTGTCTTTGTGACGTGCAGTGTGATGGATTAGTGTTGAATCTCACACCATACCCGCCAAAACGGAAGTTGGGTTTCCAATCATTCCCTGAAGGGCTTCCATGTTGACGGGCTGCCATGGCAACGTACCTGTTAAAACCAGTCACGGCAATCCTGTAAACCAATCACATTGCTCGGCTGGTGCAGAACATAAACACTCGTTTAGAGAATAATATTATTTTCTCGTAATACGATGCTTAACAAAATGGAAGGGGTTGGATCAAACGTTTGTGATAAACTATTAGAAAGCAGTTTCGTTTTGACAAGTTTATTGATTATTTTTATTTTTGTTTTGCGCCGTTCAGAATAGTATTTTGCAAATGTGATAGCTCTAAAGTTTATTCGTACAGAACAATTAAAATACTGTAAAATATTAGAAAGTCCACTCATTGAAACGTTTGTGCCGTTTCTGTTGTGAACAGTATACATCAACTATATGTGTGTATTTATATATATGTACAGCTGTGGTCGGTTTAATAGGCTGAAGGGAGCGGGCTGTGGTTCAGTGAGTAACAGTTAATGTCAAACTTTTGAACACAAGAGACGGTGGTTCAGACCAACCGTTGAGGAGGAAGATTTGTCCGATCCTGAGCTTCAACGGCAAACTGGGTCTTGTTGACACTAAATTGTCTACGGTACCCTTGAAGTTGTTTTGCACACCTAACGTTAGTGGAAGACCACGTGTCTTCCGTCAATATGTTGTAAATATCTGTTCGTTTCATTTCAAGGATTTTGTCAGTAACTTGCCAAAGTTCGGTATAAAGAAGGTGCCATTATTGGTATCAGTCTAATAAGTAAATAAATAAAAGAATAAACAAGTAAATGAACAAAGAAAGAAAGAAATCAACACAGGATCACTTTGGGTGTCAAGTGACATGTGTTCATCGGGGTGATTAAGTGAATCCGAATCGTTTACTTGATGCAATCGCATTCACTAGATAGAATACAAAACCGGCTTCGTCGCAATATAGTTGATGTAACGAATAAGGTGGATTACGGCACCGACATGAAAGACGAAAAAAACATCTTGGTTGTTTACGGATATTATATTACAGCAAGTAAACTATGCTGTCTCCAGTGAATAACTAAAGAGTTATGAATTTCAGGTGTTTTGTGTGGTCTGTTAAGTCGTAACGTCCTTACAAGGATTAGGAGCATTCACGGCCCTCGTCTGCTGAGCTTTCGTTAGACGTTCTAGAGTGATTTCCCCTGAAACGCGCGTGTCAATGTGTGTTGTCATTCGCATGATAGACATGCCTCTATATTGAAAGGTATGGGGAATTAACAAGTAATCGATCACATGCAGGTGGATATTTAGTTAAATGGACAGTCTGGTTCCGCTGGAGTCTCAGTTCAGGATATTTGCGAGGCAACTGGCGGCTGCATATATGTGGATTTTTCTTGAATGTGGCGTAAATGGAAGCGAAAACACAAGTCAGCAACAAATCATGGGGATCTTCGTGGAAATTCACATGTTTTTAGTAAAATGATCTGGGCGATAACGGTAGCCTGTCCTGATGTATATGAAGATAGATTAAGGTTTCAGCATGAATGAGAAGCGTGAAGAAAACCCCTGATCATCCACTATCATATATCGCCCACATTTTGATAGTACTCATAAACCCTTGACTTACCCTTAACAAAATCGTAAAAGTATCGTCCCTAAAAGCCAAAGAGAGGTAGTATGGGAGATTCATTAATAGCCTTTATATAATCCCGGAGGGAGGTTAATTATTTGGCAGTTATTATTTGAAGCAAGATTGCATTGCTAGTGTATAGAACTTTCTTTGTCTTGAACTTACAACCAGCAATCTGCAGATAATTCCGCACAGAACGTACATGTTGCGAAATGTATGTGAAGAAAACAATTTATATACCCCTGAACCTAGCACCCGTTTGTGTGTACTGTTGGTACCACGGTATGTGTCTAGGAAGGAAATCTGGCAATGTTGAGATATCTAGTTCCCACACAAAAGATCACACACTGCACATATATAACTAGGTGTCATTATAAATGTTAACAGGGGTTCAATAACCATGCTTAGCAAATACCGAATATTTGTTGTTTTGTAGTCCCTCAACAATATTTATTTATTTATTTGATTGGTGTTTTACGTCGTACTCAAGAATATTTCACTTATACGACGGCGGCCATCATTATGGTGGGAAGAAACCGGGCAGAGCCTGGGGGAAACCCACGACCACCCGCAGGTTGCTGGCAGACCTCCTCACATACGACCGGAGGGGAAGCTATCATGAGCTGGACTTGAACTCACAGCGATCGATTTGGTGAGAGGCTTCAGGTCATTGCGCTGCCCTAGCGCGCTAACCGACTGAGCCACGGAGGCCCCTCTCTCAGCACTGGAAAGATCCTGTAATGTTAAGCACGTGCTGTGTACTTCACTAGAATGGGGTGTCAAAAGAATAGGGGACATGAGGCCAGTATTTCGAAAGGCTTTTTTATAATTGGAATTTAACATTTAGGTACCGAACTTAGACATGAACAGACATGAGACTCATCTCCCCTCCCCACAACTCCCAACCCCCCAACCCCCAGCAGATGAGTGAGGTCCATCTTGGGTATGGGTATGGTACACTATGTTAAATTAGAGGGGCGACTGCACAGTACGCAATTTCTTTATTGGTTGGAATTTAACATAGCTACAATGGTCCTATAACGTCGAAGAGGTATACACTGAGCGTGACTAGAGCACCCTAACTAAAGCAGAGTAGCAGTGAAAAGGGCAACATGCTACCAGGTTTTTTGGATTGGCCTTTTTATGCGAAGAATATAGCGAGTATGCACGAAACTGAAAGTCTTAGATATGGCCAAACATAGGTCTGGACCTAAGATGCCTCAGCAGATTGGGAATGACCATCGTACACAGTTGAAGGGTGCGGTTGATTTTTCCTGATTCTGTTCAGTACATGGAATTGCTATGCATCAAAGACACTTGTCCTTAGTTTTATCTGGCCCCCTCAGAGATATTTTCTTCCGTTTTTCCAAAAATTTCATCTTACCTGTACACAATCTGGATGAAGTTTCAGTGCGAGGGATTTGCCGTCAAGGGTAGACAAGTGACCTGTACAATCGAAAGCTGTTTTACAGTTATGTCCCTTGTTTTCTCCTGCAGCAAAATCAGTTAATAGGAGGCCGTTTTTCAAAGCGGTCGCAACACTACGCCAGGCGTGTTTGCCATGGTGACGTATCTCTTCACCATGTGTCGTCAGGCGTACTTTGCAACTGCTTCGTATAACAGGCCACAGGAGTTCAACACGAGTCAAAAGTAAAGGTTCGTTTTCACGCCTTGAAACTAAAATGAGTCGTTAATGAACGAGCGTGAATTTTGCTTATTCACATAAAAAAAAGAAAAGAAAAAAAAAACTACAAGGAAAACAGTTGATAAACTGCGGAAATAGTCCCAGCAGGGCTGCTTCATATAGTTCCAAAACAGACGCTACTTTTTCATGGCATCAAACCGAATGGCTCTAGAACTGTAGGAAGGCAAAACAATTTAACAAGAACTCAATATGTCAAGTAGTGCCCTTTATGAATAAGACCCAAAGTGTTGAAAATTGCCAACTGACGACTTATTTTTCCTGAAATGAAAGCTGTATATAAACCCAGTAGCCAAGCTGTGGCTGGAAATGTTACCCTGGATGCTGTTACATGAAGCCGGACCCAGGTGTGCCAACGTAAACACATTGTCTTATGATTAATCTCTCAAAGCCACTGTCACGTTGAAATCGGGAAATCCAGAAGAGGTAATCCGATACAGCCAATAACATTTGCCCCCTCCCTGTATACCTCATGCCTCCCCTCCCCCACCCAGTTCAAGTCCCGCCCAAATAAATGCGCGTCAGAAGAGACAAGGTTGTTGTAGGAAAACGTTAGCTATCAACGGACATAACGGACAGGGAAATAGAATGAAAACGTTTACAATACAAGAGAGAATCGATATGTAGCGGTTTGAAGACAGAAAATAAAGGTAGAAACGGACAGTTAACGGACCAAAACGAAACGGATTGCAAACCGAAACGATGTAAGGAAGCGCAGATGTCGTTGCTTCATGTTAAAAAATTATTTGGGCGTTCACTGTGTTCACTGTGCACAACATCTATCTTCAATTTGACTCCATCCCAGACGTTGCCAATGATGTGAGAAAATCCAGGACCCTTCGAGGTTTGCTTGCTGACCTCCCCACGTACGGCCTGAGAGGAAGTTCCTTTTGATTTAGGCAGAGAAAAAGCAGATCTTTCATTCTGCAATGTGGGTGTGGGTCATTCCAGATCATTCGACAAAAATAAATCCATAAATAATGTAAGTACAAAAAAGAAATAATATAAAAAAACCCTGACATTATGGTCTATTTTGCTTTGGATTTCCCTACTCGAACATCAACACGCCTAAATTCATGGAAACACATCTACATTGGTGGATAAAGAATGATTATACATTAAATTAATACCTGTGTAGTTTTTGCTCCCGTGTGACATCAATGAACATTAGCAACGAATAGCGGGTTTGCTACATCGTTATCCTCAATACACCATTGTTACATGAAATAAGCCTTTTCGCTGCCACAAAGAGAAATGATCAGTGGCCAGGATCAGATGTGTTCATTTTATATTACAATACATAGGAGTGACAGCTAATCCATGTCTTGTCTGGATTCAAATGCCTTTGTTTACGCGTGTAGCTATCTGTTCAGAAGGTTGTCTGTGGCAGAGAGACAATGATTGTCATCGGCGGTGGTAGTGCTGGATACAATGACGGCTCCATTGAGCGCATTTAATAAGGGAGCTAACCGCCTGGCGCTAAAGCCCGATGGTCCGCCTGTCGCCGACTGTAAGTGAACTGGCCGATTTAAGTAGTGCCCAGTGACAGCAACAGTGTAATTTGCTATTAACACAGCTGCCTTTTTTATGAAAAATCGGCTGGAACCGTTGTGCTAGGTGGCGTGTCAGGGACCGCTTTTTAAACATTTGCATGAATGGTTGAAGAAAAAAACTAACGGAGGTAAAATTTGGCAAAGACAGAATTTCACCAGTAACATTTTACACTATCGTTGATGGGTTGTTTACATTATATTTTTTTATCTTAAGTGCCGCGGTGTTTATATACTGAATCAAAACCGTGGGTTATTGTAATGGAGAAAAACGTAGTTCTTAACCGTGCGATTTTTTTTTTGTTCCGAAGAAAGCGAGTAATGACAAACGTCGTTTTAGTACTACAATATAATACACCTTCTAGAACAGCCATTTGATGACAAGCGTGAATCGCAAATCGTTTTGTGCCAAGGAGAATCGCCACGCACGTGTAGGCCACATGTTTCAGGGTTTCAAAATAAACCACAACACTCAAACAGTTTACGAAGGAATGCCAAAAAGAAGGGGGGTTAACACACTGCTGTGCATTTGTAACGTAATTAGTAAAATATTATCCCCAGAAATTTAAAATAAAAACCCATCAAATGCAAACGGGATGGACGTGACTCCAGCAGATTAAGTTCAGTTAAACTATCGTCCTGTTGATAATTTCTTCACACCCTATTCTAACACGGTGAATTGTCCAGACATATTTTCTATTGCTGGGTTAAAACCACAGCGAGGTCAATATCAGATTTCAAAACGAGCAATTGAAATATTGTTAATAGAAATATAGATTTTCAGTTTGCATACAGCGCTTGCATCGCTGAGGATCATAACAACCAACGAATAAATGTTAGTGAGTGTAAAACAATGTACAACGACTACTACTACTAATGATATTATTATTATAACGACTAATTTAGCTTTCGTATTTCATGGTCTGGAAATATGGTATGAGCTAAGTCAATGGCTGTACTGGTTAAGGAAACAACCACTGAGAAATACCGCTTTACTTATCGCATGTATTTTAAAAATTACGTTACGCAACAACGTCTGCACTACTGCGGTATGGCCTCTAATGCTGTCGCACAGGCTGAGACAATCGACTTTACCGGTTTGGGTTTAAAGAAACCGAAGGCGAAAGCCACATGGGTGTAGATAGCGTGACACTCACTCGAATCTAAGCCACAAAAATACCTTGAACCTCGGGGATGAACCAAGTGTCAAAAGGGCAACGTCGGCTTAGCACCTTTCAAATGATATACATGTGCATGCTCCAATGCAGCGTATAGAGACCGTGTTCTGTCTTAGCAGCGCAAGGTTTTAAGTGCAATGCCTTGAGCATTATCCTACCCATCACGGGTTAATTACCTGGATAACTCCGTCTAGCTGACAATAATGGGGATAAAACGCAGTCCCAACGACCCTCCGAAGGGAGATCACCGGCGAAACATTTAAAGCCTCACGCGGTCTAATTCTAGTGACCTGGAACGCACTTCGATCTGTGTAATAACGCCTTGTACAAGAACGTTACACGTGGTGCAGATAGGGCGAGAGGGAAATGGATTCTCCCAGATTGTCTGATTTGAAGATAGCGTTTGACAAATCCGCTGGTGACAAGGTGCCATATCTAGACGGGGGTGAGTAATGGGGGATAACAACACGTTTGGCAGACGAGCGTGTTATTATCGTGACGCGTGTTATTACAGGTTCCCATCGGAGCACAGCTCAGTCGACACATTTGGGAACGATTACCACAACCGAAAATTTCGTAAACCTTCACCACAGGGATATCCCGGTTATTGCAAACAGGTTATCATTTCCGTTTGCAAGAACTTCACTGGGAAAATGCTTGAGTCAAATGACGGCAATAGGAGACAGATTTTGCCGAAGAAAATAAAAACATGCTGCAACGGAAAGCTGGCTAGAATATGGTTTGATGGTTTCGATCCCATAATCTACAGACAGCATTTCAGTTATCCATGATCAGTTAACCTATGAATGGATTGGGGCAAATTTGGTTGTTAACTGTATCACAATGATGCCTTGGCTGGAAGGGGGCTGGGAATCGCATAATCTAGCGGAATATCAAATTCCAAATTACAGATATAATGTCATATATATTTTCAAACGATATAGATAAGGTCTTATGTGCACTTATATATCTAATGTTAAACACAGTATACTACAAAGCTTAAATAATTTTTTTTCAGAAGATAATAGAGTTCCTATATATTAAAAACAAGACAGACTTTTTTCAAGAATTTATTGAAGAATCCATCTGAATTTATCTCTCATCAAATTATGCCCTTCACTTTTGCACTTTTGTATCAGTTATTCCTTTTATACACCCAAAGAAGGCTAACTATATTTAAGATGGCTTGCTTCCAAGATCACTTGTATGCGGACATACTCGGTCTTTAATTTAAAGAAATCGATCGTCTTGTCCGGCTTATGGTTCCTAGTGGGAAGCCTTAAGATTTACATGCTTGTCCCACGATTATTCCCGATATAGTCAGTGGATACGCTCTTTCGTATTCCATATGTAAAACATGGCGGATGCCCCAGGTACACGTGCGATACGATCAAAGCGATATTGTATTTCAGACGGATATATTTCCATATATGTTCCATTTGTTTTTCAATATCGAAATAATCAGACCTATTTCACATCAGAATGAATACCAATGAAAGTCACCACAACAGTAGCCGCAAATGAACAGACCAGTCTAGAACTTAAGAAACCGAAATAATTTATTTGTTTATTTATTTGAATGTTCTTTTACGCAGTACTCAAGCATATTTCGCATATAAGACGGCGCCCAGCATTACGGTGGGAAGAAACCTGGCAGAGCCCGGAAAGACCCACGACCATCCGCAGGCTGCTGACGGATCTTCCCTTGTACGAAATCGATATAATAAGAAACGAAAATTTAAAACACGGTGAATTCCAAAGCCAAAAGACGAAATTAAAACTACTTGGAAATTCTTCGAGTTTGAAGACAACCTTAATTATGAAATTCCAGGACACAGGCTGACGCGATTTAAATAATGAATTTAAGGTGAGGAAGTTTTCGTGGGAATCTGGGGTTGATTACACACGGACACTTTTCACTATGAATAAGAGGTTTGAATGTTTATTCTAAAACCACGAGGTTTACAAATGGGGCAAACGACATCAAAGTTCAAGAATTATAACGACATTTCAAAGTTTGTTTCTGTCAAAAAATCATCTCTCAAATCGTTTTTGTGGGGTGTGGTACCACCCGCTCAAGGTCACCCCAAGACAGACGAGAGAAAACACAAAATTTGCACTCCTTTGTAAGAATGCCATAAAATCCGATGCAAAAATATAACCAAATTAGAACTAAACATTTTAAAGTACAACTATTTTCTGTCTCCAACTCAAAGCTGTTGAACGAGATTTTTATGCCAATCTCAAAATTGTTCTGTTATTTTGACCTCTTGTACCTGCGTGCCTCTTCCTTGAAATACATCAGAGGTAGAGATTTAGGTGGGAAATAGCTTTATGGAACGTAAATATCATATATGTACTTATAAGAAGTTCCTTGTCAGACATGATGCCTGGGGTGTTCGGTGCATTAGAAGTAATTCTCCGTCTTCAAATTGAGGCTCATTATATACTATTGCTGTCTGTGACAGCAAAATAGTTTCTAAAACGCTTGGTTGCAAAGGCAGCAGCTAAAACGTTTGAAAGTTACCTTGTGAAAATGAATGACTGTGATTTTCTCTGCTAAGTGAAAGTTGTTTTGGTGACCATTTGTTATGACATGATTGAAAATGGCCACTGCCAAGACGGTGAATGTAAATTTAAGGATATTTAGGCTATTACAAAGTGTAGAATTTTTGGCATAAATCAATTGTCGCGTACGAATGTGGAGTTTGGCAATGATCTGGAAACAGATACGTGTGCTCTTCTGTTGAACGAATGTTACATACCTGAAATACCTAAATAACAAGTTTGATTAAGATGGCTTCGGCTTATGATCCATCCTCCACAAAGTTTAGCCAACAGTAAACGGGAACACAAATATCATCAACCGTCCGTTGCAAAAAGGAACAGAGAAAACGACTACAGAAAGAGACAGCACCGTGGCGTAAAATTAATCATGAAATTTACTCATGACCAAAGGTAGTTTAAGAATAACACGGAAAAGGCGGTACAGAATCGATGTCTAACTCCGTATGTACCATGATGCATGGGGTGTCTCCAATCCTCCAACCCTCGTACTGAGCCCAGGGTCCCGAAATACGGCACGCTGCCACTCTCTATTATGAGGTCTAGGTCGGAAGTTTAACACTTGCCCTTTTTCTTGTGCGCGGGATAGAATGAGTTTAGCACGACGTAATATCATACGTGCGCCAAGTTAAATGTTTCTTATTGTTTCTGGTTTGGTAGTGTTGTTTTTCTTTTTCTCTCGGCTTCTTAAAAACGCATAATTTAAAATATCCTGTGTACCAGTAGTGAGATCAATTTAAACTTTGATGTAAAAACTTCATTTGGCAAAATATATGAAGTTGATGATGTCAGTAGCAAAGAAAGCAAGTTGCTGATCACTTTATGTTCGACAAAGGCGTTAAACAGGTTGCTACGTCGATCACGTGATTCAAGTCAGGCGAATGAGTAGATACAAACAATCTTTTTTTTTTTTTGGCAAATAATAGGCTGAGTGGAAAACACCTCAGAGACATTTTTCACACCTGCATAGAGCCTCTTACACTTAACTGACCAAACCATGCAACAGAATGTCTAAAACCAGACACAAATCTGCGATGCATTGCTAGAGGTAATCGTACATGAGTCCTGGAGGGAGACAGGGAGAGAGAGAAAAAAATAGCCTTATCTGGAAATATTTTTCGCGCACTAGAAGCCATACAACTTCTACGCAGGCTTCACCACCTGCACACACAGCAATAGTTTCAGCATGCTTGTCCAGAGGCGGAAGGTTCTTGGATGTTCCTAAATATCGAAGGTTGCTCCCAGACGGAGAGTGTATTTACTCTGTAGTAGAGTTATCCCTCGGGCAACTCCGTGACCACATCAATGTATCCAATTTTCCGGAATACGGCTCGAGTGGATTGCGGTTCACGGATTAAGTGTACTGTTGACCTCACACTGTCACAGCTGTGGAAATATCCACGGGCCGGGCATTTCCGATCCTTCGATCTCCTCTAGATACGGCTTGAGATTTTCTTGGAAATCTCAAATCGAGTTTCTGCACTGTTAGACTTTGTGAATATGCCCAACAAGTGACTGATTTAGTTGGTGAGTGGTTGATTTTAAGCATTTGCCTCAGGTGTTGACTGTATTTTGCAATTTCCTTACGGAAACAAAAAACAGAACGACATTGCTGAAATTTTCGCAAAGTTTTGAGATGAGTTTAAAAAATTATATTCATCAGAGGAATAATTCAGTTGCATAGCAACTAATTTCAGATATGTGTAGAGCCATCATGGCTAATCATCAAAAATTGATGTACCCAATCACTGTTTCCATACAACATACCCCAAATCTCCAGAATTTGGGGGACATGTGGTCTACATTTGTAAGCCAATAAGCAAACAATGGTAACAGTAAGACACAGTTTGTCTTTACCCACAGGAATTGTCCACCTCATCAACAACAAATTTTTAGTTTTCCGAAAATATCTGAGAAAATATGCTAATTTGGTTTTATTTCAGCATTAATAGTACCTGTCCCAAAGATGAGGAAACGCATAGGGTAGACTTCATCTGTGATGATTAAGCGAGGAAAGGAATCTACGTCATATCGATGTAGACAACTGCTGACCCAGAACCGCAACAGCTGCCAATAAGTACCCGGGCAAGATGTCGAAATTTCACCAAGTTTCTTCAAGCCTTACAATTCTGGTTTGTGGACAATGCACGCCTAACGATTGCCGAACTGCTTAACCGAATTAAATCACAGGTGGTAAATTGCCCATCGCCGAGTAAATAAGCGCACACAATTCTACGTGGTTTACCACTTATAACCAACTTAACCTGCGGCTTCTTTACGGGTTAAGTGTGCAATAAATCGAAAACTATGCATGGTGACGATTTATTAAAATAGTTCGTGCGCAAGCGCATTGGTAATCTAAATCCAGGTGTATTACTGTAAGGACCTATAAATGGGATTTCTTTCTGCTAACCCTCTTTCTAAAACAACCTGAGTACTTGGACAAAATACATTCTGGGTCATGTTTTCGTTTCGTCATTAACAGGAGAATAAATCGAATACAAATTGACAACGTTGTTTTATGAGATTCAAATGCTTTTTTTCTTTCTTCTTTTTTTTTCTTCATCATGTTTAAGATGTTTTTCGTCCTCGTTTGCAGAATATCCAATATTGTATATCCTTTTATCCGAAAGCGTAGATAAAAATACATCCTGGTAAAAAACGGTGCATTGTGATAATACATTTTCTGAGCCTGTTTTATCGACCTAGAATAAATACCGTTACGTGGGCAATTTTCTCACCGAGGCTTCAACATCATCTCACAAATACCAAGCGAAGCCCGCGGCTGGAATATTTTTTTAGGAAATGTACGAGTATAATTCCAGTCATTACAGGGCTTTGGCACCATTAACCAGTGATTTCAACAAATGCCTTCGACTAATAGTGGAAATTAAATACGTACTCCAGAATTATTCTCACATGTCTTGAGGAACAGTTTCTCCTCAGTGTTCTTTCTGAAGCAAGCTCAAATTTTATCACATCCTCATCAAATGATTTGGACATTCAAGCCGTGGTAAGCCTCAGGTTCAGAGATCGCCTGGAATAACGGGTCTGAAGCAGGCGGAAGTAACCCAGTATCGAGCCGGAAATGTGCTTACTGGCATAGTTCTACGTTCATGAAAACAAGAGAACTTGTAACGTTTCTGCCCTAAAAGACTATCCCAATTTCAGGCTTTCGATGGATCTCTTATGACCCTGTGGGGAAGTGTACCATTTGCTCGTTACAGGAGCATTCGTGAAACATGAACGACCGCGTAGTAAAATAATGAGAAAGAGAAAAAAGGGAAATTGTTAAACATGGAAACATCCTTGGCATAGATTCATTCCTGACCCTCACAGGCAACTCTCTGGGATATTTTTAATAACAGGTATATAGGGCATATGGCTGAAATCACGATTTTTCAGCTATTAATGAGCCATCTTGTATTTCTTGGATTAGCTTATTACATAGGTTTTCGTTGTTCTTTTAGTAGTTTATCTGTCTGTGTCAGACTGTTGGGAAGAGTACACTTGCCAACTTCAGGTTCGCAAGTTTTCGCTCACTAATTATTTAACTAATTCACAGGTGCTGCACACCGCACTCTGGCATACTTCACTTAAAGGATGGCAACCACCATTAGGGTAGGAGGAAACTAGACGTCGACACCGACATTCGCATACTAGCCGTCACCAAAATGGGCTTACAGGGTCAATAATCGAAAGACCAGAAACAAAGCCCGCTGAAAACCCACGATTTTCCGCAAGTTGCTGGCAGACAACGCATATGTCAGCGTGATAACCACTCAACCAGAGCCTCCCGGACTGAGCATAACTGCCTTGACCATGCTGAAATAAATAAATAAATCTTTTGAACCGGACTAACTAAAACCGTAAGGTATGCACCAATGGTTTATCCACTACAGTCTTCATTTCATTTGTCAAGCCGTTGTTTATTTTATTATTTGAAACCAAGCACATAAATGCAATTAGGACAATCTCCTTGTTTATTAATTACATGAGGACAGGGACATTTTGCGAAGGAACCGTTATACAGGCAATTTCTACCTGAGATTTAATCTGTCAAATGTATGAAAAATAACTGACACTGATATATTCCGAAATGGGGCCTCAGTGCCCCAGTTATAGAGCAGTACACTAATGTAAAAACCTCTCTCCAATGCAGTTTTTGTTCAGTTCGAGTCCAGTTCTGGTAGGTTTTCTCTCTTGTGGTACGCAAGGAGGTCTGAGATTAAATTTTGAGAAATACCAATGGAATCGAACTTGCTTCCACTGCTTTCTGAATAGCATAGGAGATGAATACAATTTCTTTTCTACATTGTAAAGAAACGAAAGGTCGACACACAATTGACTAGGTCAGAACTAATTAAATGGTCGATTTTAGTCGCCTTCATAGAAGTACAGTGGTGCATCGTTCATTTTCAGATCCGAAGTAGAGATCGTTAACGAGAACCACGCTTCGGTTGTGTTTGAAATATTTTCTCTGCAAAGAAACACGAGTCACCCTTCGCTGAAATTGATTTGGAAAAACTAGATCCGTAGGATTCGTTTTCATTAATGGCTTAAGGATGTAGTGCCGTTTGGTCGAAATCGGATGCAGTAACCTGACACTAAATGGTAATATTACGTGTGGAGACGCTCTAAAACGGTGCGAAAATAGCCGCCAAGGCCACTCTTTTCCAGAAGAAACAATCCTTTTTCCTGCTTAATACATAAAGTGTAACAAACTTTTCATCGTGTATAAACATCCTCAATTCTTGGCACGACTTGTATGGTTTTCGACACCTTTGTGGTTTTCTAGCAGAATAACAGAGACGATTTGTATGTGTTAACCATGCGCTGTAGTCCTAAAAATATCACATTCACCCTGACTGGCACACAACGAAATGCAGCGATAGAGAAGTTTCAGGTTCAAGCCCTTTGTCGCAAAAGGTAAATAGAGCCCCACTGTGTCATGTGACTTGTCGAAAATGGCAGGCAATTTTGTTCATTTTAATTTACCGATCAGCTGTCTCGCCGTGTTAGGGAGGTGCAAACAACCTCTCCTGCAATCAGCAGCTGGTTAAATTAAAAACTTTAAGCTCTTAAATTTTCCCTATCGTTCTTCTAGTCAACGATAGTGTAGTGCTGATATTTTCTTAGATGACCATTTTGTAATAAACGTAATCAGAAACAGTTGCCTATCATTTTTGACAGGTCACATGGTACAGTCGGACTTTTCTTATCTTTAACGATAAAAGAGTTTGAACTCGAAACTCCCGTATTCTTGGCCACTGATGTGTAGCTTATACCTCTCACATCAGCTAGCTGAGCTCAGTTACATGGGATTTTATACACTACCTGAATGTTTACATTCAGGGGTATTTAATACAGCGAGAAAAGAAAAAATCTGCTACATGCTGAAGAGACTAATTGCATTCTCCCTAGAACTCTATGTACCTGTTTAGCATTATCTTTAATGCCTCACGCCTTTTGTTATATGTGTGCTCTCAAACCCAAAACATAGTCTACAAGTACTGCACTGGTGCAGCCAAAACGATGTATTCAACAGCCACTTGAACATCGATCTTTAAGTAACCAGTAAAATCGTTCATATACCAGCAGGGCATACGTGAAAATTATACATACATTGTAGCGTTAAATAAAACAGCTAATAAGAAGAAAAGCAGAACAAGTTTTGCTCTTTTTTTGTCTTCTTTTTGTTTTGTTTGTGTGTTTTCGTTGGACCAAAATGAATCACCATATGGGTAAACCTGGATTTTGGAAAACAAACGACAATGTAAAAACTCTCTTAGTTAGATCTTTAGTGATTAAATTTGTTTTCTATGTTATACTTTTGTTATCAAAACGGGGTGGGGTGGGGTGGCATTGTTCAGTCGGTTAGCTCGCTAGCGTAGCGCAATGACCCAGAAGCAATGACCCAAAGACCCAGTTCAAGTCTAGGTCATGCTGGCTTCCTCTCCGGCCATACGTCGGAAGGTTTGCCAGCAACCTGCGGTTGGTCGTGGGCTCTGCCCGGTTTCCTCCCACCATAATGCTGGCCACTGTGGTATAAGTGAAATATTCTTCAGTATGGCGTAAAACACCAATCAAATAAATAAATAAATATAAAATCTAGGAAAACGTATTCATATCGTTTTCGTTGTTGTTGTAGCATACCTCTCGCTTTATTCCACAAAAATGCCGCCAAACCTCGAAACCGGAAACTCTCGCCAAACGCAAGATTTCTTTTTGGAAATGCCAAACACGGGCATCGTTAAGTCTCCAAATACTCGAGAGCGGATTGACATCGTGCTGTACTTGTGTCTATGTGAAAATTACGTCTTACTTCACAAGGCCGAGTGGGATGAAGTTTATCAGACAAGCTGGTGACGGTCTGAGTATCCTTCAGTGGGAAAACCCATTGTTTATCTAACCGCGAGGGAAGCGTCCATATTGAACTGCCCAGGAAATCTCAATCTATATTATTCAGAGGTCTGAATTGCTTTGTCCGATACTCCAGTGATTTCTACGACGGGGGAGGATTGTGTGACCAAACAAGATTGCCGGGGCAAAGAGGGCCTTTGGTGAGGGGAAATTGTGGTACAAGAGAGAAGTAGATAGGGCGAGCTGTTAAGCTGTGAAGAAATGAGTTTCATCTTCGAAGATCAGACGTAGGACATAGAACAGGGTTGTCTTTGGCGGTCTTCTTTCCCGTAACTTCAGATGACGACAGCAGGCTTCCAAGTGAAGCGATCAATAAAGTTAGAGCACTCTTCAGACACGTGCGGGAACTGTTAACTCTCAATGAATACTGAAGACGACAGCACAGAGAGTAGAATCAGAGCAGAGACGACAGTGTGAGAGTTGTCAAATGGCCACACGTAACCGGTGCAATACGGCCTCTTGTCAGTCTACCTCATGCGGGGTTTTATCACAGCTGTTTATGTAAATGCTTTCAAAAATATAATCATAGGCAATTGTAATAAGGAAGTTTCAAACTCGAATTCTTTGGTCGCCAAAGGTAAAAGTAATTCAACTGTGTCATACGACTTTTCAAAAATGTCAGACAATTTTGTTCACTT
The DNA here is from genome assembly GCA_016165875.1 of Acanthopleura granulata. Classification (NCBI taxonomy): domain Eukaryota; kingdom Metazoa; phylum Mollusca; class Polyplacophora; order Chitonida; family Chitonidae; genus Acanthopleura; species Acanthopleura granulata. The sequence goes on from JABBOT010000039.1 coordinate 722,684, forward strand.
TAGTTTACCGATCAGCTGTCTCGCCGTGTTAGGGAGGTACAAACGACCTCTCCTTTAATCAGTAGTTTCTTAAATTAAAAAACTTCCAGCTCCTTAATTCTGTCTATCGTATGTCTAGTCTAAATATCTTTTTGCGACTTTTTTGTTAGATGTCCATGTCATAGTAAATGTAATCAGAAATAACTGCCTTACATTTTTGACAGGTCACATTGTACAGTCCGGCTTTTCTTATCTTTAGCTATAAAAGATTTCGAACTCGAAACTTCCCTATTGTAAATTTGCCTGCAGGCACGCCTGCAGCAACGATAAAGGCTAAACAGGGAAATGACTCATATGAGCATGTGTTTGTCTTAGCGTAGGTACCGTAATAACATCCAAACTGTCTTGTGCTGTGGACCTAAATCGCCACACATTGAGTAGGTAGAACATCCAAACCATCAGTATATAAAAAATAAATCAACAAATCATTAAAATAAATGACAGCGATGTCGTACACATGAGTCTTTTCATATAAGTTTTTTTTTCAGTGTCCATTTGTAATGTTTACGAAAGTCTGAACTGCCTGCAATGTTTTTACCTGCATCACTTGCTTTTGTCGGTGGTGGTGGAGCGTTGAGATGAGGACGTGGGTGTGAGTGGGGGATAGGGGTGTGAGTGGGGTGGGGTTGAGCTGGGATCTCTGTGGCTAACTGGCTCAGATTTGCAAAGCTCTCGATCCCTGCATTAGGATCTTGACCAGTGGGGTGGTGTGTTCGAATCCAGCTCTTGATCTCTCAGCTGTGGTTACAGATGGTTATAAAAGGTCTGTGGTTTGAGCATTTGACTATAATCCCCTCAAATACCATCTTGGCCAACAAACTAAGCAAATTAATCCAAATGATGAAAACTAGCGTATTACTTAATGTGTAAATTCTATCAAAAATGTCCTAGATGTTAATTTGCAAGCTACAACTCTAAATTTATAGGAAAACAATACCAGTGTCCTGAAAGTATAAATAAACTTACACCCACTGACTGGCGTTTACGACACAGTCAAACAGTCAGACAATGATCACTCAGATACCAGCTGAGTAGTTAATGCTCTAGGGAAGCGAACAGTCAAAGGAGCGACACAACCAGTGATTAGCATTTGTACTTTAATTACACCCTTAGATATACACACTTTGCCCAAAATGATCACTCGCAGTGGTATCAGTTGGTCAGTTAAGACGCTAGGTAATTTTCGGTTTATATGATACCAAAGAAAGATAACTTTTACCACACCCTGAAACGTCCTTCAATTGCAATTTTCAATTTTTTTTCTGAGAAAATTGAAATACTGTCCAGACAGTTGAAAAATTCGCGAGTACACTGTGAGCAGACTCTAATGACCATGCACGAAACAGAGTAATTTAAGTTTCGCAAAATGTGTCACATACTGATAAAAGCGCCTAATTAGCGTTTGTTAGCTGGTTTTAAGAGACAAAGAAACATCGCAAAAAGCTAGTAAAATTGTGAGACAGTCATGCTTAATACTTCCCCGTTGGGATACATACAGGCGTTTTCAACTGTAAGATTCCGAAAAACTCTTCCAAGAAATCACGCTGAGTTCACTGAACATGAGATGAATCGGCAATTCAGAAAACGACAGATTTAGTGAAAAACCTAACTGATAACAATATACCGTTTTCTCCATTACTACATATGGCTTGTCAGTTTCAGTGTCCGGTAAAATTTGTATTTCCCACGAAATGACCCTGCTTCCTACCACTTTCAATTGAACAACACATTTTTCTGTCATATTTAACGGTATCCCTGAGTAGTTATTCTAAAAGCCATACAATATACCAGGTCCAGAACCTATATGTTTTCCTTCATGGTTAGTTTTATCTAACGAGCTGTTACTTTTTTAATATCTCATGTCGATACGACCTTTATTCATTCGCCGACGGCCCGTCTTTCTATTTCACGGATGGGTGAGTTTAGGTTACTGCCGTTCAGATGATATGTGGCTATCAGCAACTACCAATAATTTTCAGACGAAAAACACATTTGCTACAAATCACGAGGCAACGATTTTTTTCCCTTTGCTGCGGGGTTCCTGTAATATTCTGTTTCTAAACAACAACACTTGAGGCGAAGCATTTATTGATTCCGAGGTCGATTCCCTATACTTCTAATATGTACATTCTCCAAACGAGAAACTCATAGATAATATTGATGACAGCAGATGTCCCCAAGGTCCATGATGAACACCCATCTCTGACCAGGTGTCATGGCTGAATGGCTTTCCGCTGCTTATTTCATGATTACTGATATTCTGATTTTCTCATCTTGTAACTTGGCTAAAAATAACAGAACATTAATTATCCGCCTTCGAACAAAACAGACTTTTAAGGGTGAAAAATCAATTTACGCGTTACTCATTTTGTAAGTGGCCTGTATAGATCATGTGTCTCGTGCACTAATAACTCTTGTTCATAATGGCGAATATTTCCTGCACACAGACTTTCGGATCTAATCTGTCTTATTACAATCTTGTGTTCGTTCATGCCTCTGAAACACTGCTTTGGGTGCAAAATCGTAACCTTTTCTGCCTAACGTACCCCGGGGTTAAGCTGTATATCATGTTGTGTTCATTCTCCGGTAAAGTTTTCTGAAGAAACTGGTAATGCATTACTGGTCAGTAAAATCCATGAAGGATTTATTTATTTATTTGTACGATTGGTGTTTTGCTACGTATTCAAGAATTTTTCACTTATACGGCGGCGGATAGAATTATGGTGAGACGAAACCAGGAACAACCACAGATTCCTGGCAGGCCTTCCTCATGTGCGACTGAAGCCAGCATTAGCTGAACTTGCACTCCCCGCGACCGCACTGAGGCGAGGCTCTTAGGCCATTGCTCTGTTCTAGCGCCCTGACTCCCTCGGCCATGATGGCCCCCAGTCAATGCATGATTCGGCTTTGAGCCTAGGCCTCAGGAAGAATGTGTTCCCTTAATTATTTTGTGTTTTGGAAAAGAACTCCTAATTATTCTGTTGCTTTCATAAGTTTTAGGTTTGTCAGGTGTATAACTCGAGGCGGTACTTTTCCTTAAACGGGGCATCCTTAGTTGAGATAGTTAGCGCCCTAGCGTAGCACAATGACCTAGGAGTCTCTCACCAAACGTTGTTCAACTTGATGGCTGCGGACTTTCCCTGGTCCCTGACCGGTCTCCTTAACCATAATGCTTGCGGCCGTCGCATAAGTGAAATATTCTTGAGTACGGCGTCAAGTCCGACATGGAACGGCGATCATCTAACTTGATAATACATTTATGTTCACGCCATTTGAGCTCATTTAGTTTAGGTTATCGTAGTTATCTATATTTCATTTACAACAACAGCGGCCTGGTTTAAGCGTGCATAAAAGCGGGCAATGTTATAGGGATGCCATTACAGTTCGCCCTCTAAATGTCAAATCTCCGAACATTGAAAGTTACAGATGATCTAACCTTTAAAGCAAAACACTCACAGATCTCTATAAATACGCGAATGTGATACGTAACAGTTGGTCTTAAATATTTAAAGGCACTCGGCTCATGTATGAATCGTGAGAACTCTTCGTTGCATGTTTAGTATTCAACTGATGCGAATTTCAAGAGATTGATTCTCTTCACTCAACGATAGATATATTCTGATTTAGGAGGAGCGAAAAATAGTAAAAGGATAAAGCGCAGCATACTACAAGTGTTGTTTACTCACAAACAGCAATTAGTGCAGAGGTATCTTTCTTTAAATTATACAATTGGTTTAGTTATTTAGCTTTCTGTTCGTCCTTCTATTTATTTGTTGTTTTTTTGGGGGGTTTTTGGTTTTTTTTGTTGCCGTTGCTATATTTATTTCATTATTATTTTGTTTTCCAAGTTTACGTATTTGATGTATTTGAAACCAGGCTTACAACACTCCTTTTAGTGAGAAGCAAATCTGTTATCTTTGTTTAAGCTAAAACGGCACGTACCATTTTGATTCGGAATACGCATATTTTGGTTCTCCAGGTTTTTTGTTTCGCTTTCCACCACGCCATGCTAAAACCGGTGGCAATCTCTGGTTTCGGCGTTCGCCTAGCATACGTCCTATACCCTCCCTTTGACGGATGCTAAGCTTTGATCCCTGTATTGTTTGTAATGCCCTGGGGTTGATTTGCTGTCATGTTGGCGGATGTGAAGAGATCAATATGGTCTCAGATAAGTGATTTCTCGTCATTCCTCCCGTGTCACAAAGACCACTATCATTTGCCAATAACACGCTGGCCCGCTGAAACCACCGAGGCTTCGGAGACTGCGCCACGGGCTAATCCTTCCCAGTCGCGCCGAAAGCCAATGTCCTTCGTGGTGTACTACAATAAACAATGAACTGTACGACGCGAACTGAAGTCAATTCGCCAAGGCAACCCCGTCTTTGAGGCGGTATTCGTTTGTCACTGACAGATACTATTGGACTTTTTGGAGACCACATGAATGAGCTCGTTGATTAATGGTCGGTTTATCCTTTTATTATACCTGTATCGACAACATGGTCTATGTGCTTCGGTTTAAAATAATTTTCCCCGTGTTTTTGCATCCTAACGTGAAGTACTGTGTAAGTAGTTGTGACAACATCCTCGTTGTTGCCACTTCATCCAGTTCAATAAACGTGTACCGATCAGTCTGTCAGAAGTGCACGATTGAATCGATTCCTTCATACAACTACCTTGTCCGTTTGTCCCGTTAAACATGCAGACAATAAGATAGTAAAGTCTGAAAGCTGAATGTATAATTTGATCTTTCACCAGTTTATTTAGAAGAGCTGTCAGCGATGTGTTCCCTGTTGTCAATTTCTGAATTGTGCCTGCGGTGTTTTTGATTTCCACTATCATATGCATCAGTTCTTTTGAAGACATTTTTAATCTGCCAAACTGAGTCACAGAATTTACATAAAGACAACAGCTTCTGACGAATTGCTTTGCAAGACAGTGATAGCAGATTGTACGTCCGAACGTTGCGAGTCAGTAAATCAGAAGTCGTTATCCATGTTGCCACTTTCTGTTATTTGTCTGTCCAATTCTAAATATCTCTTACAGAATTAATGTACCTGGTTAGCTTTCGGTCCAGGTTATACTGCTTCCATTTGATATGAAATGCCCCTTTACGCATATTAAGTCTGCATTAACAATGAGAGTAGAGGAATCTGGAAAACTGCTGTCCAGTGGACATTTTTGCTAATAATACTTTACGGTTATACTGTTTCTTACGTTTGTTTGTAAATTATTTTACATCGATCTGAACTTTTTTGGAAACTTTAAACTGATGTCTAATCACCACCCCACCCCCCAAAAAAAACTTTTAGGAAAAAGGGATTATATTTCCGCAGAGGTAATTTTACAACACATACATTAAAATACAATTTGAATATTCCATAAACCCAGCCATTTTTTTACGATAAAAGACTGGATTTATTACGTAACTTTCCAAAGGAAAAGAAAACAAATTATCTGTCTCATCCTTATTTCTTTTTCGGGTTATAACAGAAAAGGAAAACCTGGGAATTTACAAATCCATTCAACGTCCATTCGAGCGCTCTGTCGATAGGCTTAGATCGAAACTGCAGTAGAGTTTGAAAAGCATTTTATCGTTTTCTCCTCATAATCGAGCTTGATGCGTATAAAAAATACTTCCTAGATCTGAAAAATTTACTGCCAAATACACTTTTTTCGTCTCTGATTTAGGTTTAATTTGCTCTTCTGTCCTCTTGGATTTTTCTTTTTTCCATGTCATATTTATTATAATGCGATCGACAGGACATTTTCTGCACGAGTCTCCGATGGCTCAGTATCCACTGCATTATCAGACTCGTTGTGGCGTGCAGTTAATGGAAATCATATTGTATCAGGGAATACAGCGACAAGTGAATGACATATTCTTAAGTCAATTCTTAAGGCTAACTCATTCACGGCGTTTTCGACAGGGCTCACACGACGTAGAGCCAACTTAAGACGTATATCGATTGGGATCACAGGAAAAGGTTTGCTCCAATAACACTTCCGTCTTTCTATTCATTAAAGAACGTGCTTCGCCTTCGCCATGGATGAAGTTCAAGGCATAAATTCGGCACAGGAACAATCTGACGCGATCACACTACTAACTGCAACACATCATGCATTCTCTAACTTTGTCTGTAAAGAAACATGTGTCATGATGTCGTGTTTAAAATTTACCGATGTATTAATAAATAGCACATACACGGGTCTGTATTAGACGTATAACGTACGAGGGTTTCGGCCATTTTGATATATTTGCAGGTGCATTGTTTCAAGCACTGGATATAGAAAAACTCAATTTTAGTAGACCTGCACGGGAATGAGATATTTTACTGTTTGCAATTTTGGCGAAGTTTATGAAAACACAAAACGTTTTATTGATACCAATTCTATAAAGTACACCACCTGCATTCTGTCTGCGATCGATACAGGTAACATGAAAACTAATTTCTGGGTTGATTGATGACGATATTTTTGACAGAAAAACAACGAAAATAAGAATTTATGTTGAGTAGGGGAGAACGTTAAAAACTTTCACTGATTTTTATTCAGATTTTTTTCTCACCAAATTAAATAGTGTAAAATAATTTGAATGTGTGGCGGGTTTCCTGGACCATTTTGATGATGTACGTTAACAGATAAGTCACGTCGACTTTACTCTGGCCCTAAAGCAGAACAGGCCTGTCAGCCACTTGCGGATGGTTTTGGGTTCTCCCGGTCTCTGCCCGATTTCCTCGCACCATAATGCTGGTCGCCGTCGTGTAAGTGAAATATCCTTGAGTACGGCGTAAAATACCAATCAAATAAATAAATAAATAAAGTAGAACATTAATGTGACAATAGCTTTTCCACGCACAGGTTTGACGTCTTACGTTGGGTCTACGTCGTGTGAGCCCTGTCGAAAACGCCGCGAATGAGTTAGCCTTAAGAACTGACTTTAGAACATGTCATTCACTTGTCGCTGTATTCCCTGATACAATATGATTTCCATTAACTGCACGCCACAACAGGTGTGTGGTTCAAATGATCTTCAGTTAGAGCTGAACATAAAGATGCACAATAAGCTTCGATGTCATCGTTTATAAACATGGTCCATAAAATTCAAGATGCAGTCAAAACATCTGAAAGAGTCTAAAGGTATTTTCAGGAACAATTTTGAAGGGCTTTTTACTGTTCATAACTTCGTCATTTCGTGGTGTCTCCCGTTAAGTCTAAGAGCGTGGATTATATATTTTAAATATGTTACAGTTTTAATATTGGTTCTGACATATGAAAAGATGTAAGCTGCGAATAAAGAAATCTTAATATCTGAATATTTGAATTACTGGTCCGTAACGACTTTTTTTTCACTTTTATCAAAGACAGTTGGACATGATCAGCCAGTTATACAGACACTACATGCCGTCAGAACACTGAAGTCTTCAATTCCTTTCGCGCTACGTGGGTCAATACCGGGTTGTAAAAGCCCTTGATCCTTCATCAATGGATCCAACACCCTCCCAATCACTGTTGACCTTTTCCCTGACTCTTTCCTGACAAAAAGATTTAACCATCGAGACACGTAGCGAGCGGCTGAAGAACTGAATGCAAAGAGAGGCAGAGAGATCGGCGTATAGGGGTTAAGTCAACAAATCCTCTACCGAAGACACACGTCATTGCGTTATCAAAAAGTACCCGTGCTTGTTCCAGCGGAATGTTTTCCTAGCGTAATGAATTGAAGAGAGTTTAAACGTAGTAACGTTTCAAATTATTTTTTAAACAATTTTGCTTCAAAAGACCCCCATGTGTATAACGAACGACACTTGCTTGGGTTTTCGATTACTTTCTAAAAACATATACAACTTTTCTTTAAAGAACTGTAACTCTTTCAAAGCAAACATTATTAATAATTACGTTGCCGTAGGCCATGTGTGAATCCAATTTGTTATTTGCATTCGTCCCGGTTCATTTCTGTGTGAAAATGGTAATAGTCTTTGGGTTCAAGCCATTGCAGCTTTGTGCGTAAGTACTAGGGCATTCTGGCAGTTTCATTATATTTATAAGTTCTAATCAGCTTATTTCGAGGAGGTAACAGCACTCATAAGGCACAGAGGTGAATATTGGATGCAGATATAACAAATTTTAACAAACATGCAGCTACGCTCTTTCCTATGTATGTCAAACGAGTTTATCTCTAAAATAGTTATATTTATCTTTACCGATTTTTTCTGTCAGAGATTAGATATGCTGTTATTACCTTTACCTACAAATTTTTCATTTATTACACTTTCACCGCGTTCGATACCGCGCTTTCTGTCGAATAAACAGTAACCCTATTTTCCTTCCTCACTTGATTGAATTAAATATGCTACTTAAGTTGCAATTTCCGGCCAGCACACTGATTTGAAGGCAGTTTCAGAGCAGAGCGTTCAGTTTTACATGACAACGATGGAAATGCATGTATCACAACAATGTCTTGTAACAGACAACAGATTTGGCTCGTAGCGATTTTATTACTTTGCCCTCGGTTAACAATTGTGCTCTCCTGAACTACTGTATCACCGATGTGCAGGTGTGCATTAGACTGGTTGAGCCATTATTCCTCTATAAAGCTGTTTAAAAAAATACATTGCAGATAACAAAAAAGAACTATAAAGAACGACATTCAGAAAGATCCATTGCGATGTACATGTAGCCTTATCTGGTGCTTGGTGATGACAAAGCACGCATGCCATCATAAAACGTATCCGATATCTCCTTCCGGTTCATAATATTCAGCGTCTTCAGCATGGTTAATTCTGACCAACAAAAATACCTTGTAGAATTAGTACCGCAACCATTGGTCCAAATTAATCGGTATTTTGACACTCCTTCTAATTCACCAGAATATTACGTATTTCAGCACATGTGATTACGGTACCACATGCTTTGTCTCTCTGGATTTTGTGATCGATCATATGCATTGCAAACAAACCAGTTCCGGAAAATCTTACGCTAATAGGTTTTCTGCTGTGTCACCTGCGATCGCAGGGAAAATTCTCCATCTGCACTGATTATTTCCTTCATTACAAACAACCGTACAGTTCCAATATCCTTAATTTACATGTATTTGACCAGTCTCGTAGGGTCATCGTACTGCACCGAGATACCCTCTAGCCTGGTTTTAATGAGGTCACCGGATCCCTACACACAGGCTAATACTATTAAGGCAGGCTGCGAAGATTGGACACGTGTTTAGACAGCTGGCTTCATCAAACTTTGTGGCAGAACTGCTGCAAGCGCCCAGGTTGTTTTCGGCAATAAAATCTGTGCGGTATGGCTGTGCAGAGTACAGAGTAAAGCTATTTGTAGGATTTGCTACTATGGTATTTCGCCATTCTGCCTTGATCTGTCAGCAACCTGGGGATGACCATGGGTTCCCCGGGATTTTCCCGGTTTCCTTCCACCATAATGCTCCAGAAATATTATTGATTACGGCGTTAAACACCAATCAAACAAATAAATAAATATTAATCAATGTTAACACAACAAATAATTTATTTATTTATGGATGTCTTACGTCCTTCTCAAGGATATTTCACTTATAAGACGGCGACCAGCATCATAGTGGGAGGAAACCAGGCAGAGCGCGGGGGGAATCCACTACCATCCGCATGCTACAGTCAGACCCTCCCAATTATCCACAATTATGTTGCGTTCTCAAGATTATGAATGTATAAGTCAGGAGAAATAATTGAACATTACTTTGTCCCTTTTTTTCCAGGATATCACATTGCTGTCTCATTAAAACGCTACGTGTTAGACACCAGATATTTCGCCCTAGCCACCCCTGTATATAGGTTCAGACCATGCCAATAGTCGTCATATTCCTTGCGACAAGCACCGACGAATTAGGCCTGAAGAGAACGATTAACAATTAGAAATGTATCAGTAAGGTCCGATTCGGACTCTAACCCCAGATAGAAGACTGTTACAAGGTAGCAAGAAAAGAGAAATGAAAATATGTTCAACCCTTGCAGAATGCTTTCCTTTTTTGTTAGTCCTTATTTTCTCCGCAAACGCCATTTTGTTTCTAAATCATTACGTTGTTTTAAAAAAGTTTAACGCCTAAGAATAAAAACAGCACAATTTAACACTGTTTAGTCTGACACATACGTTTGACTGCCAATTTGCTTCTCTTTTTATGTGTTTCACAAAAGTGTAGCATTGAGCCACAGATACCCGTTTGGCTGTGAATCGATTTTCGATTTGTTTCTATTTTTTGGACGCGTTGCTTCAATCTAGTCCAAAACACTCCCAAAGCACGTTCTCCCCTCTGTAGATTCGGAGTTGCAATAAATCAGCGGCGGAAAATGTATTAGGAACATTTACAAAAAGATTCATTGCTAGTTGATAGATATTGCTTGCCGTTCTAACCTCAGATAAATCACGAGGCAGTCGTATCTCGCTGTTCTTGAGACGCAGCAACCACACTAGTATTTCCCTAAAAAGGTGCCTTCTGTTTCATCTATCAGGACTTGACCTTGGAAAACATAGTGTCGCACATCCTTGATTAAATTTTATTAGCACAATTCAAAATTATAACAAAAAAAGTATGAATGTCAATTACCTGTACAGATGTTACAGCTTTACAACACCAGAGGACATTTCCCTAGGTGAAACATTATGAGATTTGTAGTCTGTACCCTATTGGATTATCAATCACAGGAACCAGTCAATTGTTCCACCAGAATTCAAAACCAATTAACCGTTCGATTTTTGACAGCATAGGCACCATGGAGATTCCTTTACAATAAGAACAGAAGAAGCGTCGATGAAGGAGTGCTGCTATTTAATGAGTTTATGCAAAATCACTATTTTGTCTGAGATTTAATATTGCCGGTGGCGAATTGAGTTTTATGGTGAAATATATATATGGACGGAAAGTGAAGAAAAAAGCTCGTAAGGAATTTGGTTTACATATGTGGTAGTGTGTTGTAGTTTACAAGTCCTTTGCACATGCTCTCGCCCATTAGTTTACGGAATTGGGACCCTTTGGCGACTAAAGCTATACATTCTGCTTTCGATTCCTGGTTTAAGGATGACGATATGTGGCCAAATCTCTAACGCCAAGGAACCCACGAATTATAAGAGCGCAATAAGCCCGAGTCAGTACTGTGCGTGAAAAGATACGCCATTGCTTCTATAATCTTGTCAGAGATTTGGCATCATCATGCATTAAGGTCATAATGATAACACGCACATTTGCCTCTGCGTGCGAAAACGTCTGTATTGGGGTTTTTTGTTCTGTAATTATTCGCGAAACATATCGCCGACTGGAAAATATCTCGACATGCGTACACTACATGAAGAGTTGTGCTTGTTTATAGGAAAAAAGCTTAAGTTGTCGCAAGCCCAGTGATCTCATTGGTGGATGCAACTGTTCAAATCTTTAGGCTAACTCCGCTACCGTATGGCAAGATGTAGGTCATCAACCCGCCTCCATCCGTACAATCGCTAAAAGCAATACGGACACGACATGGATCAGGATTAGACACGCTGTATAATGTCACATGATTTGTTTCATGTCAAACGGGATATCACTAACAGGTGGCCACAAGAAGGTCCAAATTAAGCAAACGTAATTTCCACATATATTGCCCGTTATTTTTTTCTGTTGCGTAGCAACCAAAAACTGATCAGTTTTCTTCGTTTTACCTTCTTGGATATTGTTTTAGTATATTGAATAAATTCTTCATTGACCGCCAGAGAAATGGTATACATTCAAGGATATCACCGTATGTAAAGACAACGGTCATTCTAGAGATCATTTGCATGTTTGGATAACGAACCACATCTGGTTGGTGATGCCTCATTTGTCCACTGCGTTGGTGCCACTTAGAGCCCCTATAAATCAAGCCACGGTGTGGCGATCTCCTTCCTCGCTATCTTGAACAATGTGCACGCCAATGTTAGACATACATGAGCATTCATACCGGCGCTTTCTTATGAACTCCGCAACTAGGGAACGGGTATATATCTTTGATTCGAAAAGCCTTACTGCCATACATAACGAATGACTAAATCAATAGATCTACATCCCTTTGGTGTCATGCTCTGATGTCTCCATTGGCAGTTATCATATTGTGTAGACAGTCCTGGCATTTCGTGTTCCAGCTAACGCTGGGTTGTCCACGCAAATGACTGGCCGCACTGGAAATGGTACCGAAATGAGGTTATAACGTAGAATCAGTTTAAATAAAATTGACAGCTATGTATGATGGATTTAGATGGAAGGTGAGCCCTTGGCCTCTAAGGGACTACATCTTCCAGAAATAAATGTCCACTGTTCTAACCTGGACAGAATTCGTATTGAACTTGCCCGCTGAAAAATGAGGTTAATCTGTGCTTTAAACCTGAGGAAATATTTATGGCCCATGGGTTTGAAAGAATACTTACGACTTTGCGTCACATGGGCAGTACTGCAGCCAGATGGTGGCGACACCAGGAATTACCTAAGCCGGTGAAGATAAACATGTGCTGAGAAATGTATTTACTGCCTTTCATAGCAAATCACTTTACTGATCATTTAAGCACAATCATACCCTCCACGAACATACAGAATGACTATAAACCTTGCCAATTTCTTGACATGTTCCAACTTTACCAGAAACGTGGCAAAATACTTTTGTGTGAATAATTATGACTTCACGCCAGGACGGCAATATCCCAGCCATAGCGACGACTGACTATGTTGAACTAATCATGCAAGGAGTGTAACTTCTTTCATACATACGTAGAGTGCTATCCATAACTCTAGCGTATATCCATTCTAATGCCCATGTATGGTTATTAATTTATGCATGTGTGTAAGGTAGCATAGCCAGGCAAGAGCAGACAAAACCACCTGGCTGAACCTGACCGTGGCATGCACAGACGCCTATATGAGCTTCCATCCAGACATGCCGTAAAAGTGCAACACTTTTGATAAGAGAGTGATAATTTGATGAAAACCACACTTTTGTAACTAATGAAAAGCATTACCATATGGTATTTGATAAACGTGAAACACAGTAATCATGCCAAAAAAGTGACAGGGTAAAGCTAGTCTGGCATTCGAAAAGTTGAGCCGCAAAATCTTTAAATACGTTACGATTTTGGACACAAGGCAAACGCATACGTACATCTAATTCTTCCGGGCAGGTATATATTAAGGGATTTAAGACTTATATCATCTATTGGAATTCAAACACAGAACATGAAGGAACTGAAACTGTGATTGGTAGTATTGTTCTGCAGTAAAGAAAAAAACATAGCTGTGTTTTAATTTTTGACTCGGGTCTAAAAGCGTTTAAGAAATATGGGCCGTAGTCCAAAGCAAAAACGTTATAGAAAACGAGTATGAAAGAAAACACAGCGCGTAGGCATCGTTTAACTGTGTTGAACAGATGGACTGGATCAGGCCTGGTGGATTGTGACAACAATGGAACATCCAGTAGGAGCATCAGTGTCACGTTCAATTTGGACAAATATAGGAACGGTACTTACAATCACGCCTTGGAATGCAACGTGGAACTCCGTCAGGAGACCCCCACATTATCATTCATCATGGTATCTTAGGCTAACTCAGAGGGACTACTATTTATTACCATTTTGAAGACTGTCTCAAAATCGGCGCCCAGACCACAATTCTTGGGGGATAACAAGAAGCTAATAGCCTTTGTTACGTGTTGCCTACATATACCGTGCCATAGACATTACAGGTTGTTAATTTAAAAAGTGTGTTGTCTTATTCTGCGGTGAGGAAAAGACATAAGAAAGAGCGAACAAACTTTCTGAAATTCTGCATCGTTATGTTTCAAGTGCATGATCCTTTGATGAGAACGAAAGTTGAGGATTGCAGGTGGAATATAACGGTGTTGAAATTTAGAAAGTTGCTTTCTTTTCTCTCATCTATTGATACATACACCTGCCTTGTGCTGTTCTCGTGTGAATTCCAACAGTTCTACTGGTCAAACTCCCAAGTGGTTGGGTTCGGCGAAAGGAAGTTTCCTTTGATTATTGCAGTGAGTTCTGTAACAAGAACTTCCTGGTTTCATTGTTGTCACAATAACAAAGTGAAGCAACAAATAACAACAACATGGATGTTGCACAAAAACTGTTCATCTTGAAACATACTCAGGGGCGATGGTATATAAGATTTCAACACAAGTGAGTCCGATTTGTCATCCACAAAAGCATTTCTGTGAGCAGATCTGGTGCAAAGAGACAGACATCGGAAAAGCATGGGTTAGTTTACAAAAGTATGTAATGTTAATAACACACTGGAAGCTTCCTTTAGCTTAAGATGTTTGAGTTGTATATATTAATGGGAAATGTAACGACGTCAAGTAAGTATCAACCGTGAAATGGGACGTATACGAGAAGGAAGATAGTCTAGTGACTATAAAACGTATGATGGGAAGAATCTCTGACAAAAATGGACAGGCGCAATTCCAATCATATCGAGAAAGTGGGTATCAAATGAAATGCGACAAAGGAAAAAAACATTATGTTACAGTGAATATTTATTTTGCGTAAACGCCATTGTGAAAGACAAGTATGACATATTTATTTATGAATTTGATTCGTACTCAAGCATATATCCGGGCATAGGAATCCATCGGTGTCTTCCACTGACGTGCAATTTTGTAGGCTGAAAAGATGACTGATTACACTCAGCAAACCCTCGAGGGAAACCGCGAAACTGGTACTCATCATGTTATCTAAGATGAAGTCTGGAGTGGGAAACGCACGACATAAACTATATGCATCATAGACAAAGGCCACCTGGGGCCTGTCTTAACTCCGATGTGGAACCTGGGATATGCTGATAATCGAGGAGTTTCATTTCAGCAGTTAGTTTTCATCTGGTCAAGCAATCCCCAAAGTGCTGAGTAGTGAGTGTAAAACAATGTACATGTGAGGGGCGGCTGGAGATTGAATACACAATTACGCGGGCGTGTTTATTTATCTATTTAATTGTTGCCAAAGATTTTTAAAAAATCGCATAAACAATGAGTGTCAGATTTCTGGGTGGAGAACCCACAGGCGATGGCAAGTCACTCGCGAACTTTCAAATGTATGATGTGGAAGACATTGGTGGAACACAAGTGGGTTTCGATAGATCTCGCACTAAGGGTCATGAAAGCCACATGCAGAGTGAGAATCGTATGAAAGTTAGAAAAATACCCCCGTCAAAGGTCGGATTTCAACACGCATCTGGTGTCGGCCGGCGATTAAAACTCTAACCGCGAGACCAATCCGTGCTTCCCATCGCACTAAATCAATCAATCAATCAACCAACCCATCAATAAACACACTGCACTTGTTCTAGAGAAGATACATCAGACAACAATATTTTACGTATTCAAGTACGATTGGAGAGGAGCCCGGCATCAGCTTGACTTGAAGTCACAGTGAACGCATTGATGAAAATATTGGTATTGAAGTCAAAATGTGACAAACAAGACGCCTGTCTGGTGACACCTGATCAAACCTCACAAACCGCTGACGACAATGTAAACTACCACTGTCACCCCCAAACCTCATCGCCACCCGCGCCCCATTCCCTACCCCACCCTTTAAGACGTCCACAATTTCTGGTCTCCTCGGGCACCACCACATACCATATCATAAAACAGATATCTGTGGTACGTTTGGTAAAATAGCGCGACTGAGATGATCGATTGGTAAGCGCACAGGGTTTCTGATAAGCGCCCAATGGATAAGTGCAAACCAAGCAAAGCTTGTTATATAGCTGCTGATTGAGGCTCCGGTGACACAATCACAGTCTGAACCGGATGTAGGTTATGGGTTCCCGCTTCCTGTTCTGTTTTAACAACACGACACCGGTGATGTATTTGTTTATTATCTCGACGTCAGACGTAATGGGTCTGCTGTGCCGGCTAAAGGGAACGACGCATTATCTCGGGTCCTTTTTATAGGGTCTATTCTCTGAGAAATAGATGGTGGTCGGGACAGTTTGTGGTGGATGTTACACTGTATGATAAGTTGGGCTTTGACTGTTTTGTGAGATAGTCTGTCACGTGATAGTTCCTGGTTGTAAGAGCATTGGAAACGAAATATTACTATATACCGTTAAAAATGGAAGGGCCAAGAACGGAATTGCCAAAAATGGAATCGCCAGAACGGATCAACCAAGAACGTGCCACAAAGAATAAACATTCAAGGGATTTATAAACGACGTAGAGTAAATGAATGAATGAATTTGAAAATTTGACGTTTTCCAAGCCCGAAAACGGATGAACCTAGGCGTCGAAACCGACATTCGTATACTACCTGATAACCAAAATGGTCGTTCCGGATCAATAATAGCCGGACCAGTTTCCAAAAACGACAAATAACACAAACCATCAGAAAGGTAAGAAAACATATAAAATATAAAAACTAGGACGAACTGATGCAAAGAGGAGCAGCTAACAGTATTCAATGGCGAAGAAAAGACGTAATGAATGTTCTCGGCCGAGGAATAAGATCCGTTTCCAAATTGTGTATCACTTTAATATACATGGTTTCGATCCTCAAATGTGCCTCTCAGTTGTGCTTTGATTGCAACTTTTCAAATATCCGACTTGGCTGTCGCACTGAAGACGATGATCAAAGGCCCCAAGCCTCGGGTTAGGCGGAATTAGACACATTTATAAAGCCATAAACAGCTTTCTCCATTTGCCACACGCATGAAAATAGTTCACGTTGAAGTCCAACCTCCGGTTTAGATCCAGGTATATTTGTCTTAGCGGTAAAAGCCAGGTAAGTGTGGATTATATCGAGTTGAGCTTTCACTAGTTCATTGATATATGTGCAAACCACGGACAGTATGGGGCAACATAGTCATAGTACAGATCTTTATAGTGGAATACAAGCTACAGGGGGTGGGGGGGTTGGTGGTGGTAGTGGTTTTGTTTAATTATTTATTTATTAGTCAATGATATTTAATTTATACGACCGTTGCCAGCGCCATTGATGTAGTAAACCAAATGTAGAAGCCATGAAAAACCCATGACCGTCCGTAGTATTCTTACAGACCTTTCCTTGTACCGCTGGACGGGAAGCCATCCTGAGCCGAATACACTACCACATCGTGTTGCGTTACAGGAAGCCAACCATTGGATCACTCAGGCATCTGTTAAAGTGGCATACAGCTATTCAGAATGCAATGATTTAAGCAAATATGCAAAACAATATTTCTCCTTGTATGGATTTTATGTTTGTGGGTGAGTCTAGACGAGATATGCATCAATACAGATGTGTGGAGTTTGTTATATGTGGAGACTGGAAGAAAATGCTATGGACTTCTAGGGAAAAAACATGCTTGATCTGAGTTGGCCAAGCAGTGTCTCTGTGGCAAATAGGGAAGTACAGCGTCAAGCCACAGAGAGGCGCAGGGGCCACCACATCACTCTCCTTCACAGTACTTGTACATTTAACTTGTTGGTTTTGTAACTTCATTAATTTTATGTGAGTTGCGGCATTAACATGCTTTAGGTTAAGAAAATGTATGTATTAAATGAAGTGCATTCACCCAAAACGATGAGATTGCTTTGTTACTTGTTATCAAAATAAAAAAGAGATATATTCAGTGAGCTTCCAGTAAATATTGCTTTCAGCATATGTTTGTCTTTCAGACAGAATGAAGGTGCTTTACCCCCTCGAGACGCCGTGGAGCATCTTGAAATGACAAAATAGTATTAAACTATGAAAAAAGGGCAACATATATTACTTCGAATTTGCACTGAAGTAAAAACGGCGTGCAATGTATGCCAAGGTGTCCAGCAAAACGAGGCTCTGCCATGATAGCAGATACCAGGATAGCAATAGACATGAAGTTATGAAGTTCAGTTTTCTCGTATCGGATAACCTGCTCGCATGTTCTTTTGGAATGCTCAGGCCGATAGAAGGCGGGTAAAGAGTACTGTCGAAATGCAAACACAAGAACTCCAGGCTACTCCATTAACACTTGTGCAAAATGACTTTAATATGACCGTTGACGGCGCAGGGTAGGATGCGACATGATCAGATAACATTACTGAAATGAGGGTTGATGAGGTCGCTCTCAATATACCTGGCATGATATTATTAAATGACAAAGAGAAATGTGAATATTAACAGTTTTAATATTGAAAACAAACTGGTGGTGGTATCTCTTGGTCTGGTTTACTTTACATGAAAGGCTAAAGTGGATACAAACTGTTGTACACCAAGCTGAGAGTTCGCAGAAAATAACGTGTATTGTTTTAATGTATAGGCATATGCACAACAACGGATCCTTGTTTTCAAGAGACTTGCCAGCACAAGTATGAAGGCATGCCCTCACTCTTTCTGCTTGGTATCCAAGCGACAATGGAATATTGCTCATTCATACCGCCTCGGTATGTGAAAGCCCATTATTTCATACAGCCACAAACCGGCTCGCTGAAAGCAACTTTGAGATTATCAGCCTAAGATGAGTTTCTGGACTCTTGTGTAGACACATCATGTGGGTGGGGGTAGGGGGTGAGGGGGGTTAACATGATATTCGTCTTGTAAGCCTTTAGTACCTGTCATCAGCCACCAAGGGGCTGTGCAAATTGCTTCTATTTATGCATTTATATGAACAGTTAGAATAAAAACCTGAATGAGGTAAACTGGCATCAGGCCATATTTCATCATTTACCTGTGACCATTTGCCAATGATTGCAGTGTCGTCGCTGCGCCGGTGTTATTCTTTGTGCAGTGCCTTTTCACATGAGTTGCGGTCATACGGAGATGTTAATAACCAGACATATCACAACACAAACCTCTCCGCTCTCGTGTTTATGGACTGTGCACCGAACATGATGACACTTTCGGGTCAAAATTTAACATCGCAGTCCTTTCCAGTATATACCGTTATATATTCATTACTAGTTTCTGTTTTCCTCTCATTCGTTCCTTCTCCTCATGAATGCCTTTACAGGAAAAGAAAACGTGCACAACAGGTTATTTATTGCATCCAAACTCCACACGTTACTGCAGCAATACTGCAAATTAGTATCACTTTGATGTGAGTGCTTGAATGTTTGCAGAGACACAAAAGCACAGGAAGTAAAGGGAAAATCTCCGTGTTTTGATTACAAAATATCAGTGAGAATCGAATGAGTCGATTTAAGGGTACATTGCCTCTCTTTCTGCTGAAGTGCTACATGTACGTATAGTGAAAAAGCATGCGAAATAATAAGAAGCACACTTTACATAGGCATCCTTCAATTCGCTGCTATTTGTCTACATGTTGGGATGGCTTGAGACCACAAGAATCTGCTGATTCCGTGACCACATAACTGTACTGCGACAAACCCCTGACAAAGCTGGGGCACACAACTGACAAACTATTGGCAAACCACGGAAAAACCAGTGGCAACCACTGACGAACTAGTGGTGAACCACTGAGAAACCAGGGGCAAAATATTGACGAATTAGCCGCAAACTGCTGACACACTAATGGGAAATCCTGACAAACCAGTGGGGAACCACTGAGAAACTAGAGGATAAATTTGACAAACTAGACGAAAACCACTGACAAATGAAGGGCAAACAACTGCAAAACACATAGAGATCAGCGAGTCAGGAGCGCACATACAAGTCTTGATCAGGAGTAGTTAATCTAATCCTTACCCTGTTCAAGTTACACAGAGAGAAGAAATAATGACTTTCCTTCGTTTAATAACCACGGTGCATGTGCTATATCTTCGCTTTCTGACACCAACTCTTAATACATCCGGCAAAGACCCATGTTCAGATATTCCTTACGTAACTTAATGGTTCGGGACTCGATAAGTGGTATTGACCCCGATGAAAAACGGAGGCAACGAGCACAGGTCGAGACGAGTGTAACCCTTGGGGAAAAGCCAATGCGACCAACGGCAAGAGAATGTCAGTCTGTCCCACAGATAAGGCCATTTATTAAGGAATATTAGCCGGCCAATGCCAATGAAATCGCTGACACTGACCAAATTAACTGTCAAACATGAACCGTCTACTAGTAAGTTGGTCAACAATTCCCGACTATGTAATGCGAGGTGCTTGGAGCAGACGCTTCGTCGTCATCTGCATCCACACGGAGCCGGCGTAATAAAGGGCCATCTTGGGCCCGCCAAATGTGTGTGCTGTCCGCTCTGTTAGGGTGAATTACGGTCTCACAAGCCAATCCGATTGGGACGCCCTTTTCATTTGTTTCTTATTTCAGACAAGAACAGCAAATACAATAAGTAAACCCATTAGTGTTCTGTGCAGCTGTTGACGATGCCCAATTGTTCCTTTGCAGCCATTTGTCAATCGCGTCTACTGCATGCTGTGCAAAGAGAATTAGCTCGAAAGGCTACCATCTGTGTTTGTCTTCAACAAAACTTGAAAAGAGAGAGAAGAGAACGAAAAAGGCAGAATTCGAACATGATTTACACGTAGATCTATATAATCATCGCTACCTATGTAAGGTGATTTTTGTTTTTAAAGAATAAAATGCTATCAAATATCTGACTGTAGCTTAATAGCCCATTTTAGTCTCCAGTAACGGGAAAATATTTAGAAAACCCCGTTTATAGTTGGTCATTATAGCATTTGCTACATTTGTTTATTTATTTGATTGGTGTTTAACGATGACTCAAGAAAATTTCACTTACACGACGCCGGCCAACATTATGGTGGGAGGAAACCGGGAAGAGCCCAGGGGAAACCCACGACCATCCGCAGGTTGCTGGCAGAACCTCCGACGTACGGCCGGAGAGGAAGCCAACATGAGCTGGACTTGAAGTGACAGCGGCCGCATTGGTGGAAGGCTTTTAGGTCTCCTATATTTACATTATACACGAAACACTTAGGAATAATTTGCTATCTTGGAGTCAGTGGTCTTGCCGCTCATACTTACTTCCCCCAAGATTTCGTTTCCTTGGTCGATGCGTTATGAAGTAAGTACATACTCCTTTTTATTTGGTTCACGTCCTTTGATGCAAATACATACTCTTCTTTACTTAGTGAATGTGCTATGATGCAAGTACATACTCCTCATGAATTGTGGATGTGATATGATGCAAATGCATACTCTTCGTGAATTGTGGATGTGCTATGATGCAAGTGCATGCTACTCATGGATTGTGGATGTTCTATGATGCAAGTGCATACCCCTCATGGATTGTGGATGCGTTATGAAGCAAACGCATACTCCTCATGAATTGTGGATGTGCTATTATACAAGTACCCTTTTGACCATTTCCTCATTCCAGCCTTATTATTAGCATTAAAATGTTCTCTACTTTTGAGCAATGCAGGCTATGAATGATAATTGTTGTACTTGGCATTTCAATACACAAAATAGTATGGCTGAAAAGTGTTGCAAGGAGGCATATTGTCATTTTCTCCAGTCATTGAAATGTATGTGTCTAAACGTTTATAGTTTAAACGTATATTTCAATGGAATTGGACGCATTTAATCGACACATTACTAAAAAAAATCATCTAGCGATTAACAGCTGTTCTCCACTGAACTTCCAATGAGAACAAAAAGGAACAGTTTCATTTTCACCTAAAACATCACGACTTGCTTTACCATAAAACATATGGTTACTTCGCTACCTTTCCTTTTTTTAATTTTTTTTTTAATTCAACAACGGTTAAGTGGGTTCTAGAAGCTAACAGTTTTTTAATTTAATGGACGATTATTATGAACGGAATGATTAAAAATGGATTAACTGGCATTGTTATGCTGAGATGACGTAAAATTAATGCTACTCGCCTTAATAAATTCCAATCTAATATCCCACATTGTAGAAATATTAACTCTAATTTTGTCTAGTTCAATATAACTAATTCAACGCTCGATGAAAAGAATTCATATCTCCCACTTGGTGTAGATAGCATGTTTCTGCTATGTGAAGTACGTCCTCCCTCGCTTAGGGGAGTGAAAGATTTATGACGTCATCAGCGAGTAATCTGCATACCCGATACCAAATCATATCAAATCAATCTACAAACCTCATATACACATGTGCATGCATTCAGATTGGGGCAAATCCGATGAAAATGCAAGATATATCTCACACACGTTCATTTATTGTTTGTTTGCTTTTTGTGTTTGTTTGTTTTTCCCCTTATATTTGTTTTCACTACTACACATTGCATGTTCTATTATACGGACATACGCTTCACCTAAATTTTGCGGGGGCCTCCCTGGCTCATTTGGTTAGCACGCTAGCACAGCAAAATGACCCAGAAGCCTCCCACCAATACGGTCGTTGTGAAGTCGAGTTCAGCTCATGCTGGCTTCCCCTCCAGCCGTACGTGGGAAAGTCTGCCAGCATCTTGTGGATGGTCGAGGGTTTCCACCGGCCTTTGCCCGGTTTTCTGCCACCATAATGCTGGCCAGCGTCGTATAAGTGAAATATTCTTGAGTACGGCGTGAAACACCTATCAAATAAATAAATTTTGCGAGTGTTCCGTGAATCCGTACCTGACTTAAACATTGCTTCCTTCTGTCAGACATTGAGAGACAGCAAAGAAAAAAGTACGTTACTGAAACATGACGAAGAACTGAATGTGCAACATTTAAGACTTGTATTTTTAACAAATTGCATAGCAATGCACATGCTTTTCGGCAACAAAAACGACCTTATTCCGTTATGTGTGTGTAAGCCTTCCCCCCAGATAGAGTGCTATTGTGTGCTATAACCCTAAACCATTTAACCACATCCGGGTAGGTAAAGGTCAGTGTAAATCGTACATGGAATTGGATTTACTTCATTTGTCTTTGATGGATGCGATTTTTGGAGTAGGTGCGATTTGCCCTCTTGACAAAGCAATTTGTCTTTATTAATACGGTCCAGTTAACCAGCGCAATGCGATTGCTCTCTGCACAACACAGGCCAAGGCGTGACTGGAATGTACAGCGGTTAGAAAGAACGCACCTCATGATAAATACCAGCATAAACAACATCAACCACATCAATGGCCTCCCACCATATCTTGATTAACTTTGTTTCACTAATATATCCGATGTTTCTTTCGCTTATATCCATCTTTGTTTATAATATACTTGACCTCTAAAGTATGGTGTGAAACAATGGAGAAATGTTATTTAAGGGTTTTGAATAATTAAAAAATTAAGTCAACTGCGTTGTCTCTTCCGCCCGTACGTTTCCCCCTGGTTCTGTCGGGTTTCCCCCACCATAATGCTGGCCACAGTCGAATAAATGAAATATTCGACGTAAAAGCATGGCGCGAAAACACTAATGAAATAAAGAAATAAATGAATAAGGGCTGACACAGAGGGGAAATGTTATCTGAAGGAGTGTCATAAGAAGACAAAAGCACGATTTGGGAATAATATATAGCGGACAGTGTTTTCAGAAAGGGAATACTAGGAGGATGGGTATCGGAAGACTGTGAAGTGGAAGCGCATCTCTGCTGTGGTCATTGTTCTACAAAGAGGTAGTATTGGAGTTATATCGACACCGGGAAGGACTGTCAAAAGTGAACACCAATTGAGCGTAGTTGGAAGAATCCTCCAAATAAAGGCAACGTACAAAAATGTCAAATCAAATATTTATTTATTTATTTGCCTGCTGTTTCACGCGGTACTAAAGAGCATTTCACTTATACAACGGCGGCCAGCTTTATCGTGGGAGTAAACCTTGAATCAAATATCAATTAGGCCGCCAAGCTTCACAGAGGCGTATGCCGAATACCCGACAACATTCCTGTTTGGTTAGATACGCTCTAGAGCATTGTCACATATCCGATATGAGAAGGTGTAAACGTGTCAACTTCATATACTTAATTAGACATGTCACACAATACAGGACTTCATCTGTCATTCCCTGCCTATTTCTCTGCCAACACGTCGTGTGCTAACAATATTCCTTGTCTAGTGCAGCTCTATTGATTTTTCGCTGGCACTATTTTTTGCCGGGTTGAAGTCACACTTACGTACGATTCATAAAACAGAAATAACGCACTGAGAAATGAAGCACAAGGATTTTTTTTACCCTTTTTGGGCTTCTCCGGGAATTTCTGTCACATACCACTTCGCTTTATGCAACTCAAGTCCGAGCGGGATAAAATTTCCAAGGAGCTTTCTGTTGAAAATGTCTTTATCCCGAACGATAAATCGTGTACGCTGTCGCATGCAGTTTGTGTTACAAAACTTTCAGTTAAAGTATGTTTTGGCGTAACCTTTTTCGGGAGGGAAAATAAAATTCACACTACATGCTTTGCCTTTCAGTACTTCGTGGATTGGATTTCACAGTTGGGTATCTGTCACACAGTGTCTTGAAAATAACATTACAATATTACAAAACAAAATGAACAAATAAAAAACCCACGATCATCGGCAGGTGGCTGGCAGACCTTACCGCTTCCGACAGGAGGGGAACTCACAGCGACCGCATTGCTGGGAGGCTTCTGGATCATTGAGCTCTGCCAGCGCTAGTAAAGGACGTGAAGGAAAAAAATCTGGAATGTTTGTTACAATACAATAAAAGGAATGTGCACTTGGTTAGATGTATGAAGGTGGTATGAACTTCAACTTCCTACATGAATCACCGCTGTAGTCAATACCTGTCTACCAGCAGCCATTCTCTATCCTTAACATCGGATGTTGAAATATTCAACACGGCACTTAAGGAACACACCAAGGAGGACAGTATTTCTTTGTATACGTCGTACATATGAAAGACCAGAGGATATAGAAAGTGAAGCCAAAGCAGTCACGGGAGAGTGATAGTTGGCAAATGCTCATCCGTAAGGTCTCTTGTCATCTTACCAAAGTTGGGGATTTATTCAAACTGTTCGTGTATATGTTTAGACAGTAGCAACTGACACGCTTCCTATCACAATGACCTAAGCAGAATTATATAAAAATGAACTGATGCTAATTGCTATAAGGTGTCACTGGTCTAGAATTGCTAAAAGTTACTGTGTTGTCACGAACCACATTACCTGAAAACAGTGCAAATATAAAGACCACAGCAGAGAGAGTAAAACCAGAGCACCGGCGATAGCGTGATAGTTAGGCAAATGGTCACACAGAGAGTAAAACCAGAGCAGCGGCGATAGCGTGATAGTTAGGCAAATGGTCGCAGAGAGAGTAAAACCAGAGCAGCGGCGATAGCGTGATAGTTAGGCAAATGGTCACACAGAGAGTAAAACCAGACCAGCGGCGATAGCGTGATAGTTAGGAAAATGGTCGCACGTAACCCGTGAAATTGTCTTGTCAATTTACATCAGTTAGGGATTTATTTTATGTATTGATGTAAATGCATAAACAGTAGAGACTTAGATGTCCCCTACCACCCCGGCGAAAGAATAGTTAGTTTAAAAAATGCTGTGATGCTATTTGCTATTAGAGGTCACCGCGCTAGGATTCCTCCAATTGCTGTGTTGTCATCAACCGAATTTAATAATCACATCATTTGAAGACAGTGTAAACTTATACTACACGCACTCGGATACAGTCGTTTGAGCCTGGGCGGAAATTAGCGATATAATGTCTGTACTCTAAGTCATTCTTAGCCGTTCCAAATCTACAGCATAGCGCCGCAATGTTCCAGGTTGTGTCTCCTTGAACTGAAAAGCTTGTAGGGCTTTAAGGATTAGGTATGTGTGTCACGGACAAATGGCAGAGCCTTGACGAGAAGTTGTCCAGAGATCTGCACCCATGCTAGGGTACAGGTGATTAGAGACCGACTTCGTGTTACCGCTCTCCGCTTCGTCGAGCGACTTCGTCTCCTCTCATTGGAGCGGAAATGCGCCGTGGTTGCCTTTGATATACGCGACACACGTTTCACGTGATCAAAAGCTTCGGCCTCTAAAGACGGGAGGCATAGTCGTCTGGTTTTCTTTTTCATAAATGGGAGTCGTCGCACGAAGAGCTGTCTTCACGATCGAAGGGGTTTTCTCGTCACGTGGAGAGGTGTTATATTTGTTCCTTTCACCTAGGATGTACCTCAAGTTGAATGGATACCCGGGTAGTACTGAGATCTTTACTTCACAGACAATCTTCGTCGTTACTAATTGTCCCGCGAAAATTTTAACCCAACATACACATACTCATGCGTTGTACAGAGTATGTGTAGGTTGGGATTAAATTTTCGCGGCTCATCGCCTGCCGGATGTTGGCATTCAAGACTTGGCGGACGTTGGTTCCAAAAGCCCTTTTCAAAAGTTTAAACGGCTGGATTCCTATTGACAGAAGGTTTACCGGCCTTGGCTTTGGCATTTTTATGTTCCCGTTGACTCAGCGAATCGGCTCATAGCAAAGGTTTGAGCTGTTTGTTTTTTTGTGTATGTGTGTGTAGGGACATTTTCACCGCGGACTTCTGTGGTAACGTGCGTCGGCGACCAGCTATCTGTGCTAGGATGCGCTTCGTACTCTTTCCGATAAGTCGTCCTTACTACCGCTGAACATACGTTTTCATAATTGCCGCTCTTGGCATTAACGAGTTATGCATATACTTTTGTACCCTGGCCGAGACGGTTGCTAACGTGGTTATTCTATTGTATTCTATGGCTTGTCTTCACACGCTGAGGGCTGTAAAACAGGGTACAGCTCAAACACGACAAAGTGCACATCCGCTACGCGCCATTCAAATTCAAGACAAGGAAAACCGAGACTGACAAATGTACTTATAAAAATCAATAAATAATATCAATGTCTTAAATGTCAAGTTGCAACACGGCCGGTTCAGTTAGGAATGGTTTCGATTGGAATTAATGTAGCGTAGGTATTGATAGGAGAGCTAATTGTGCGTTATAATCCTGATGTCGCCAACTGAAATCAAACTGCATGCACTGCAAACCATACAGCATGATACGGGGTCCTCCCTGGCCGTGGTGGTTATCCAACAATCTCTTAAGAGTGTGGTCGCTGTAAGTTTAAGTCCACCCCGGGCTGGCTTCCTCTCCTGCCCAACTTGGGAAGGTCTGCCGTGGGCTTCCACCAGATTCCGTCCGGTTTCCTCCCACCATAACACTCGTTTCATTTGTATAAGTGAAGTATTCTTGAGAAAAGGGTGAACCACAAATCAAATAAATAAATAAATAGAGGATAATAATGGGCACCGATATCATCGCTGTGACCCCAAGCACGGCACAGTTGCTTGTGGGTTTCCTCCTGTCTCGACCTGATTTTATGCCATCTTATTGTTGAGCGCCATCGTATAAGGGAAATGTTTTTATACGGCGTAAATGAATAAACATATTTAATACGTAATAAATAGACAAATGAATCAGTGACGCTAGCTATCAAATATTACAGAAGACAGTCAAGGACGAATTGTTTTACATGTTGTACAGGTGAGAGATATTCGTATAACTTGAACAAATATACGTAAATAGGTGATCAAAACTGACTGATTGCTTCCCATCCAAGAATAGATCCATATATCAAAACCGAAGTGATATGTAAAGAGACAAACTGAACTCTCCCGTTCCATGACAAATTAGTCTCCCACTGGAATTCCTCTCGCGTAGTCTAGTTTCGGTTCATCATTTATCTGTTAGCATCATGATTTATATAGGTTGATAAGAATAGTTGCCCTTCTAAAAGCTAATTGAGATTTATTCGCCGTCTGAGAGAAAACACATATATATCTGTGTATAAAACCATGGCCTAGAGAGTCAGATCTGAGCAGAGACGACAGTGTGATAGTTAGCAAATGGTCATATTTTACCGGTGAAATTCCGTTAGGGTTTAATTCTAGCTATTCCCTTTAAATACTTGAGGGAAAACACCACCTAAAATATGGCGACCTCCTGGAAAAAAGGACAATTCCAAACACTGTCTGTCAGTCGGGCATTTTCACTTACAGTTTTCTGATGATCGATTTACTTACTCTAACTTCATTTTTCTTGTAGCTTTTAATCCACTTTTAACTTCGTTCCTTGTGGTTAAAATATATTGCCCTGATATATTTGAGACTAGACAACAACAGAAACTACGTGTGGACCTCATAGTCTTCATAGTCAAGGATTGCCTGTAAAGTTGCGTGAAGGGGTCATTAAACATGGAGCCTTCAGATGTATCAAGGTGTGTTTTTACACATCTGCCTAGATGTACATTTTGAAGACGTAACGCAATTTGTACCCCCAAAAGATTCAGAGAAATTCCTTTTTTACCGCTGGGATTTTTTTCTTGTGGTATCGTCGTCATAAGGCGATGGTGATCTGGCTTTTGGAGGACATTTTGCGCTCTAGGGACACTTTGTTTTAAGAACATTTGTTGTCTGCTGCCAAATGTTCTTCAGATCTCTTTCAAGCTTCTTAAGTCCACAAATATAGAGCCTGGGATATGTGAGTGTTGATTGTTATGGCCGATGCCCATAAGGCGTCAGGGATGAAAAAAAGGTCGTAAAAAGCGATTAGCTTCGAGCTTTCCGGTGGGCCAGGTGGACAGGATAGGCTCTCGGCGTTTCTGATTGTATTTTAGCAAAGAGAAATTCGAATAGCCGGACAGTATTACGCATTCACTGGTCGAGGGAAAAGATGGTAAGTTGGTTGGGAATTACCGATTCTTAAGTATGGCGTTAGTCACAAAAGTACCCGTGTCTTCTGCTGGCGGTACTTAGGAAATGTGAAAAACCAAGTGATGTGACAAACCACACATTAACGTAATGTTAACAGACAAGCAATGTTGCACACCACACATTATCGTGATGTAGACAAAAAAGTATTGTTGCAAACCACACATCTTCATGGTGTAGACAGACAAGCAATGTTGCACACCACACATCATCATGATGTAAACAGACAAGCAATGTTACACACCACACATCACCATGATGTAGACAGAAAAGCATTGTTGCACACCACACATCTTCATGGCGTAGACAGACAAGCATGAATGTGATTGGTAATGGTCAGGACCAACCTGTGAAGCGAGACAATCGGAAGGAAATGGTTGCTTCGACCGTTAATGACATGAAAGGCAAGGATGGGCGAATGCCACATGTACATTTTTCATATTCTTGTGTACTTATGTTCAATGCGATGACAACAATGCACTTTGAGGAATTCTACACCGGTTACGTCTACTGTATTGCATCTCACATAACGACAATTTGTTCATACCTAATTCTGCTCAAGTCATTGTGCTAGGGGGGTGTACTTACATGAACAGTTAGAATATTACCTTAACACACATTATCAATTGTGGTGACAATACAGGAATTTGAGCAAGTCTAGACCCGTGGCGCCTAATGACAATTAGCATCATAGCATTGTTTTACCTAATTATTCTTAGGCCATGGTGCTAGGGAACACTACGTTGCTATTGTTTAAGAACTTATACGAACACTTAGAATAAATCCCTAGCTGAGGTAAATTGACAAGAAGCCGAATCTCGCCGCTGACGTTTGACCATTTGTCAAACATCACACTCTCGTCGCTGTTCGGGTCTCACTCTCTGTGTTGTAGTCTTTGACAATGTAGTACATTAGTTTCCTCTGGCAACCGTTATTTGGTGTTGTGAGTTGACCTTGTCCTGATGATGCAATAAACCATGCGCCCCCGACCAGAAGCATACCTGGCTGTCGGCAACAGCACAGCAGCAGACCCCCGCTGGAGCTTTTAACTTCCTGTCTAGACATGCGGCCTCTTTTACGAAGCAGTTGCAATATGCGCCTGGGGTAACTTCCATGACAACATATAGTGAAGAGATACGTCCACTTGGTAAATGCACTTGGCGTTGTGTCGCGACTGGCCTCGTTGCATTATGAGACTATAAAAGCCTGCGACGTTTTTTGAGCATATAATAAAGAGCACTGGCGAGAGTGACTGGTTCAATAATTATTAGTTGCTTTACTATCACATAGGAAAGACAGGGAGATAGCACTAAATGTGGATAGTTTGGGAGATGTATTTCTCTGTAATTTAGCTCACTACTCCCCAGGTGTGTCTTTTTTGGTGGTGGCAGGACAGATATTGTGCACTGCGCAGGGTTGTGATCATGCAAATTATATTCGAAAAATCAATAACAAAGCTATTGTGCACTGCTGGTTGATAACATAAATCTGTCATTTGGTAGGTTCTTAAGAAATGAACACTTAATATCGAAAATAGTGCATACTTGGCTTAGATTTAAAAATGGTGAGTATGGTAACAAAAGCGGTGTTTATTCTACATTCTTTAAGAGAATACGTAGTCATCGAACATAGCTTATCGGATATAGAATAATATCAATCATAAACCGTTCCATGAATTTACTGGGTTGGCCTGAAGGTTGATAAACGCCCTGTTGTTTACGTGTATAATCAATTTTTTTCATATATATAATTTTTATATCAGAATGGTTCTGCAAACACATCCGGACCGCCTATGTAATTCCACTGATTTTATAAAAGCACTCATATGGATTATGCCCCTTGCGTACACATTATATGTCGTGTTACGGTCAATGAATATCAGCATAAAATTATATACCTTGAACTAAACACGACAGAAAAAGTGCACTCTTACATCCGGCATTAATGTAGTTATCTTAAATACAGAAAAAGGGGTTCTATTAATGGTATTGAAACGCTCGGTTTTCGGGTGTCTACCATCCTTTCAAAGCTTAAATGGCCCATCAGGAAGATATCAGCTAGCAGTGTCCAAGGAAAATCAGGCCAGATGCCTGAGGCTCTAGGTAAAACCACAGGCAGCTAAAATGTTAGCAATCTGTACGGCAGCGATAATTCCTTGATCATGTATCAGCGTAAAGTTATTAAAAAGGAGATCAAAACGATCAAAAGGAAGTCTGACCGCTAAGCTTTGAGTTCGCCATGTACGTTCGATATTTGGTGATCAAAACAAAATGCATGAGTATCGCAGTGAGCACTGGCGTTGTTTTTCGTGTTTGATCTCGCCATTAATTTGACTGTACTTTGAGGTGGGCATCACCATTATTTCTGTAATAGCAGGATGATTGTCTCAATTATATATATTGTCTCCAGATGTATTTAAGGTGTTGCCTCACCTGAATACCAGTTACTTGTCACTAAGCGATACGCCTCTCCCGGTGGCGGTAGTGACAAAAACCATGACGCACTAACGTCACCGATTTGACATAATTGTCTTAGGCGATGAGAAAACTGTGTACTCACGTTTTAGAATTCTACACGCAGAAAAGCGGAGTTGGATGTTTAGATTACACTACGGGATATGCTTTTCCTCTTTTGGTTTTTATAATGAGACATTCGTTATATTAGGAGTTGAGTCACTATGCTTTGTGTAGAATACCACATCAGCTATTTTGCACATTATGTGCACAATGCTACATGTTTTGCAAAAAATCAGAACGGTTTGAAGAAATGCCTTCCCAATATCACACCAAAAATGTGCCCCATGTATAAAACTCAATTTACAATCAGAATATTTATATGCAGTTTTCCCCTCAGCGAAAAAAAAAACAAAACCAAAACAAAACAATCTCTAACGCTTCGGAGAGTTCAGCTGGATTTCTAGACGAAGCTTATCATGATGTTGATGACCGAAACGTTAATTATTTCCCCCTCACTTAGAGTACGTTTAAGATGCATACTGTGTATAATGTGACTTACTACACAGAGTATGCCATTGAAATAAATCATTCATGGGCATTTTTACCTACACAGCGAGGTCTTAAGCTCAGGGCAACTTGAACAAACTTGTTAAAACATGTTGACTGGTTTTTAATGGCCAAGAAAACGTTATCGAATATTTAATTAAAGAGTTAGAATTACTTTCTGGTTTGTCCGCTCCCGTCACATATAACAGGGACACAAACAAGAGCAGCACATTTAATTGTCAAGCGGAAGTAGTTGAAAGTTGCATTCCATCTTTAACTTGGACATAAACTGATGTACAACGTTCAAGACGTGGTAGCACACCAGACAGCACATTCATCGATTGCCGTGCAAGCCACAAATGTACAGGAAAAAAGGAGTTTGGAAGTCTTTTTCTAAAACAGGGCGTTGCCCATCGTATACAGAACCTCTTCTTGTGGTGAATACAGAAATACAAAGGATGCGACCAAATGTACGGACATGCAAATAGGCACAGATGTCACGTGTAATGGTGAAGCTGCGTGGATGACCTGTGGGGTGCGGGAACACGAGCGGATCAAAGTGTTAATGGTCTGTTGGGCGAGGGAGTGTGCAATAGGGATTGTCCGCTGCAAATGGCAATTGTTGCCATTGCTACATGCTGTGGGGGTTCTATGGTAAATCAATGACCACTGGTATACATGTAGCGGTGGCATTACCATTAAAAGTACAGAAATTCTACAGATTTGCCAGACAGATTCTGTTATAAACGATTATAATCGCGCTGTGATATTTAAAACAGCCAATCGATTTTCTTATAGATTATTGTACATGCACAGGATATGCTACATATTGTACAGGAAAATGTATAAGATATGCTACACAATGTATAAGATTTGCTGTACAGTGTGTAATATATTCCATAGAATGTATAACATATCTTACACAATGTACAGTTTGTGCAACACAATGTGTAAGATATGGTCTACAGTGTATAGCAATAACTCTTTTTGTACACTGCTACATGCAACTGACATCATAGACTTTGTTTTGTTTTATAAGCAATGTTGATATATTTGTGCCACACTGCTGCTACTCGCCATATTCTACAATACTACTACTGCCCAAAGATACCTTGTACAACTTTGATAACGTAAGATAAGCTGTTGGCTAAGTAGTGCTATGGAACACAAAGCGTGTCACATTACCAGAGTACAATAGACAAAATAACAGCTCTATTTTGTCCAACCGTGTTAACGTTAAATGCTGAACGACTAAGTAGGATGTGCGCGAATGGTGACAGCAGACTTAAAGGCATTAACGTAGAGGGACCCGTTTTACGAAGAGGGTGTAACGCCAAGATAACCGTAACTACCATGGCGACGTGCTTCTACAGTAGAACTGTTGTTTAACATAGGTACCATGGTACCATGCGTCCAGCTACGGGGCAAATGCGGCACCGCAATATTATGGGAAAATATAAGATTTCATAATAGGAAAGCATGGCACCTGCTCACAAATAACCTCAGGGGAGGATCAAGCGACGCGCTTTATAAGGAAACATCCGTAAACTACAGCCAAAGTGTTTTTCTGTGTGACGACAGGCGTTCTGGTCTGCATTAAAATGGGCTTTGAAAGATCGATATTTCACACACACTTTATATATCCGGGGGGGGGGGGGCATGTCATAGCCAGGTGCTTAACGTGTTGAAAAAAGAAAGAACTATGGCTGATTGCAAAAGGAAACGAAACGTACAGGAGAAAAGAAAATACTAATCCACCTACCTCCGTACTCTAAGCCGACTTTTTCTGTCAGAATCTGCTCAATGCTTTTAGCTTGGTCCGTTCTGAAGAAGGTCTGTTTAATATCCTTGGCGACACTGAGCATGCCGTGATGTATGGCCGCAGCCGCCAGGTTACAGAAACCCGTCATTATGTTGTCTTGGCCAGGTCTGTCGTATATTGTTGTGAAGCTGGCCCAGTTGTAGTGTCGCAAAGTTGTCTCGAAAAACTCGGCAAGTGAGACAAGGTTTACTGGCCCCACTCGCGTCAGCATCCTGTACATGGTTTGCTTTTTGTTGGTGAAATCCCGGGCCATTGCCCCTCCGGATATCAGAGGTATGTTCCAGTATGGTGTTTGCCGAGCCACAGGGGCCACGGCGTAATCACATACCGGTCCGAAAAAGGCACTTACTTCCTTTTGCACGTAAAAATTGATGGCTTTATGCATGCCCTCGGAAATAGAACACAAAGAATCCTCGTATTTGACGCTAAACGTATGGCCGTCGAGGAAATTACTGGTGTTGGCCACACTGGATAGGGCGATTTCAATGGCTGGAGCAACGCGTCGAATTGAAAACATCCGGGAGTCGTCCGAGGGTAAAATTGCAGCAATTTTTATGTGAACACTTTGACACAAAAACGTATTGTTGAATAGCAGCAGAGAGGTGCAAAGAAGCAAAAAGCGGTTCATTCCTCTGGAAGCCATTTTCAACATAGCCTCTATTAAAGTCACGTCGGATACCATCAAAAGGTGAATCCGTAAAGAAACAAAGAAAAAAGACAAAACAAGAGAAACACAATTATGCTTTTCTCACAAAACCCAAACCTGCAGGAACTAACTTTCTCGGAGAAAATCAAACAATACCAACGCTCTCGTCGAAAGCCGAGAAATCCAATTGCTTTGCGATTAAATTATTGGAATTTCCATTTACTTAGAGCGCCACTGAACGGATTCCTATTTGACGGAGAGCATTAATTAAATTAGCCATTGGTAATTTGCACCCCGAAAATCTACGGATTCAGGTATTTGGGAAATTAGGCGACACACGAGAAATGAAATCAAGGGATAACAATTTGCACAGCACAATTACACCGTATCACCCGCTGGACAGCAGCATCGAGGGGATAAGAAGCGAATCGCACGAATTACGTGAGCGAGTACAAGATCGCCCCAACAACAAGGAACTGCGATCCAAAACATCTGTTGAAGTCCTACGGAAAGGCGACTGTTTTCCAGAAAGTATGCATTTGAAAAGCACTCTCGCACAACAAGGCCAGCAGTATACCGCTGGACTGAGTTCTTGAACAAAGCGTTACCGAGCATTAGCGGGTGATAATTACTCCTGGAATTATATCCGTAAATCTGAGAAGTGGGTAAGATTCAATAATGGTAACGAAAGGAAGAAAGTTCCAGTTGTGAGTTAAACCCCATTGCAGAAGCTCGATCTAATACCCAGAGATGTAACAAACTCCTATACTGAGCTGTACACCCCTGGCATAGAAAGGCTTGTCGCTTCAACTTGCTGGACTTGGCCTTCCCAGAGGCGAGGGAACAGCAGCGGGGAAGCCTTCTCCTTTCAGTCGATCGCCGCAGTGGAGAAAAAGCCTGCTGACAGTGAAGCGGGCATCCCGTATAAGGAATCTTCTGGGATAGCCTTTATTTACTGCCTATGTCGCGATACTATCAATCAGTCCAGGATTCCTATGAATTCATCGACACGGCAAGCCGATCGGACGAGGCCACGAAAATGTAAAAAGCCGCTGAAGGGGCAACTGAGATATTAAACCCTTTGCCCAAAACCTTATCGGCGTAATTTAAGGGTTAGGCGAGACGGGCTGCTCAGGTAAAACGCAATGCTCTCGGCCACTCAGAGTTGTCAGAGTAAACAGATCGGATAGCGTTCTGCGTCTGGAAATTGACCATCAGTGGTGTCCAATTGCGCGAGTAACAGCCAAGTAGTAACAATGCCTGGCTAACCAAATACAGATATGTTACTCCATGTCAACGCAATTACAGAGGTTCGGTCAGCTGGTGAATATATCCATCGGAAGTAACCACATAGTATTCTGTAATATACCAAATAGCTGTACTGATATGTTTAGCTTATGATCGCGTAGGCTACATACACCAGAAAGCTTCCACATCGGAAAAATAGTTCTATGCCTTGCGATGAATGCCCGAGCCTTTTGAGACATTGTCACACAACAAAAACAGGTCTCAATCAATGTGGCCGTGAGTTCGAAACCGCTCAAGCGACATTTTCATTAGCAAAACCCTATTTATTTTTGAAAGGCAAATTATATAGAAGATTAACATATACGTACATATCTAGAAAGCCTGTTGGCATGTATCAGGACTGAAGTTTGTCTCCGTTTCAAATGGAATTCACAAGTAATGCACTGATTTATCTTCTTACAATGCACTTGGAAAGTGATGCCTAAATGTTTGATTATGAAGCTTGTACAGATCCTGAACTCCAGGATACAATGCAAAACGTTTGATCTGGGTCATGCAGTTTTTTCCTTAACGATGGTAACACTTGTTTAAAAACGAATCCTGTCCTCATGCATAGGTCTGAAAAATTCGCTGCATTCTGTATTCAGAGCAGCATGGAATAATGTTGTTATGGTAAATTATATGGTAAGCATGTTTTTTGTTTTTTT
This sequence comes from Acanthopleura granulata, assembly GCA_016165875.1. Lineage (NCBI taxonomy): Eukaryota > Metazoa > Mollusca > Polyplacophora > Chitonida > Chitonidae > Acanthopleura > Acanthopleura granulata. The sequence goes on from JABBOT010000039.1 coordinate 758,692, forward strand.
GTTGTTTTTTTTTTTTGTCCACAACGAGGATCGCCACGATATGGCTAAGAGACTGCCGATATGGCGTTAAGTAATAGTCATTCATTTATTCCACAACGAGGCTTGGTAATTAGATTGAGGAAATATTTGTGTCCCTTACAAAGTTGCGTTTATGTTTTTTTTTTATATTTCATATGCTGGATGGACACCTAAATTGCTTAAAGCAGCTGCGCACAAACATCATTTTCTTTCTGTAGGTCATTAAGTGAATGTAGAGACATTATGTTTACCTCGATGAATTATTGCCCTTGAACTATTATGTTACAAGTCTTGCTCGATATCTTCCAATATCTAACCTAGCCTTATGAAATATTCTAAACGGAGAAAATCTTTTATCTTGGCTGATAGTAGTGTTATCGAGTCAAACATGTCCTTGTTCCCTGTGTAGATTTTGCTCATGTTCGGAAAAGACACAACACTGTCCAGCCTATATTCAATTTGTTTGACAGCGTCGCTCGCGATACGGTCATAAATGTTTGAATGATGCTGGCCTACATTATAGGATATAATTTATATACAGGATATACATTATATAAATATATAGTTCAGTTTATAATATAAAAAGTAATAGTGGCTTTTCGACATTTGCCTTTTTGGTTATGTCATTTAGTTGTTGTTATTTTTTGTTTTTTTTACTGTTTTTAAAAATGTTTGTTCTATTTTGATGTTAAGCGTTCATGACTTCACGTCGAAAAATATTCGCGGCTTCCTGGGTTCAACATGCTCTCACGATATGGCTGAGATAATGTCGATATGGTGTTAAACAATTATCACTCATGCATTCATTTATATCATTATTTAGACAGTAGCAATGTTGTATTATTTGTGCTGTGGCCTGTGTGTACAATATTTCGTCCGCCTGAAGTCAGATGTGTGTACAATATTTCGTCCACCTGAAGTCAGATCTAAGACCTGTTCCCAACACTGAATTATCACTGATTGCATCTCATACCGCCTACCTCTCGTTCTGTCCAAATCTTGCTTTTCAATATATTTGGAAAGAAAAGTAGGCTCCTTTGCTCATTTGTGTGTTGAAATCACAAATATGATTTCATCTGTCCAAGCAAAGAGAGGGTTTATAAAATAAGCTGGCGTTTGTGCTATTTCAGATCGCCCGAGTGGGGCAACATTACGGTTGGATCACCCCACACTCTCAATGGAGATCAGAGCTAAGCAACGCCATAACATTGTCCTCAATATTGCTTAGCGCATGCGTCATCATTCTCAGATAAAACGCTATCTGCACTTATTGTAGACGAGCTTTTTTACACAGCATAGAGTTTATTTCCATAAGCAAACAAGCAAGTGTTTCACTTTGATGATCCCTGTGCAGGCATTACTGCTTGTGCTGACGTTGTGGGCAAATGTATCTGCATGGTTTCTCATCACAAACACACACGTCTTAAAATCTTTGAAGTCACATAAAATCATGAACGATACATTTATCAGACAAATGCATCAGAACACAGTAGATACAAACAGTTCTACCATTTGGTGAAACACACTTAAGATAACCTCAAAAGTCGACATGTCGACGATAACGTCATCTAATCTCTTGATCATCCTTTCCTGGATCAAAAATAAAATATAACGGTCTTTTTTTCTAGTTTTCTCCTGTCATCATAACTGTGAGTGACGTTTTTATTAAGGGGAATCATCGATAAAGCAGCTCTCCAGCATTTTATGTCGCCTCACAGGACGATAACCGGAGATTACCTTTCTCCAACATGACATGCAAATTCAACTATACAGCACAATGATTTAGGAGCCTCTCACAAATGCGGTCGTTTTGAGTTCAAGCCCATCACAGACTGGCTTCCTCTCTGCTCATATGTGGGAAGGCCAGCCGGCAACATGTGGATGGTCTTGGGTTTCCCCTTGCTGTGCCTGGTTTCCTTCAACCACAATTTTGAACGCCGTATAAGTGAAATACTCTTGCGTAATACACCATGCAATGAAAAACCAAATACACATTGAACTTCTTCTGGAAGTAAAACTTCACTTCCTTGCCAAAGTGTGTGGGTTTATTCGATGCATTTGAGTTTCCTGCACCCATAATCATGACCTTGGTCGATAGTGGATTAATTGCGAAACTGCTTCATAAAACAGGAAAAGACTTTTGATTTAATTTGGCAGTAACCAAAGATAGTTACCTTGCAAGATATGTATCTTTTTCCGAGATGTTTTAAAGCAAAGAAGGTTGAAAGAGCGTAAGTGTATTTTATCTTTTCCATAAAGTGCATTAAATCAATAAATGATGATGGCTTAACGCCACGCCGGTCATATTGCAGCCATATTTTTGCGACCCCATAGGGTGGGAGAGAACAGTTAAAGTACACCTAGATCTATGCAAAAGCATGGGAATGTGTGCTGACAGCGATGCAAATATGGGCATGTCACTTTCCATGGCAATGTGAAAGAATTTCCAAAACGTTAGTAAAATACTCTGTCTTCACTTTACGGACAGTTTTCTGTGAAACTGAGATATATGAAACGACATTTGAAGTTTGTCAGGTGTTTAAAATGTAACGGAATGTGCCATCCATGACTGTGGTGGCATTATGCTTCCTAAACATTCGCTCCCTTGGCTTGCAAAAAGACCTACACATAGTGCACAGGAAGATTCTGTGTCCGTGTGGTTGACAGGGTTAAGGTCAAGGAAACAGCGGAGGGTGGATATAAGTCATTTGGAGTCATTTGCTATTTAAAAGCCGCTGACGGGCTCAAGATTCAGCAGGACAAAATTTCCCGAGGGAAGACGGCTGAAAAATTGTACTGCCACCAGGGCGTGTGCTGTACATTATGGATTTTGATATTGTAAACAGGGACATAGGATCAAATAAGTGTTTAGCCTTTTTGCCTTTTTTTTTCTCGAAAGTTGACGTCGTTACAGCTATAATTTATTAATTAGGATATTATACAATACTCCGACTGAAACGCACAAACGCACCGCAACGTAAGGTTAGAACGTTGTCGGCTAAAGACGGCGAATACCTGGGACATACCTGGGAATGATAATGGCACATTGGGGATTCGAACTCCAGTCATGCACATGATAAAGTAAGTCACACTGGCCTGATCACCTTGAACTAAATGAATTGCATGCGGATTTTACTCCAAAATTGGCCACATCTGCAGACATAGACGGATAATAGTTCACACAGGACATCGTAGTAAATTCTTCAAACTGGTGATAAAAGTATCAAAATGGAATCGCTCCTCCGTATTCGGCTCTGGAGGAAAGCAATATATCCGTAAGAAGATGTTGCCCAGTGATTTTATGTTAACCTTCGTCGGCGTTACGTAATTCAGCAGACTTATAGCTTAAACGGGAAACTCTGGGTGTCAGCAGTGAAGGGTCGAAATGTTCAACATGTATAACAGATACAGCGTAGAGAATAAAACCAGAGCAACTGCGAAAGTGTGATGGTTGGCAAATGGTCACGCGTTACCCGGTCTCTTGAGATGTTTGGCCGCGGTGTTTAAAACGTATGCCTCAAAGCTGACAATCTTATACAAAATGTCAACCAAAGTGGGTGATCCGGGTCAGCAATCGCAAGACCAGTTTCCATCAGGAAACATAACCTAGGCGTGGAAACCAACATTCGTATACAAGTCGTCAACCAAAACGGGCGTTCCGATCAATAATCTCAAGACCATGCAATTTCCAATACGGCAAGTAACACAAACCATCAGGAAACTATATAAAAGTACATAAAATCAAAACTTAGGGCGGGTTCATGTAAAGACAAGCAGTCAACCCTTTTAAATGATGAAAATATGAACCCCTCTCAGGCAGACGAATAAAATCAGAATCAATCATGCATCGCAGCTGCCATTTGATTATAATTGTTCGTCGGGGACTGGCCATCCCTATATAAGACTTTAAATCTGGCAAATTTGTTATTTATTTATTTTTATTTCATAGGTGTTTTATGTCGTTCTCAAGAGTATTTCACTTGTCCCACGCCCGCAAGAATTATGGTGGGAGGAAAATGGGGAGAGCCTGAGGAAAACACACGTCCGTGTCGGCCCTTCCCAAACAGGAGAGGTAGCCAGCCTAAGCTGTACTTGAACTCACAGCGACTGCATTGGTGAGACCCACCGGTCATAACGCCTCGGTGACGCGCTTACTCCCTTCGGTGACGGAGACCCCCGGCAAATTTGTTGTTTTCTGGTTTGGCACTCAGCAAAAGAAATAAGCAGAGACCAAAGTATTGACCAGCATAGACTGGTTTGTTGGGTTGTGATGACTAGTGACTTGGCGTTGCGGAAAAAGTCATCATTACGTCGACATAAATTAGCACACAGAGTAAAACCAGAGGAGTACAAACAGTGTGACAGTTGGCAAATCGTCATTCGTAACCGGTCAAATCTGCCATGTTGTCAGCTCGCCTCGGTTATTAGGTGTTGTTCCAACAGTTGGCAAATCGTCACACGTAACCGGTGAAATCTGTCATGTTGTCAGCTCGACTCGGTTATTAGGTCTTGTTCCAACAGTTGGCAAATGGTCACACGTAACCGGTGAAATCTGCCATGTTGTCAGCTCGACTCGGTTATTAGGTCTTGTTCCAACTGCTCATATAAATGATTAAATAATAGCAATTTTTTCACCTCAGCTGGAACCGTGGATTGGGCAGATTTAGGTCGAAAAGTTCTTAGTTACAATTCATCAGAGGTCATCGCTTTAGAATATTGTGTCGTCATCATATTTATTAAACAATAACATGGGGAACTCCGTGGCCGAAGGAGTTAATGCACTTGTGCAGAGTCATGACCCACATTCTTGTCACCAATGCGATCGCTGTGAGTCCAAGCCTCGCTTCCTCTCCGGTCATACGTGGGAAGGTGAGTATGGCGTAGAATTTTTTTATTTACTTGTTTCATTGGTTTTTTACGCCGTACTCAAGAATATTTCACTTATAGGACGGCGGCCAGCGTTATGGTGGGAAGATTGCTGACTCACCTTCCCACGTACGGCCGGAGAGGGAGCCAGCAGCACGGAGTAAAACATCAATCAAATTAATAAATAAATGCTAACACAACCAGGAGAATCCTGGTTTATGCAGTTTGCAATATGAGCCCATCCTGCTGCTAGCTGTCACCATCAGGATAAGATTAATGTCTGAAACGATTCTATACTCTAAGTAAACACAGAAATCAGACTAAAGAACAATGGATATATTTTATATTTATTTCGTGTGTGTGGCTTGAAGTTTCATTTCGTTTTGGGCAAAAACAAAGGCGTACAATAACAAAACAACAATCACTTGAATTCAGTGGAATTATTCTAAATGCAACACATGGCAAAATAATTATTATCAGTTGCGACCATTTAAAGAAATTATTTTAGGTCACAAAAGACAAGAAGCACGTAAACGTGTCTATAAAGACATTTGAATACCAACTGTCAGGCGTTCTTCGGATAACGATCAATAAGGATCCACAGCATATTCCAGGAAGTAAACGTATTGAATTACGCTAGACTAATAGCGGAGCAGCGCTCGGGAGTTTTCAATTAATTCAATGTATACTACTTGTGCCTTCGGGGACTTTTGAAATATGTGAACATATCCTGGATGATATTTAATGTGATTCGAAAAAAATGCCTCTAGTTCCTTTGAAGACAGACTTATACGAAGATATATATCCTGGGTTATTCGACAGGTGTGTTTTTCAGAAAACAATGGAAACTGTTGATTACTTCTTCCGCACATCAGTCTTAGGTTAAAGTTAATATATAATATATATGTACAAGATTGTGGTACTAACGTAATGTATACACGGTAATATGCCCTGCAGCCGTCAACCATCGTGAAATGGGTAAACAGTACCCTGTTAAAGTTGTGAATTTTTAGGCTAATTGATATCAAATATAAAGATATAGGTGAAATGAAATCAAACGTTTTTCATGCTTGAAAATGGGGGTGTCAGGTATTTCAAACGTAAATCTGCTTATAGGCAAGACAAACAAGCCTATAGTAAGGTGATAAATCCATAGCAAAATAAGTGCCCATGTTCTTGTGTTGCCGCTAATACCCCTAGTAAAGAGGCAATTTAGTCCTGTAACCAGATGATCACAAACCGTTTCAATGGGAACCAGAATAACCTTGGTTTTATTGAAAGACGAACTTTTTATAGCTTAACTGTTTTTTTTGCCCCTTTATGGTGAGGAAACTGCTCGCCGATAGCCAGAGATAATGGTTTGCACTAACTGAAAATTTGTGTCAGCCGAGGGAACAGTTTGTACCTAAATGCGGTTAATTCCCTCTACGTTACTTGGTTTGCTGCCAAGTGGTTATATTCTCTTTAATGGTTGGGATCACTTAGACCTAATGCGCAAAAATAATCTCGGAGATCCAATCCGTTAATTGCCTGCTTTAAGGAAACATTGCTTGGTTAAACTTGCCTTATACGGAAGGGTCATATCGATGATCAAGCAGCCGGGGAATCCACGGTGGACAAACGTAAAGAAAGAAAGACACGGCCATTGACATGAATTAGAGAAATGTGGGAAATGTCCGGTGAAGTAATGATCAAAGATGAACTCAAATAATAAAAAACTTTACATTTACGAACCATGCATATACAATGCGCCGTGGGTTTACCCGGGTTCGTGTCACGATAATGCTGATCGGATCTAAGCGAAATGCTCTTGAGCACAGCGTAAAACACCAGTCAAATAAATATGTGCATACAATAGGGATTTGTGTAAGTAGTGTAGGTGCATTTGTGCGTTATGTAAAAAGTTTATGTATTTTGGTATCCGTAGCCTGAGGATTGTGTACAAAACATTATGTATATGTGAGCAATCATTTTTAACGCTTAACAGATACAACTCATCACCGCACAGTTGAGTATCGTAACAAGTATGAGTCATGGTATTTTTTTCTGCACTGCTGCCTATAGAGCGAGATTTAACCAGCAAATCAGTCTCCAAGGAAGCCATCTTGAAAACAAAGTCGTGTTTACAGAAGAAGGATCAAATAACACATTTAAGCTGTGACAGTCGATGGCTTCACATAATCGCTCAGGAAAACACTTCCCGCTAAAACAACCGGCTACAACACGATCTGGTCGTGGTTTGACCGACGTAATATTTTAATACACACTTAAAGAAGTGTAAAGAGGGAGCTTGTACTAGCGGGTGGGATTTCCCCTGTAGTATCGAGTCCGAGTTCAAATCAGTATCACTATAAACTCTATCACCAATTTAACACAGAAACACGTTAAACTTTTTGTGAATAGTTGCAATCAAAGCGCAATTGTGATACATATTTAATTAACGACATCCTTTTAATTAGCATGGTACCCGATTTGGATCCTGGTTTTATTCATCCGGGTAGATCATTCCTCTTGTCTTTGCGCCATCATTGAATACTGTTGATTACTTCCCTTTGCATGAACCCGTCCTCATGTTTTACGTCACATTTTCCTGGTAATTTAATGGTGTGTGTTCACCGCAGTTTCGTAGAAACTACTTGATTTTGCGTTTACTGACCGAAAACTCCTACTTTGGTTGACAACTATATATACGAATGAGGGTTTCAACGCCTAGATACCTCACTTTGGATCAGTAAAAGCTGCAATGTCATTGGTCACTAATCCCGTTAAATACCAGGGCGAAGAAACGGCGCAAGTGATAAAACCTTGAGGGTATTATTGTCCCAGGGGTTATTTATTGTCCAGATGATGTTGACTCTGGGGTGCCATCATTGAGGGGTAATTCTGACTGAAGTGTTTATTGGGAAAGGATACAACGACAGCAAACCTAATCTGTGATTTGTTCCACAAATTGTCGGATGCTAGAGTGTTAATGTTATTGGTCAGGTGGGTATCTTTCTCTCTGAGCAGCGATAGAGAAAATTCTTAGCAGGAAAGCTCTCCGGTGCTATTCTGTGTGAGTTCTCATTAACCTGGGGCCTGGGAGAGGAGGTATAAGCATGATTCAGTTTTAATATCAATACTGTGTTTATAAGAACAGTTACAATTAAAGCGCAACCGGGATATATTTATACCTTCTTCTTGTTTTTTTAGCAGGATATTGTATACAATACAAATACGAATATTTCAAGGTTAATACTGTGGATTACGCACTGGATTTGGCTCATCGGCTATGACACGCGTGTGCCTATCCGGTGTAGTTGGCAACTGCTCATTACATCTTCTCCCAGGTGATTATCTTTCATTGATTTAGACTTTGGATATTGTTTTATTGCGGACGGCCTGAACGATGGCTTAGTATTTCAAACAGGTAAGAGATACTTTCAGGAGTACACGTTATAACATACAGTATTCGAGAATTTTCTCACGTAGTGTTTACTTGTTAATTCACAGACGACACGTCATGACAAAGAAAGTTAAGCATTTGTGAAACGTTTGGTTATCATTTCCCAGCATGTAGTTCGGGCTGGGTCCTAACATAACGGGAAATAAGTTGACTCTAGTCATGACGTCACGGATAATAGCCACCAAAACAACTCTATGAGGGAATTCTTCCGAAAACTTGTCCCGTGTTTTCGGTAAGTTCATCGATTACGTCATTTCCAAAAATTTCCCGACATGCATGAAATACAAGGTTGTATTAGGGCTAAAAAATATGCCTTAGAAATGAAAAACATCTGCGTACTTTTCTGACATTCTGGTAAAAGTACAATCTTCGTTTAGTGTACCTCTTCACGTGTCCTTTAACGACGGCGTTGTTTTTGGAAACCTTATAGACACAGGATAAAGCAACTACAAAGAAACATCCTCCTATCATTATGTTTAATTAGGACTATTCTGATTTCAGAAGGGCTCAATTTAACCCATATTTTTGCCAAGAAGCCAAATGTGTTGAACTTCGTTTTTCTGATGTTCTTTTTCTAAATTTGCATTACGATAATAAATTTGCACTACGATGATCAGCATTTTTGGACAACTAAAAAGAAAACAAACAGCACGTTAATGTCGGACCCAGGACAGTGTGTCATTGAGAGGGTTTCAATTCATAAATCGTCCTGTACAGTTCCTAATGGAGGTCTTCAATCTGGTGTCAGTTTGATTCGGCGAGGGTGTAGGCGCGAAGGTGGGCGTAAGGAAACATGCGATAACATACATGTGGCGGCGAGATTGCCTTTCCACTAAGACAAAGACCGTTCTTCCTGTCTCGGGATGTGGGGGCCATCCTGGCGTGGCGACATGCCAATCATCTCCGGTAACGGAACAATCCCGATGCTCCGGGATAAACCAGAGAAAAAAATTATCGTCAAAAACAATTCCGTGCACCGCAGGCGTAAAGTGGTACAGGAATGGGGAAAGGCACGTTTTCATAACGCTGTGCTTATGATTGCGTTGTATTTGGGGTACCTGGTTTTCACATTGTGGGCAACCATATGGTGCATTATTGAAAATACAGAAAACGGTAAACCTGAAGAAAAAAATGGGTTTGAGGGATGTTTTACGGAAATGCAAATTCGTAACATTGAAAAAGAAGAACAGGCGTGTGTCTGAATGTGGAACGAGGTGGAAGAGGTCGCTTTCGTGGCGACAATATCCAAAGCTTCAATCAAATGAGGACAGAGGTAAACTGGTCCCTGATAATACGATTATGAGAAGACAGTCTTTCTCTTTGTGTGACGAAAAACTTGTACAGGATCAAATCACAGATCAAAGTTTTTCTAAAGTCGTAATCTCTTTGTTCTTACTCTTTACAATAAAAAGCGCCCAAGGCGACTTGCCTCATAATATCTTTCACCATTCAATGGAATTTTCAAAGACAATTTCACGAAGTAACGTGATCTAAATTTACTTGAGGTGAGATGTAAATTTAGTGTCATAGTTTGGCTAAAACAGTTTTGGTCCTTCTTTGGCACAAAATATTTAACTCGATCCTGGTCCCTCGGACAAATGTCAAGTTTCTGACAGCTTACTTGCTTTCGTGTTTCGAACTGCACCTGTTAGTATCATCAGTTTTACTGAGTATTTTCTTGTTCGGAATAGGTGGCCAGGTGTACATTAGGAGGTTGCTTGCGATCATCAGATGTCAGAAATGTATTCCGTGTCCAGAGGAGAATGCAAGAGAAATGAAATTCTAAAGATTTGCAGACTGATTACACAGAAATGTACCAAAGGGACAGTGAACAAGTTTGTACCAGAGGGTAAAACAGTGTACGAGTTTGTACTACAAGGTAGAACATTGTATCGCACTGTCAATAAATGCACGAGTTTGCAACAAAAGCTGAGGTGAAAGAGAGTACGCATTTGTACCGCAAATTAAATCAGAGTGCAAGACTTGTTCCACAAGGAAAAACAGTGTATGGGTTCATACCGCAATATAAAACGGTCCATGAGCTTGTACCACAAGGTAAATCACTGTACCAGAAGTTTTTAAAGCAGAGAAATATGAGGGTCAGTATTCACTGGTTTTCATACAGAACACTCTGTGGAATGAGAGTGGAGAAAAGTCGATAGCGAACGCATCTGGGCTGCTATAAATTGGACGGAACCCGAGACAGCTTCTGTGTGTATCGATATCGTAGCCGACGTTCCACAATCGTATTGCCATTTGTCTGTGGTGATTGACAAACCCATGTTAAGCAGTGTGAGTTATTATGTGAGAAATTCCTTTCCTTTCTGGATGATGCAATCCAAACTTGTTCCCTTTTTGAAACTCTCTTTTCATATAAAACGGAGAATTAACGCTGTACTGGAAAACAAGAATGTCTATGAACACTGACAGCATGTTCACAGCATTTCATAACTCCTGATGGCACCGTTGAGTTCAATATTTTTTTTTGTTGCCCTAGACAGAAGAAGCTGAAACCTTTCAGGGACACCAATTCGGGAAATAATGTAATCCTGATTTGCATGAAGTTTATTTTTACTTTAATTCATTTCATTTTTTATTTCTGTACGTGTTACACAACCATTCACGTACGTTATCTGTGTTGGGGTTTTTACCTTGCCTAGCAACTCTGTGGACAAACCACCTTTATTTCTTGGAGATACCCATCATGAATTTTACCGCCATTTAAGAATAAAATCCAGTGTATAGCCTGGTGCACAAGGCAAGCATGTGGAGCGCAGACAACGTATACATGAAAATAGTTCGGTAACATATTTAAGCTATACACTATTCCAAATCTTAGTGCAAACCCAAAGCCACGTTCTCTCTTTACTTTCACAAACAAATGGAACAAATTTTCAGAATTCTCAAGTCAGTTATTTTTCTGATCGAAGAGAAAAATAATTGTGGCATTTAATGAAATGGATGCAACCTCAAAGGAAAGCGACTCCAGTGGATTTACTGTGCAGATTTATTGAACCGGTGTGGATTACATGGCGTGCGAACATCACTCGGCGGTGTCGCATTCCTTTGTGCTCAGGTGCAGCGAGACATTGCTTATCTTACGCCGCCCGCCAACGCTCTGGCTAATGCACACATTCTACTCTGGCATTCCCGGTGGAATAGCTGAGTATCCTAATAACGCTCGCAACGACTCTTAAGATGATTTTATTCTCTCCAAAAAAAAGGTATTGGTTGTTGTTTTAACGTTGTCGTGTCTCCAGTATGACGTCAATATGAGAAGGGAAAACAACGATAGACGTAAAAAAAAATGCCGTCAGACCCAAGAATCAGGAAGCCGTCTTAGACTTAACTCAGATTTAATGCTGACTTGGGGTTTTAATCCTGAAATTAGATTTCAGCTTACATGTTAATTTTTCATTTTTGTCATGAAGGTCTAGGACAAGACTTTTAGTACTGAAATAAAACTCCTGAAGCTGTTTTCTAACTGTTTTCAACTTTAGATTAATTTGGCTTAGTGATCCAAGGGCGTGGGGGCCACCGCCCGGCGTTTGACGTGTCCCCACGTATGAGCAAGCAAACACAAGTTACTGACAGGCATTTCGTCAAACAATGCCATTAATTTAACATTGTTCTCTATATTCGCTGTAAAGTTATATAACTGATTTTTTTGTCAAATCCATTTCCCAGCATAAATATATCCCCTATTATAATGTGGAACAGATTTTATAATCAGTGGAACAAAATAAAAATTAAAATTCCAGAGTTACTTAATGTGGTTAAAATCTTATAAGTTTGATGAATTTTATTTCAAAGCACAGCAGATTCTGGCGTAGGCACTATGCTGTAAATTCTCGACACTCCACTATACCCTTTTCTAAATTTAGCCCTCTGATTCTTGTTGTTTAGATAAGAACTAGGCCAATTCGTTTAAATCAACAATATCTCCACCTCTATTCATTAACCGTTCCATGTCATATTTAAGTGTAGTTCGCCTTTTTAGCTCGACTTCTTACAGCCAATGTAGTACTGGTCACTAGAGTGGTCCTCGAACTGCACAGAATATTGCGGCATGGATTGAGTGCCATGTCGTACTATCGACAAGTGTCGCTTGGTACGTTACATATCAGGGTAAAGCATATGCACTATCTTTTTGGAGTGATTTTTTATGTAGTACCTGATGCCGAAGCCTGGTATTTCGAGACAGAATGAAAGGATTTTCTAAGGTTCGGTTTTAATAAAAACGGAAAGAAACATAAGCCAAAACGTTTGACGTATTTTATTTCAACGCACAGCTGATTTTGACGTTGATGTTATGCTATAAACGCCCACTAATAGCAGTCTACTCAAATCGGTGAATTTCGGTGCCGACTGCCCATGATTCTGTTCAGAAAAATAAAGGGCCATAACGCTTGATGGAGGGTCACGGCATTTGCCTTGACCTATGGCAGTACATAATTACTGCTACAGCTATAAACATATCAGATAGCCAAGGGGGGGTCAGTGATAATACGGTATATGTAACGTGTCCGGAGGGCTGTCCTGGCGCCGGTCATTTGCTGTTATAAAATGGCATGTGCTTCAACATGTCAGTCACAGGAAGGGAAAGGCTGGCCGCACTAGCTCTGAGATAAGATGGCACCGTTAATAGATCAGCGTGTGTGGTTTACCCCCAGGGGATGATACTAGAGAGGACCCCAGGGAAACGGGTGAGACACATATATCCGGTGTCGGATATTAAGGTAAATCGGAAACAGATTTGTTTGGAGTATTAGTCTGGAAGCGCAGAGAAGTTCATATTCGAAATTTGGTAATTACTTTGTTCATCTATCGTTATATTGGACATTCGTACGCCAGTCGTTAAAGAGGACAAAGTAAGAAAGAGATGTAAAGTGCCATTTACAAAGTATCCAAAGTAAAACAAACAAAAAAGGGATCTTCACTGTAAGTTTCGATGTTTAAATTATAAACACTTTTATGCATCAGATATTAAACACTCATATCATTATAGTATTATATGCCCATATCCATGTTTTACACACTTGTGTGTAAAAAAAACACTTAGAGATATGTGTATATTTATTAAACACGTTTGTTTGAAGTTTAATCACCCATTGAACGCATTGAACGTTGGTGATTTTACGGTGTACACACGCGAAAGGTGTGTTTTCGTGAGATTTGGGGGTTAGTCAGTAATTCTGTTTCAAATTTAAGACACGTGAAGGGTCATTATAACAATGTACGCCAAATTCAGGACATCTTAAGCGTCATTACTCAGGTGTAACCACACCGATATCACTGCGGCTTGTAACAACAATGACAACCAAATATAGTCTCCAAGTTTTAATGGGTCGTTTGTAATCAAGAATCAAGGTCCACAGCCAACAACCGAGTGATGGATGATTAAACTGTAAGAGGCAAAATGATTGATATCGTGCCCAGTGTTCTAGAAGGGTATAATCGCGCAGCTGCTTCTTGGTGTTTTCCTTTAGAAATGTTTTAAAATGTCTAACACAAATATGAGCAATGCAAAGTGTGGTATTTTTGGTGCTATTTCAAGTTTAGCCGTTCTTGTCTGTTTCTGACAAAAAAAAAATTAAACTCAATGTACACGAACCATAATACATTTGTGGTTTTGTGGGCTAACTATCAGAATGGCACTTGTGATGTACAAAAGACGATGCCGTTTATTAGTTGATTCTTCCTTAGTAACACTAAAAGAACAAAGTAACCCCCCATACCCCCCCCCCCCCAGGATTCGCGGGCCTGCCACAATGGCAAGTGCTGGAATGAGGAGAATGGATAAAAACACTGAATCAATATTAGCCCAGGACTTCGTAACAGACACATCTACGAAGACACTTGTGGTAAAAAAACCATATAAAGGGCAGACAGAACAGAAAGAAAAAAATATAAGTGAAACACTTATTTGGGATGAACTGACAACAGAGTGCCTCACACGGACCGCGAAAATAAGCACTTGATACACTAAACTCTTCGGAACCTTCAACCTGATACTAGAAGCAAACTCTGAAGAGCCCGTCATTAAACGGTGTCCGTCAAAGGGCAGATATTAAAGTGTTTGTTATTTTAGCAGTTACTGCATGAAACTGATATTTTAGAAATTTTGATCAATTTTTATTTCAGCTTTTTTTTTTGGTCTAAGCTACCAGTTATGGATGTCAACCTGATGCCAGGGAGCCAAGAGAGGGCAAAGAGAGCTGAAAGATATTTGGAGGACTTGGGAGAATATGGGATCCCAAGGAATTGATAAACACAAGCCCAGCAGGCAAGGGTTGTTATGCAAGGGAGATAACTCTCTGGTACACGCGCTTTTGCCTTATGGATTTATGCACCCTTTCCTATCTCGCCAAGTACACTGCCTTGTTCGACATGTTACAGTTCGTGACGAAACAGATACTAGACGTGGAATACGGAATATTTTAGTACTTTATTTCAGTTGAACATATAACTAGTTTCACTTCTCGCTGTGTTAGCTTGTTTATTTTATTTTACTTGTACTCTACTGAAACGCAAGATCTGAAAGAGCAAACTTCCCCCACATCTAGACAATAAACGATATGGCACACGGGTGACTGTAAGGTCTTTAAAATTCAAAATCGGGAAATTATCAGCAGATGAATTGTCTCTTGAAAAAGATTCAAAACACATCGAATATCAGGGACCTTCTTAAGATTTCAGATCGCTGTCTTCCCTGGACACGTTGGAATGCAATACGAGTGTGCTCTCCTTATACAGGTACTCACTCAACCAATACTGTACATAAACTGAATTGAGATCGTGAATTCTAGCGTCTCTCAGACGACAAAGAACAGGTCACGTTCGGTCGATTATTGCAAAATCCTTGTATAACATTACAGTGGTTATGATTTACCACCACTGTCCACTGCTAAAATATCTTTGAAAGGTAAACTATTGCTGTTGAATGGCGAGACCACGTGATCATGTTAGGTAATGAGTAGTTATTATTTTACCTATAAATCTGCGTAGGATTATTTGTTGTTTTATAGTTATGACCTTTCCTTGAGGCTAAATCTAGGCGTTGAAACCGAGATTTGTATACAAGCAGTCAACCAAATCGGACTTTACGGGTCAATTATCGTAAGACCAGTTTCCAAAAAAGACAGATAACATAAACCCCCAAGGACTACGAAAAGATATACATATGAAATTAGGACTTATTCCTGCAAAGAGAAGCAGTCAACAGTTTTCCATCATGACTAAATGACACAATGAATGTTCTATGCGGATGAATAAAATTAGTATCTAAATTGTGTTTCATTAATATATATCGTAACATGACAGGACTACTCATTGTAAAATTTAAGAAACTTAGAGCCAAGGCATTTGACGGAATAGCAAACACCAGTTTTTGAAGTAATAACCTAAGAGGTTGACTGAAATCATCACACAGCACACAGGTACTAACAAAGGCGAGATATGTATCCGCCATATGCAGGACGACTCGGTGTATTGAAATCCAGGTTGGGATAATTCACGACATCAAAATCGAAACTATCCTTCTTGTCGTAAAATCGGCGTGACAAGAAACCAGAGTTTTACATCCTCGTGGGGTAGTACTGAACTTTGTCTAAGAACAGAGGCCAATATGAAGACTTCAAGTGAAACTCCCTATCGAGAGAGTCAAAACATAACTGTTTTATGATGTGACAAAGATCGATAAAATAAAATACAACTCATATTTTTCTTTATTTCGGTCCCTCAAAACCGAAGGCCACACATGCGGTGCTTGCTATTGAGCTTAGAACGGCATAAAAAGCTGAAGACAAATTTTGATTGGTTAAAATGACAACAGGCTGCCACGGCGTTTTTTTATCACCCATGCTGCGGTAACTGTCGCTGTGTCGGGGCTAATTACACGACTGAAGTGAACAGATCGTTCTGCGGGACATATAGAAATGCATTTCCGTCAGACCATAAAACATTTACACGACATCATGTAAATTAAAGCAGTGGAAACAAGCGCAAAATACGACTACACAGTACCTGTGACATTAATGAAGAAAAGAAATCACTGAATATCACGAAGGATCCATCTCAAATCTCCGGCAAAAAATTCTACACGGAAAAGGGGACACAAATAGGAACCATTGTTCACAGATTTCATTTCATATGAAATATGAAATATGAAGTTGTTGAAGAATACGTCAAGCAAACAGTTCATGTCAGTGTATTGATGACAATGTATGGACACGCGATCCTTTGCGTGTTGTGAAACAATGGTGGTGCTTTAACGATCATCTTGAAAGGGGCTTTTCACAGCTCCACGCCGCGGCATAACTGGTGTTTCCAGGTCTAAACGGACAGTACTATGACTCCTGACAATGGCACGCCATGGATGCACATAACAAACGTTTTCCGAAGCATTTATACATTAGGTATCAATCCTGTGAAGCCCTTAATAAAGGGCATAAAATCAATACTGTAGTCGTAACAAGGCAAAGCCGAACAGGTCTGTGGAATTTCACAAATACAGTTCGGTGAGACGCGACGAAATGGAATGTAAGACATGATGGAATGTGGACATGACGTCGAAGTTAAACACTCGTTAAAACACACCATCATTTGGAATATGGTTATGGACTGCGTTTTAAAATACAACTTTGTGGCTAACGTATTTATGCGTGTTTCACGATGGTCGAACTAGATCGTTAAATACAACGGGGTGAAATACATAAGGTTGGAAAGCAGGAATAAGAATTAATATATTCCGGTACGATGCGATAGGCGCATGCGCCTGGCTATGCCTTAGGAGCACATTTCCGATGTGGTAGCGTGAAGACATCCACATAAATATTAATGACGAACTTTTACTCGGTGTGTGAAATAAGAAGTTTGCCAATAACAACAAACAGGAAAGAATGAAGATAACAATAAAGATAACTCAGTTACACTGAAGTTGGGCTAATTTCACATCTGTCAGTATAAAGTCATACCCTGTTTTAAGGAGCAACCCGCGAAAGGGGAGACGCCCCTGCAAGTACACATGGCCTGTTCATCAAAGCGTTCAGTATGAATTGGTGGCCTGTGGAGACGTAGAAAAATACAACAGCCCACAAATTTGGCCTTGACCCTTTTGTGTCGATAAGAGGCTATGGACGCTCTGATTTGCCTAATACATAGAATGGTGTTATGTTTTGGAAGACAGACCCCATCGATTAGCCTACGCCTCATCACTCAATTTTATAGATGCCTGCTACATGTCTACAGAGCAAACAACAGAAAACAAATGCATACATCACACAGTAAGTGGAGTTAATTCCGGGGTCTGCCCAAAACATGACCAAACCGCTTAATCCATATGAAGACTGACGCTGGATGTGTTCCATCCGGAATCTCCGTTACGAATGCGTTGTTTTCTTCAAGAAGCGTAGGTGTCGAAACCGATATTCGTATACAAGCCGTCAACCAAAATGAACGTTCCGTGTCAATAATTGCAAAACCACTTTCGTTTAGCATAAAAAAGCAATTAAAGTGTATAAAATAAATAGCTTACAACGAAATCATGCAAAGAGGATAAGTCAGCAGTTTTAACGACGAAATCAAATAAAATCAGTATGCAAATCGTTTATCATGCTAGTTTATATCATGCCATGAACCATATATGTATTTCAGTGGCGCTTTGATTGCAACTGAAACGATGAACGTGCTAACAGCTTTCCCTCCTTTGGCTGCATTACGTTCATTTGCCAACACCAGCACATCCTTCATCACAATCGAAACCTTTAAACGACTGAACACCCGGGTGGTCATTTGTGCAGCTGTGCCCCACAGAATTATACAACAGCCTCTGATGTAAAATCGGTGGTGTGGTTCGAAAAATTCGGTTCACTACGATAAGAGAGAAAACAAAGGCAGGCCGATCGGCAAGTACAGGAACCCAGTTCTGTGCATGCATTTGTTCTTATTCTTATTTGTTCTTGTTCTTCAGGTGACGTGCTTAGGATAAAAAATTTAGAACTTTCACGTGCTGTCTCGCTTGTGTAGTGGAGGTACGATAGAAAAAGGGAGAAAAGTTCGTACGAAACATGCCAAGGGTCTTTGGTTTTCATCGGCTACTCTGGTGTTTTCCAAACATTAAAATAACCGACATCAATCCAGTAACAAAGTCATGATTTTACGTTAATAAAGGAAGCAAACAAATATACAAATAAATATGTAGATAAATAAATGTTACTGAAAACAAATGTCATGGCATTATTCCAAGACTATATTTGCGTATCTAAGGACGATGCAGTGTGTTCTCATTTATGCAAATATTTTAAGCAGACTCTTTATACAAATAATAATTTGCTTTTAACGAAAACGAGCATCACGGTTGATCGTATGTACATCGTTCACTTGCTTTATCCAATTAGCTACGGGCATAATACCTAGAAGCTCCACGAGTCAGGGTCAAAGTTCGGGTCCAACACAATCGTCTCCACAGAGAGGACGACAGACCAGACAACCACGATGATACCTTAAGAACCGGTGTGATAATGATCTCACGTATCTTAGCAATATACTTCAAAGCAAAGCACCGCCTTCTTTAAAAAGGAGTTAGGCGGAGATGTCGTATAGAATTCAGTGTACTGGGCCAAGACTTGGCTAACACGTGGACTAATTGCATTTGAGAGCATACGGCTTCCTGTGCGCATTGCTGAAGAACACGGCGCAGCACCACTGGGACGGGGTAATCTATTTAAGGACGCTTCTCAGACGCCAGTCAATTTTCTCGCTTGGGCCAGGAGTCACTAGAGTCCGTGTTATATCCATGATGAATCTGATCCCTTCGCCAGCTGTCGTTGGACATCCTGATAGGCCAAGGTGAGGAGTCCCACCAAGTACATAGAGGTTATCAAGATTGTGTGTGCCTGTAGAGACTACGTCAGACCGCGTACCGGTGACGAAAGAGTCTTGAAATAAACGCCACTTTGACACTAGATCGTGTCACTGGCAAACTTATCCCCGTTACTTAGCAAAAATCTAGAGGAGACTCGTGGCACATTGCAGTTAACAGCGAAATACTTTGCATGTATGCGAGTTAAATTTCGCAGTAGGACATATGATGTGTCGCCCTGTATTATTGTCATACACAAAATCCATGACTTACATCTATCTCGTAAAGCCGCAAATTCTTCCTAAAATAAATGTATGTATGTATTTACTAGATCTATTCTGACTTTATAGTTCCACTAAACATCTTGTATGACCATTCAAAGGTCATACAATTGTCTCCCAACAATCTGGTGGTTGACAAATGAGGCAACGTATTCGAATGCAGATCTCGCTTTGCCTTATTTGATTTATTTTTTTACGACTGGTGGCAGCACTCAAAAATATTTCACTCATACGACGGTGGCCAACATTATGGTGGAAGGAAACAGGGTTCAGTCCGAGGTAAACCTACGAAAATCAATAGCGGGACGACCTTCCCACTTACGACCGGAGATGAACTAAGCCTGAGCTGGACTTGAACTCACCATTTGCCAGCCATCACTCTTTTGCCACTGCTGTAAATACTTCCCATGCTGCAGACTGTTATATAACTGTCATATACCATATATGGCGACAAGTCATTGGAAACATAACATGGACCAGTCACATACAGGACCGACTTGTTTCGTGTATACCATTAAATATCATGATAGTGCCATTCCCTCTGACACTTCTGAACGATCGCCATAATACAGCGGATACGTTTATTTTAGTCCACGGTGTTAAGCATGCATATGTAAGGCAATTTTCAGCTGTCGGATGGGGCTATATCTGAGATGTGTTTCTTTCTTTATAGCTTAGGGTCCGGAGAAACACCTTCAGAGCACCCGTCCATGCACCAACCTGAAACTCGGTGTTTTCGAGTCTGTTGCCCTCAGTTTTCAGATCTGAAATTTCATTCTTCCCGACTACGTTGGCGTTCCGAAGTGTACGTTTATAAGCAATCGCCCAACCACTAGCCTAATTCTTGGTTTTATCGAGCGTGCTGCCCAAAATTTTGATTGATTCATTTAAACTGAAATATATATCTTCGTTTTGTGGACATGCAATTTGTCAACAGCCATGAGATATGAGGAATGGACAATGTCTGTAAATTCTTATGCAAAGAATAAAAAAAAAAACAAAAAAAAAACAAGCCCACAGGTGTGAACTACGTCAGCCGCAGGAAAGCAATCCGAACAAAGACAAAAAGCCACATGTGGAGAGCTCGACGCAGGCCAGCCCACGCCGTGTCAGAGAGGTGTGTCGTACATTGATTACTGGTGTTAGAGGGCTCACAGATAAATGTCCACGTAGAAACACCTGGGCAGTTACAGATGTACACGAGTTATAGACAGGAACAATGGATACGTGGCAGGTGTCATGAGTGGGGTCGCTGTCTTCAGAGCGCATGACCCAGGACAAGCGGACCCATATGGCTATGATAAAGCATTACAACACTCGGATGTCGCACAGAATTCCGTCATTTCTCTGAATTTTGTTGGATTTCTACACGCCTGAGACTTAGGCTTGAACGTAGCGTTACACGTCGCAACTTAGATAACTACACACTAAAACTGAATCCTGCACTGTTACCAGGCTGTAATGCTGTGGCATACGCATAAATGTCTACGTGCTTTTCTTTATCCAAAGTTCAAGTTCTGTGCATGCGTGGTAATGACCTCTGAGCAATAACTGTCACGCTTATACACTAAAAACAGAGCCGTAGGCCTATCACAGGCAAAGTCGTAGGCCTATCACAGGCAAGTTGTACACCACGTAAATATATACTAATGATAGCGTTATCAAGATAACCCCCCGTAAGTGGGAAGGTATGCCAGCAGTTGATCGTGGATTTCCCCCGGGCTCTGCCCGGTTTCCTCCCACCATAATGCTGGCCACCGTAGTATAAGTGAAATATTCTTGAGTACGGCGTAAAACACCAATCAAATAAATAAATAAATAAATGAATCAAGATAACCACTGGGCCACGTAGGCCACTTCTGCGCAATGAAGATGCACAGCCGCTGAGCATGTAAAGGTCTCAACTAGTTGGTTAACCGACTGGATTTTATATGTTCGGTACATTTCCACTAACGTCGCGTGCTAGTCTATCCGTGACATCTTGGCCCCTGGCATAGATGGTCCAGCTTCGTACGTACCTGCATCCAGCCGGTAGCTTACCATTGTCATTTGGAGCGAACGTCATGTCGTGAGTGATAATGCCTATCCGGATCACGCCCATTGTGTCACGCCGCTCGAGTTTGTCAGTTTTGCCATGGCACACGTGAAAATCGTATCAATCGGGATTTTATCCACAATACTTCAGCAGATTTGATGAAAAACTTTGTGGATGTCATAAAATGAGCACGCAATGATAAGAGTGGGTATATCTCAAGGGGAAGGTCACGGGGTATAGATTCTTTATTCTAGAATGTCATGTAGTTTTATATAAGATTTATTTTGCAATCATAAGCACCTTGAGGCAGAGACAGGTATATAAATCCCGCTACACGCTATCTCCAAATCTAAAATATTACATATCAAATTCCTTACGTAAATATTTCCTCGCACTAACACCTGAACCAAATGCGATATATTTTCCGTGCCTCAACCCCTTCCAAGGCCGTACACAAGAATGCCTATAATGCACAAATCTAACAAAAATATGGAAAACAACAAGAAGCAAGGCGAATTCAAGACGAGGATGGTTCGAGAACTATAGACGTTCGGCTACATATTTGTGTAAATCAGGATCCAGCATATGGAAAGGTAACCCTGGCTTGTCGAGAAAACACAGCTGCCTGAGCAAGATAGATGGCATAACTGCATGTTTACTTCCATTTGTAAGTGAAGGTAATTTACACTGTTCATCTTGTCTTGCGCATTCAATATTCTGTGTTCGCGCTGCCACTGGCGCGAGGAGAGCCGATCTGCGGACTACCAAGCACAGAGGTCACTTGTCAAGGACAGGTTATGGGTGATTGGATAGCCTCGTATCATAAGTAAAGTAAAAAAAATTAATTATACAAAGAACGACGCCATGATATTTTCGTCAGAGTAGCGCACCTAATGCCTCGCAACCCCAACCGGAAATGTAAAAAAAGTCATGAGGTGATTTCCGTCATGGGCATCATCCCGGATCATCAATACCGACATTTGTCGCTTGTCATTTCTGTTTCCTCTAAAATCCAATTTTATTGCAGCACAAGTAGGTGTTGTCAGTAAAACATACAGGTGTACATATCCAAACTGTTCAAAGTGTTTCAGTTGAAGGCTTAAAATAAATTCCAAAATCGTTGTATTGCAGGTCTGTCCAGCCCCCCTCAGAAACCATACAAAGCCGGTAAGATTTTGATTTCACAGCCAAAATATCACGAGGCCTTGAATGATAATGAAGCAGAAAGTCCATAAAGGCCTCCCTTACCAGGCTACTCAGGGTGAATCTTCCATCAATGCCATGTGCTAGGTTCCATACCCGGGTATTTTAACATTTTGGGGCAATTTTTATTCTTTGTGATACCTATGAGATCCTTCTCCACTTTTTCCGTGCAAATTCTCTTTGGTGTATTCATGGTTGTTCACCTTTAAGAGAATTCAAAATATCATTGTCAGCAGGACGGGAAGTGACGCATTTCGGGTAACTGAATTCAGCTTACAATTTAAATAACGCTACAACATTTACAATGTTTTATCCTATTTTGGTGTGTATTTTGTTTATATACTTTCATGTACGAGTGTAGGAAATCGATACTTTGTTTTATTTTTATTTTAATCGGGTATTTTTTATATTCCCATAATCACTGAAATTGTATTTAAATTCTACTGATACATCTTTATTTAGATTCTATTTAGCGCCACTGTTCGCTCTTGTTCCTAATCCCATGTTGTGTTTTATTCGTTCCTTGACTGGTTGCACGTTCCGAGTGATTTGTCATGTCCGGTAATTATGCTGCTCTACTATGGATTCAGCAATTAGTAATGATGCATCTTACATCGTGGGAGAAGAGATACGTATTACCAGGCATTTGTACTTTATCTTCCAGCCAACTGACTGTTTAATAAGCTCTCGTTCGATCAGGGTAAAATTAGAGGGTTTGAAATTGAAAGCACTTGTAAAAGCACGGTAGATAAAAAGCGGCATTCCGTCATTTAATGGAAGCTGAATGTATCAGAAACCATTTTGACTCAGCAGCGCGGTGTATATTGTACATGTATTTTGATTTGCGGAGATCAAATTATTCTTGTTTATTTTTAGGGAGAGTCCTTACGTACCAAAGCACTAGACAGTAGCTAAGATTCGGTGATTGAATACATCAGATTAAGCGACGCTTCCCACGTCACTTTTGGGGGAGAACCAGTGTTTATTTTTTGTTTTCTCCACTTTTAGAACATTTAGAGTAACAATGTTGTGGAAACAACAACGGCTGAACAATGTCATTATTCTACTGAAGGTTTAACATAGTACGACTCGTGGTCCGCTAACAAAAAGAAATGACAATAACATTGTTTATACCTTATGACAAACCCATTTTATTTAAATCAGTATGATTGTACATGTTACCATTTTTTGGCATTTTTGACAGGTGCCTGGATCACTGGTAACTTGTGACCAATTGCCAACGACCACACTGTCTTCGCTGCCCTGGTTTTAGTCTCTGTTTTACAGTCTTTTACATTAATGCATCATGTATGGAAGTTCACTTGAGTTCCACGCGTCCAAGAATCCTGTTCAAAAGGACGGTAGTGCGAAGAACCGTTTTCATGGACGCGTTTCTTTCTATTGAAATGGGAGTTTTAAAATATCTCAAGCGTAAAACCTCTCACCACCCTGTTCCCACGCTCTACTCCCCTCCCCCACCCCCCACTCAACCTGCTTCATGATAATACCCGTTGTTCCAAGAAGTCGAATGCCTTCAATCAAATTATGGGTCGAGAGTACGCGATCGATTCCCCAACATTTGTTTACCAGAGGAACTTTTACCGTTACCGAGATTATTAATATGCACTTCTCGCTGGACTAATAGGGAAAATTGCTGTGAGGAAATGAATAATTGTGTTTTGATTACGGTTGTCTGTCTGGACTTGGAGGAGAAATGGCGTAATAAAAGGGGGTTCTATCTGTCTAGGCTGCAAACGATTTTCCATCGACCTGTTTATTGGGTATGCAGTGGCCAATATATCCCTACAACTGGTTCTCGTTTTCATCAGAGGTTTTACGATTCAGGCTAATCGCCACTGCTGGCCTTGTGCTCTGATAAGATGACGCCAGTATTTCTGCACCATGCCTTTTCCTTGGCAGAAGAAAATGTATGACAATGTCAAATTGTCAAGCAGACAGAAAACTAAATATACGACAGGTAAACGTAAAATCGTTCTCTCAGCCAGGCTTTGATTTCTGTCTGATATTTGCTATTTTGTCTGCTAGTTTGCCTGATTGCTTCGCCCCTGGCTGCATTGTGCTTGTCTATATCGCGACACGGTTTCCTTGCAGTAAGGTGGTCTGAACATCGAAGTATTTATAATTTACTTTAATTAGAGTGAGAACATGCCTATAGCTACTAAAGCAACTGCGTTCCATTCATGCGGATGGAGTTTTTCGATTCTACAGTTGTTTTATTTCTTGTTCTATGATTCGTACTATTTAGTTTGTTAGTTTGTTTTTTCTGTTTTTTTTTTTTTTTGTTTTTTGTATTTGTTTTTGTTTTTCTTTGTTTTTCATAATATGTACACTGCTCGGTTTCTACTGGTTTCGGCCACTGATAAGCATTTGAGTTGAGATCTTTCGTCCGAAGCTAGCATTTAACGTAGATACTATGAAAAACATAATTGAGCTTGGTTTCAGATTAGTTTCATTTATATGATTGGCGTTTTACTACTTACCAGAATATTTCACTTATACCACAGAAAAACGTATGATGGTGGAGGAAACCCACAGCCATTCGTACGTTGCTGGTGAACTCTTTTACGTACGGCAGGATAGGAAGCCAGCGTCAGTCGGGCTTGAACTCACAGCTATCGCATTAGCGAGAGGCACCTTGGCCATAACATTGCACACGGATGCCCCAAGGTTTCAAATTAAAGACAGAGACAGTGTCATGTATGACAAAATTAATCCTGTTTTAGGCGAATCATATTTCCCTTGAGTAAAAAGGACCAATGTCATTTTACTTTCTAGCAAATTTATTTGAAATAGGCTTACAATGCTTGTATTACTTAAGGATTGATTTCGCTCTCGGCATTAGCCGATTCAAACGCAAAATGTTAATCTTGCCTTTCATGTCTTTATAAAATGTCTTGACGCACGAGAATTCTGATTCCACAATGAATTTTTTTTTTTAACATTTTGACATGTAGACTGAAGTGACGCCCCATAACGACAGACTCACCGGGGTTTGAAACTAGAGGCCAGCGTCATCAGGCTGAGCTGTGTTTTAGCACAGCGTGCGTTTGATCCACGCACGGCGTAAAGACTAATCTATATTCCCCGGGGGTAGATTCGAAAATATAACAAGGTAAATCCACTTAAGTGATTCCATATGGCCTCCGGATATTAGAAACTTTAAAGAAGCAACTTATCGAAAAGCGACTGAGGTTATAAACAGCAGCGGTCAATTTTGTATTAATTTTGCGGACACTGGAGCCTTCTACCTTTGAAGTTTACGCATGACGCTCTAGGTCTATTAGCCTTGTAAATGGCAAATAAAGAACAAAGCGAATTTTATGGGGGAAAAAATTCATGTTATCAAGCTATCGGTAAAGTCAGTCGCCACAAATGCAGATCATCTCAGGTTTTGAATTCAAAAGTGTACCTGCCATATCTAATTACGAGAGACTCCCACCAATGAAGCAAATCTACATTCAATATCCCTTCTTCAGGTTATGCTAAAAATGGTTATGTATATTTTAAATTAAACTACAAGGGTACTTCTGAACCGCTCTTATTCAACAGGAAAAAAGAACACATGCCCCTCATGCAAACATTCAGTACACCAAGTATTTCACTCAGCGAACTCACTGAGAGTTCAGTTTTCGGTTATTACATCAGTAAACCAAATTATCACGTGAGTGAACTAAATTAATGTGCTTTTGTAACAATTTATACATGTGAACGATTTATGTCCAAGAGATCAGTCACTGCGTTGTTTTAACCAACTAGTATTCGCATGTAATACCAGATGCTGTGTCCTTTCTGGTCTATTGCGTTCTTGTAGCTATTCAGCATATGTCACTAGATTGTCTTACTGCTGGCGGACATTTATTTCCACAGTTCCACAGAGCTTCAGAAATGGGACTCCTTTACTGTTTTCAATTGTTTAAATAACTGTGCTACGAAGCAGTCTTAAATTAAGTAATGTGAACAAACATTAAGTTAATACCCTTTTTTTTCTTGCTTTCTTCTTCGTTTTTCTTTCTTGTCTCCTCTTAGTTTTCTCTACAACAGCCAAATAACTGGGAGAGAAAGAATATAGGAAAGACGAGAGGAAAGGTCTTGATTTCATTAGTTATGGGAAAGCTGATTATTTTCTGGTGAGAGATCGGAACTCGTTATTGGCTTTTCCTCCAAGGAGATGAAGATAGCAGCAGAAAAAACGACATTTCAGACTTTTAAACACATCATCAATGATTCGCTAAAAGCCATTGACAGTAGAATTTTTCTGATAAACTCTTTCTTTTCGCCATGCATCATGATGAGTTTTTTTTATTAATCAGTCCAAAGTTTCATTTTCAGGAGTTATTACATATTTTCCGTAAATTGTATCTTCAGGCGCTATTATAAAATGTGGAATTCTAACTGTAACTCATGATGAAGTATGAGAGATTTAATGTCAGACACTACATAATCTCGAGGGCAGTTAAAAAACTAATCAACCCTTTGGATAAATAATTGCGCCTGATAAGGACGTTTTGACGATGACTCATGTCATCATCAGCCTTAACGACCTATACTTAACTGATAATTTAATCAGAAACATACAAGTAGACGGTGAGACAAGGGGACTCTTGCGCTAAACACTGAGCTCTAAATTTCTAATAGCGCTGCACGCTACGCTAAGGCTACACCATTATGTGTTTTCTTCCGCCGTCTTTCAGCAGTTCAAGTTAAAAGCGTCACAAAGTCAAATAAAGAATGTATCAAATGGCATAGAAAACGTTTCGTGAGAAGACAACTTTGTTTAATATCTGTATGGATCACCTAGATGTACCATTCCCCCATCTGTATAAACAAGTTCATGTTGCATCCATACCATCTCATCGGGCACTGTCACACAATAGTTAAGACAATGAGGTGTCCCCCTCAAACTTATTTCATTGGTGCTTTACGCCACACTCAAGAATATTTCACTTATACGACGGCGGCCAGTATTATACTGGGAGGCAACCGGGTAGAGCCCCAGGGAAACCCACGACCATCCGCAGGTTGCTGACCGACCTTCCCTCGTACGGCCGGAGAGGGTGTCTCTCAAACCTAAGACGCTGTCTTACACGCCTGTTTGGCAGTTGCATCTGCTTACTGTGGGCTCAAATAGCAGGACTAGGTCGGTATAGTTTCACTGTATTGACACGACGGTGTTTGCAAAACGGCTTTCGTACAGGTGAAGCAGTAGTATAAAGATGCCAACTAAAAGACTCCCTTGGTTCATCAAACGGCTGAAAAAAATTAAAAGCGACCTTAAAGCATTCCAACAACCTTTCTTCTACACTTGTGTTTTCCTATAGACTGTTTAACGATAGTTTTAATATCATTGTGCGTAAAAAATTTACAAGTAAAGTATATCTAAAGTTATTGACCAAGTCAGGCTGAATCATAAGCACACCTTTTTTGAAATCTTCAAAATCCAATTTGTTTACAAAGGCCAGGTCTCGAAAACAAAGCAGTTCATATGTTACAAGAAATAAGCACTTTCAGATGTTTTACTTAGCAATACCAGATCGTATTCGAAAAGGTCAAATGTTTTTAGCTCCATGGCGTACAGTGAGAAAAAACCAACAGCAGCCTACAAGCAATTATTTCCCCACGGATGTTTGCGAAGTAGAGGAACTCTATAAAAATACACCTGAAATGTCAACATGAGAGATATTCGTGTAATAAAACTCGTCGGTAAAACGGTGTTGTTTTCGAGGAAAGTTCGACGCAGCGAAAGCTTTTAAAACATTGCATCAACCCGGCAAACAGAACTATAAAAGTTCAAGTGTGATATTTTTGGTGCTTAAAGCGACGGCGACTCTCGTAGTTCTTGTGTTTGCGTGTTTTTAGCTATAAAAGGCGTTACACGGGAGAGTGCTGAGGCTTGTTTACCTTCTGACATATACTTGCTTATTCTAACTTAACACAGGTCTTCGATGACCTGGGTATGTAATCCTGAATGTCACCACATCTAATGCTTTCATTTGTTTACTTGATTCACTAAGACCTTCCTTAATTCCACTTACATGCCGGCTTTCACGTTTATGAGGAGAGTAGCGTAAATCAGTGCCTCTCTCCAGTTACCCTACGTACCTCCTGACTTAAAGCCGCAAGAACAGGCTTTGAACACCCAGCATTGGCTGGAGGAATGACATTTTCAGTGAGTCAACGAACCAGTTAAAGTAACGCTGATAACGAGATGAAAGTTGATAATATTGTCACATTCTCGATTGGACGTCAACATACGGGGCATTTGATAACAGGGTATTTAATGGTGTCTTATTTCTGCCATATTTGGTATGGCGTTCTAGTTAGGATGTCCTTAAACCAGATCGTGGTTAAAACTGTGGAAGAGAAAATTATTCTTAACAAACATTTGGGAAACAGTACAAAAGTAAAACATTCGGTTTGAGCCACCATAATAATAATAATATCTTGCTTCAAAGTGAAAAAAAGGGACAAGTAAGGTAATAATTTTGCTCAAATTGGACAAAATCGTTGAAAACGCAAACTCAGTCAATAAAGCAAGATAAAGGACGGACTCAAGCATTGGCGGAAGGACAAACGAGATGTAAATTCATATTGGCCACCCGTAACGATTGGAAAAAAAAGATAAACCCCAAACAAAGAAACAAACAGCAACAAAAATCTAGGTTAAAATGTACTTAAGAGATATATTGGTCACGGCATAACAAAGTGTTTCTTTCATCCGGATGGCATTCGTGCGGACTAGTCACTAGTACCGCATAACCTTGCCGAGTGTGACTCTATCCAATTTTGCTAAGTGACATTAACAATAATCATCTAATATAGGCTTACTGGGACTTCACTTGATAAAATATACCTAGCACAGAATTACCTGTGACCTCTGGGCCATGAACAAAATAAATGATCATTCGTGTGATGAGTGCTAACCTTGTCACGTGACACAGCGCAGTATTAAGGGGGTAAGTGCGTTTGTGTGTTATATCAAAAAGGCATGCGTGTATTTAGAGAACAAACGCCGTTGCATAATTGCAGCACGATTTTTACAAACGTTGTCATGGAAACACTTGAACATTTTACCATGGAGAGTGAATTAAACGCCCCAAGATGAATATCCAAATCCAATTAAGCCTTATATCGTATTCCGAAGTTGTTGGCCAGAACTTTTTGGTTTAAAGGGTGAAAAGATGATTATTTACATACCGGTATTTCTGGATATTCAGTCAAACTTCTTTTAATTAATTTTAAGTTTAAATTTGAACAGTGCCAGTGTGGTCACAATTTCTATCAAGAGGATAAGAAACAATGTGAAAAAAAACAGTTAAAACTTTCACAATGCCAGTTCTATTCCTACAGGTACATGTGGCAGGCCCCGTTAATCAATGTCAATCCCGAACTCGGGTTCTATAAATTTTTAAAATGTAATTGTAAAATATGATTACATAGGATCGCATCCACGGTTTTACCTTTAGGCCACACAGGACTGCATTCCCGGATAGGCGTATTTTTTTTCTCAATGGCACTAATTTAACACTGTGGAGACTTGCAAATGAAATAGAGTCCTGCAATCTGAAACGCCGATGCTGATGAACTGTGTGCAATGTGTAAAGGAAGAATTTGATTGCTATAAATTGCACAATTTTGAATGTACCGCTATATGTGGTAGTCCCAGTGAAGCTAAAATGAACGTCAGCCCGCTAGGACCGCATCTGTTAAGTTTGACGATAATATAAACCCTCTATTCTTGTGTAGAATCGTTAAAAAAGACCTTTAGTCATCGTTGGCTCTTCTTTGTAAAAGGAGTATTCCCACAGCGAGAGGCTTGGGCTGGACTGCGTATTGTAAGTACGAGTGTGCGGGTTGTGATGGCGGCTTTATGTCAGACGGTTTGTAAGGTTTTAGGTCATGTGCTGTGATTTCCCACGGGATACATCATGCATTCTTGTATTTGAATAAATTCAAACGTATTGCCAGATCACTAAATTGCATCTCATTTTTTCAATGATAATTAAGAGCGGCCAAAATTATTCAAATCTTCGTTTGTGATATTCTTTGATGGTTTAAAATTCATTTCCTTGATTATTTGACTGTGATAATTCCATCGACTTCAAGGCTATACAAGTACTAAATCAAACCACGGGGTGTCCTGCAGAGGTAACAGAGTTATTTACCAGTAATTCCGAAGTCATTTCCATGCGTACTGTTAAATGATTATGCAATTACCATTTACCCATGCCACATCTGGTCCTACGACATAATGCTTATGTCAATAAACAAAATTCATACACTGGCGGGGTAAATCAATTGCATCAGAGGGAAATGCGCAGAGACTTGACATACAAGGTCGTAAGAACATATCCAGGGCTCAACGAAGAGCTGTAATAAAAGTGGGGGGGCCTCCAGGTCCGAACTGGTTAGCGTACTAGGGAAGCACGTTGACCAAAGAGCCTTTCGCTGTGTGCTCAAGTCCAGGTTATTCTGGCTTTCTCTCCGGCCGCACGTGGACATGTCTGCCAGCAATCTTCGGATACTCGTGGATTTAACCAGGGTTCTGCCCGGCTTTGGCCCATCATTATGCTGGCGGCCGTCCTGTAAGTGGAGTATTCTTTGCCAAGAGGTAAAGTACTAACAAAATAAATAGGAGAAAACTTCTGATCATCAATTGTATTATACAGAATCTAGAAAAAATGTCTGTTATATCTATCAGTTTATATTCAGATTATAAAACACATTGTGTTGCAGGTATATGTGCTTGTCCATAACTTACATGAACTATTCTTATTCCCAAAATGTTGTTGCGCGAATGCCATGCGGTGCCAACCATTCTTTGGTTGGCAGGACATCACCTACTCCATGCAGCCGTAGCCCTTTTGTTCCGAATGATAGAGCATTAGGCATAATCCATGTTAACTGATACGTGTCTTGAAGACAACGAGCTAAATATATTTTTAATCCTTGGGAACCAGTTACCCCGGTGCCTACTTCGGAGTATCCTATCAGGATAGATGATCCCAACTCAACAAGGCACACTGTATCATGTATCGGGAAGTAGACGGGATTAATAAGGTGTCCGGTCTATATCCTACCAAGATGGCCGATTTCTTACAGCGTGCAGTTATTCAGAGAGATAGAACAGAAAAGAGCTCAACACAGTCAAAAATGCCATAGAAATGGGGTTACAGTGCGACAGCTGGCAAACGGTTAACTCGTATAATGTATGAAATCTGCTGTCGATACAATTACCGCAGTTAACGCTTTTTTTCTAACATTGAGCCAATGTCATGTCATCCATGATATTTGGGGAAGGTAACCAGTGCTTCGTTGTATTGCGATCAGTACTGAGGGATGCGTCCAGTACTTGTCGGCCTACTGTCTGCTATATTGCGACTCCATGTATCTTGGGTGATCTTTGGTGTCTCCGGCATGGCGTTTCAGTGAGGCTGCATAGCCCACCTGTAGGGATTGGGATCAGGATGCCATAGGAAAACACCGGACTTGTGACACACAAGAAAGAAATAATGTTAAACGCGACGACAAACCTGGATCAAGCAACCAAATAAGATTTTCTCTTCCACGTGCAACGTACAGATAGGCAATGGTTGAATTGAAGCATCCTTCAATCAACTTTATGATTGGTTGTCAGTAACCCTTTACAAGCGGTGAGAGGAGTGGTATAAAAGACATCTCAAAAACAGTTTTGATCCTGCGCTGGGCTTTGCCCAGTTTCCTCCCATCATACTGTAGGCCGCCTCTGTATAAGTGAAACATTCTTAAGTACGGCATTGATCCCCAACCAAATAAATAAATAAATAAATAAATAAATAAAACAGCTTGCTCAGAGACCTTATTCTATTAGCATCACCCAGAGTTATAAAGATACATACGAATACACTCGGCATGGCAAATGCGGTTAAGCTAAGGCGTCCACGGCATAGTGGTAATTGATATTTGACCATACAAACACTTGGTTGTGTGGCGTGGGACCCGCGATAACCTGACTGGCATATCCCAACAATATTTCCATTATCAGCAAAGCTCGACACCTGATGCTTTAAGGGATTTAATACAGGGATCAAGGCTTCCCAGGGAATGGTGTTTATGTAAGCTGGATGTCATATGATAGCGTATTCAGTGCACTCTGGCTAGACGTTAGTAAGCCCGGATTAACCGTATGCATTTGATAGCCTAATATGGAAATTCCAGTCATCAAAACAACAGTGGACGCACTCACTTCACTCAGTCTGTGCCTGTAACCTTTGACCAGAAATAATCCCTAAACAAGTTTCAGGAATCTAGGCGTAAAAACCGACATTCATGTACCAGCCTTCAACCAAAATAGGCGTTATGGGTCAATATTAGCAAGACCATTGCCCTTCAACGAGAAAATAACACAAACCACCAAAGAACTAGGAAAGCATAGCATCACGAACTCGTAAAAATATGCATGTGTGATTTATTTCATCAAGTGCCAGATATAGATAACCGGGTTAAAGAAATGTCGCACACGTCAGCAGCAATTCATCACGTGAATAAAGCTAAGCTACGTTTTTTATAGCCTGCAGCATAATCACCTGTAATTGAAATCACCTGTATTTCAATTTTTCCAATCCAGTTATTTTTCACTGAATTACGTCAGTTTTATTTGCATTACAAGAATAGTAGCAACTATGTTCATGTGTTCAAAATACACGCCTTGTGTCAGAAAACGGCCAAGTACCAAATACTAAAACCTAGGTTGCAGAGACTGTCTCAACGGCCACGTCTAAACAAAACACTAACGATTCCTCACAATCATTTCATCATTTTAAACCTAGCCAAAATGCTGTTTGGTGTTTGGTGCTTTGAGATCAGATTTTTTGCACATTTGTCTGATGAGTATATTGGTTATGTGGTCATAATCCTGATTGATTTACCCCAACGTAAGCTTGTAAATCACGCAGATCATATTTAAACTCTGCCCCAAGTCAGTAATACCTTTGTGGAATGGACACCAGCTCTGCCCCAAGTCAGTAATACCTTTGTGGAATGGACACCAGCTCTGCCCCAAGTCAGTAATATCTTTGTGGAATGGACACCAGCTCTTTTACGTGCGTTTATCGTCTTTCTACATGGGCTATTCCGTAATACGAGCATATCTTTCCTTTTTTCCCATTCTAAAACACCAGACATGTTTGTCTTTTGTTTGTTTATGTGGATTTCCTATGACATCTGATGTAATTAGCCAACCAAAATCATCCCATCATCACACCACGAAAATAATACAACATCAAACGCATTGAATCCATCGTTTGCGTCGGTAACAAGGTTCCCTTAAGGGACCTCTGGGCTGCGAATGATCGCAACTCCGAACGTAAAGTAAAGTCCGCCCTGACAATCCTGTATCATCTATACCTATTACTCGAGCTGCAGTAGACACAAAGGGGATAGAATTCCGCGGATCTGAGAGAGTCGATTTTCTGCAAACCCGACTTGCTTCGGACGTTAAATAAAGTCACAGACGGTACCCTAATGAAGAGTGAAAGGGTTTTGCGTTTGACGAATTGTTTATCCTGGGCATCGGACAGTTAGTGACCGCTGTATACAGGGCCCATCAAAGCCTGCAGGAACGCATAGCCTAATCAACATGGATCCGGGCCTTAAGGTGTTATCGTTACATAAAGGTGCATTTCGGAGGTATAATCTGGGCTGCTGTGGTAACCAACGCAGGAAGAATTGGCCCCCCAGGCTGGATCCATTTCCATTAATTGTTTTCATGTAACTGTGTATTTAACGTGAAGGCAGCACAGTATTTTGCATAATTTCAAAACGAATGACGTCTCTTAAACTGCCTTTTGCCATCGCGGCATTCACAGTGCTAAAGGGGGTGTAAGTTGCTCCTTTCCAAGCATTTAAATGAACATTTAGAATAAACCTCTGGCTGAGGTAAATTGAGGTCAGATTTCACGTCGCTTACGACTGACTGTGTGCCAACTAGCACACTGTCGCCGCTCGTCTGGTGGTACTCTCTATTTATTTTGCATACGTGTCAAATGGTAGAACATTTATCACCCTTACGGCTAAGAGTCCCAAGCCTCGAAAGCGCACGAAAAGCATCTGTTATCACATGCCCCTGAGCGCAAGAATTCAACGATGAATGTTACAGAAATGCTTCAATTGTTTATCAGACCAGATGATAGCCAAAACGAAGCTTCAGGAAGCTATATATCCAGTCTGCACACAACACAAATCAATGATTTTCTCGATCGTTGATATGATTCAATTTGCAGTGTTCAGAACAAGCTAAATGCGACACAACGCCAACATACGAGGGGGTTAACCATTCAAATTTCTGCATAAGGGCGCCACTCAAAGATTCAAAATAAATCATCCCCAACATGTTGAAACTTTAAAATAATAGGAACTAATTCATGGGTGAGCTTATAAAGTTTTGTCCGTTATTCAAGAAATAAACTCTTTATTATATAACGGAGCTTTGTTGTCCTGAAAGCTCAAGTTTTCGTTCTATGTACACAAGAGTGAATATATTTTCCCACATATCATATCACCCAGAATATATGGACAGAGGAAGGGTTTGTTGACTTAAATTCCCCCCGTTATCCAGCCTATGAAATCATGGCACTAAATGTCATGTAAAATGCACACAGCTTCTGTACACTGTCCCTGCGAAATAAAATATGAAAACTGTGGAGATGACATCGTTCACTTTGAGCCCAGATGGCTTAATGTCAACTAGATGTAGTATTTTGATCACAAACAAATCACAATTCCTATTTCAAGATATATATTGCGTTTGAAAGTATAGACGATAACGAAGGTATACATTTTTGTTCGTTTTTGTTAGTTTTACCTTGTCTAAAAGTTGGAGTGAAGACTGGGGGTCTCTGATACATTTTACTTTACTGCCAATGTCATCATTCTCGAAACTGGGTCCCGTTGAAGGTGACATCCATGGGACCATATGGTGACTACAAAGACTTGCTTGATTTACAGTTGTTTGGGAGCAATCCAACCAGAATGCGGCATATCGACGGCGTCCCTTACTAAACTAGCATCCAGTATACCAATAGGCATTTATTATCAATTAATAATAATGATAATGATGATAATATAGTAATAATATTAGTGATGATGCTGATGATACACTAATATGCATTTAGTAACAGGAACACAGTGCCATTAATAATTACAACGGTGACGTTGATAACGATGGTGACAATGGTGACGAATTCCTTTGATCCAATGCAATGAATGATGTGCGACTGGGCTAAATGTAAGTCTTTAGTAATGATAAAAAAGGAAAGAAAACATGTAAAAGTAAAAAAGTAGAAGAAAAAAGAAATTAACGATGACAGGTGGACACATAGTATCAGACATGTTATCAAAACGCTGCAGTTAAACACATAACCATGTTGATACGATCAGCGGGAGTAGATTACACCATGCAGATCACGACACGGTAAAATCTGGCATACAAAATCAGTCACGAATCTGAGAACGAAGCCTTTATAAATGCAAACAGTACTTTTACAGCAACCATGAGCTGTCCAGTTAAAAGCAAGGCAGGAAACGTTAGGACAACTATCATTTGGGATACATAGACACTAGTCCTTGGACATCCCTGGAAAGCTCAAGTCAACGTATACATGTTTCCTAAATGGCGTATAGCACGTGTAAATACGCCTCCTATTCCTGAGAGAGAATTTAAATTGAAACTTTGAACAGGTGTAAAACAAATGGGAAAAAAGACAGGTATTTCCAAATCGAGTCACTTGTACACGAATAACAGTTTGCCATCAGTAAAGATTCCCCGTGGAACAATTCTTGGATGCGAAGTAAAACATCTTGTAGGTCTTTTTGTCCTTTATATAAAGAATGACTCTAATTTCTTATGCTTGACATAACATCGGAAGTTCCAATCAGACAGATGTAACGACTACGAGAATTTGCTTAGCGAGAAACTTTGTGGAAGAGCCAGTGACTTTTTTCGTCAATCCAAGAGGTTTTTTCCACGGTTTGTGTACAGAGGCATATGATTTGAGGCAAAGACTAGCGCTGGAATCAGCCAAATTATGTACAAGTCACGATAAAACTTAGGCGACTGGACGATTTATTGGCCATTATTACAAACGTGGATGACTTATTTGAAAATGTCCAATACGAACGTGTCCGTCGCCAGCTTGCGCCGTGTAATAGGCACATTATTTCAGGTGCAAAAAAGCTTCCATCGTTACATTTGGCCATTAGTCTAACCACGCTCACTAATTCTAACCAGCACGCAGAGTAGAAGCGAGCAGGAGACACCGCCTTTATAGAATGGCCACCATCGTGAACTGCTCACCTAAATGCCCTGTAGCTTTGGTGCTAGGGGGTGTAGGTTGTTATTGTTTAAGCACTAACCTTAACAGAATTAAATCGTTAATGAAATAAACTGAGAGTTATGTGTGGCCATTTTTGCCCATCGTGACATCGTCGTTGGTGCTCTGATTTTACCACCTGTGCTGTTGCCGTATGTATTATGACAAGGAAGATGTCAACAAGGTCAGCGCAAACACTTTAACTGAGGCATATGTGCGGGTCGCGATTGTCAATTACTGTATGAGCGACAGCACTGTACAGCCGGGGGTCAGCAAGCTGTGAGGAATAGCTCGCTTAGCCACGACTCGGTATACTGCAATGTTACAGTTGCAAAGTGTCGTGGAAAAGCGACCTATTCGTTATTGCAACTTTGTTTCACTGAGTCGACAATATGAATAGGACGACACTCTTTCTGAGTTAATATCACTTACATAACGTGTAATACTCACTGACATAACATTTAATATATTGTTTAATTTTTACCGATATTAATTCAGTATTCACTGGCATAAGGTTTAATATTCACGGACATATCGTTTAATATTCACTCAGACAACACTTAATCTTCACTTAAAAACCGTTTAATAATAAAGTTTAATGTCCAATGATATAGCGCTTAATATTCACTTATATAAAGTTTAAAATTTAATGACATAATGTTCAATATTCATTTAATATTAACTGGCAAAGCGTTTAGTATTCATTGATATAACATTCAATATTCACTGACATAAGGTTTGATATTCACTGACACAACGAATAATATTCACTGATATAACTTTTAATACCAGTGACATAACGTCTATTATAACTTACCGTACATAACACATGATATCGCTGACATAGCGTTTGATATCATTGATGTAACCTTTGATATCACTCATGTAAAGATTGATATCACTTTTTTCACATTGTTGAAGAAGATTGTTCTTCACATGTTGAAGACCTAGTCAGTAACTATACAGAAGTCGATATTTCACTCAAGCCACTAAGATTTCGTTCAACCATTTACCTGAGAGTAATCATCACATAAGTAAAGCATTTTTCAGTATGACATGAAAAAATTCTGTGAAAAATTTTCCAAATGAGAAAATAGTATTGGATCAAATCATCAGATGTATAAACATAAAATATTTATATC
This sequence comes from Acanthopleura granulata, assembly GCA_016165875.1. Classification (NCBI taxonomy): domain Eukaryota; kingdom Metazoa; phylum Mollusca; class Polyplacophora; order Chitonida; family Chitonidae; genus Acanthopleura; species Acanthopleura granulata. Next base: position 796,909 of record JABBOT010000039.1, read on the forward strand.
ATATTACGTATTTCCTCCGACGTCGGAATCTTGGAAGTCTGACACTACTTTTGAATTTCAAGTTCATCGGATATTTGGGAGTAAAACTGATTTAAGCTAGTTCGCCTTCGTCACCACTGCACAGGAGGACGTATTTCAAGTTGGATTCAACAACATTAAACTATTTCAATCGGACCGGAATTGTATGGGGGGTTTTTTGTCTTTTTTTTTGGACGAAAAATATTCATTCCCTCGAAAAAGTTATGCAATATTCTCTTAGAGTCTAGGAAAATAACAAACTTAAATATCTTGTACGCCAGGTCATATAACTTATAACATATAACGGCACGGGTCGAAATAAGTTGCCTTCATATCTGCTGAATTGGCTCTTAGCATGAGTGATGAGAATTTCCCTTCGTTCAGCTTAAGAACTTAATTTCCGACTATACGTGTACCATGGGCTTGTTTTTTCTGCAAGACCGCTGCTTCACAGATTCGTCTGGAGAAAATGTTGACCTGGATAGGAACGAAAAAAACACCACATCATCTCTCGGTTTATGAAGCTATTTAATCTAAGCCTTGTTTCATCACGAACTGTCAGTTATTGTGATATATCACTGAGGATTACGCTGTGCAGAAAAACCCTGGAGAGATTAGCGATGTAGTCCGTTTCCGTTTTTACATAGCGGAGGCTAAGCTGATGGATTAATTCTAGGTTATAGATGGACTCTGATCAATTGCATCATGAGTAATGTTGCTTGGCGGCCATGTTGTCCTCGGGAAATAATTAGCTAGGCAAGAAACAGCTTTGGGTTATCTCTTATTCTCGACAAATAGAAAAAAAGCCGACTGCAATTTTGACTGGGGGCGTCAACATGTTACATGTCAAGAAACTACAGCTGAAATTTGAACTTTGCGGCCAAAACATCTTATTGACAAACCCGAAATTACGCCCTGTTGCCTTTCCTCAATCGCAAAAAGGTGCACTGCGCCAATTAATAATTTAAAATCCATTTACACCACATCGATTAATACCTGTTCGAAACTTGTGCACAATAAAATGTCCAGGTTTGGAACTAAAATTTTCAAAGTGGAACACTGACGGCTGGTACAGAAAAGTCTATTTCGACGCCTATATTTTATTTCCTTGCTTCACACTGAACTTCAAAATAGGAAGAAGTGGTCGGGCCATTCCTAGTGTATTGCACATAACGGCACAGATTGTCTTCGGTATTTCGTTCCAATAAGGTAACACTGTGAACATGTAAGCATTGCCAAACTGCTTTAAGCTGTATGAAAGAATTCAGTTTGAGGAGTAAAATTAGAGCAACGAAGAGAGCGTGACAGTTTGCAAAAGTCCACACCTAACCGCTGAAATCAGCCGTCTTCAGTTTACCGCACTGAAAAATTTTGTTCTTACCCTTCAGAAGATAACGAAAGTGCTCATAGGTAAGAGGAGCTGTCGTCAGATAGGCGTCCAAAATCCAAATGGTTGAAAATCCATCAGTAGAAGCATCAGTAGAAAATAACAGAACTGGGTTATTGCTTTTTCGGAACTAATGCAATCAAGATTAGTATAATTATAAATTAGTATATAAGATTATAGTATAAACTATAAAATGTTGAAAGCCGTAGTGGGGTATTATGTAACACACGTAATTCAGTTTTCGCTCTTATTATCCATCGTACAAGGAGACATGTAAGTTGTTATCTCTTAAACACTTGCATGGACAGTTAGAATAAATCCCTAACTCCGGTAAATTGACAAGTGGCCGGGTTTCACCAATAAGGTGTGACCGCTTGCCTGCTATCATACTGTCGTTGGTGCTCTGGCTGTATTTGGCTATACTGTAGTCCTTTTCGACGCAGCTTTGGAAGTCCCACATACAAATGCAACCAAGAATAAAATAAACGGAAAATAACTGGGGTTTTCCTCTGCAGTTCTCCTTTCGAAACGCCACTGACACTCTTGGCCCTGGTGGAAGGAAAAAAAATCACGTGCTGGCGAATTTGGGTTTAATCTAAATTTAAGAACTGAATGCAACAAATGCGGATAAGAATCGTTCGGGATAAATGCTTTAGGCCTCTCCTGTATGTCTTCGTAACTAGAGATCTGGACTCGATTCATTCTGAAATGACTATTCGCTCTCCACTTAGGAGATGATAAAACGAGCAGTCCCCTGCTTTCCTGCTCGTTCTGTTAGGGTATTAATGTCCCCGTAGTTAAAATGGCAAGCAGCAATCGTCCGAGCTGCTCTCACAATAGACTGACGCAATACCTAATTTCATATCCATGCAGACCAGTTTGGAAAGCTGTACCCGGCTGTTAAATATAACGGAATGGTGAGCCTCAGGTTATAACTGTTGGTTCAGCGAAATTGCATTGCTTTTACAATCAATAAAAAAAATGAGATAATGCAAACGATCTAAGTCTGATGAGGAGTGTTTAAGAGATAGATCTAGCACGGATCGACTGTGTAATTGCAATGGATAATAAGCTTTTAACGACCCGCTGGTACTGTGTCCTGAGGCGGCCTACTGATACCTCCAATCACGCAATTCAACTACAGAGATCCGCCGGGTAGACTGGCCATCAAACAATGCCCAAAGGGTCGAGGGTAGGATTTATTTCAACAACTGTTTTGCTCCACAGAGTGAAATCCCGGAGAAAACATCAAGATACAACAGACGCGTGGTTTGTCAGTACATTGGTTGCAAAGTGTCAACGTCATGCACCGACTATAAAAAACACGCAAAATTTCGATGTCATATACTGTATTCGCGCTTGCAGTAATAATATATTACGTGTACATGTTGATTACTGTAAGTGTATAATTTCATTTCCAAACACGTAGGTGTGCATGGCACATGAGTGATGTAATATAAAAGTGTACAGTACAGAGTGAAACCAGAGTAACGACGACAGTGTGATAGTTGGGAAATGCAATGCCTAGGATTTTTTGTCACTAAAATAAAGGGACCTTAGTAGGGAGAGAAAAAAACCAGAGTCTCGATGACGGAAGGTTACCTGTCAAATGGCCAGAGATAACTGGTGGAATTCATCCATCTTCAGTTGGAATTTTACCCTATCTGTTCATGTAAGTGAATAAGTATTAGCATCTTACAACCCTCACCCCCACCCTACCAGGGCTTAAGGAGAACTGTGGGGAAAAATGGGGGGATTTTAATTGCACTTTATTTGGAGTTTCTGGAGGTCAGAGAAATCCCCTGTCCGAAACTGGGAAAGAAACATTTCGTGTACATAAGCAGTTCCCAGGCAGGTGCCTTATCGACTGAATTGCTTTGGATTGTCTAAGAACTTCGTTCCTAGCATTTATACCCCTGCCTTAGACACGCCACTGGTCAGGTTGTCCTTATTTCTCCCCACTATGGCAATTTAAAGAAAATAACACCTACTGCCTACATAGGTAGACTATTTCATTACCGGACAAGGGCATTTGTATAGCCCTGAGCGAAACTAATTCCACGAACGGTTAAGGCGAATTCGATAATACGACGGAGTTATCCGTCCATGTCCAGGGCATGCGACTAGGCTAGCCGAAAGGAGAATCTAGAACGGTGTGCATCGTGCAATTATTGCGTTGTTTCCCGGAAGGACAGATTTGCTGCGGTCTAGCCTCCAACGACATGTTGCCGGGCTTTTACACGCCACTCGATCAAAGCAGATTTGCCGGCTATTGATTTGTATTACTAAACCAATGTAATGGTTAATAGCTTTGCCTTGTAAGGACAGAGTTTGAGCGATGAGAGTTGGACAAAATACGGTAATGGTTACGTTAGTAACCGTGAGAATGATAGGTACGAGTTCACTCATTGCTTTCACAGAACACATTCTCTACAGAAAGACATGAAAATCATTAAAACGAATAAAGATTTTATAGTCATAGAAATACATTCATAATAGTGCATTCATAATAGTCAAATAATGGCAACTTTAAGTCAGTGTCTGAACTGTTGGTCCCTGCTCTCGAAATTGTCCCAATCTCTACTGTCGACCTATCCTGTAGTTGACCGACATGTAGGATAATTTTCCGATTTGAATTTCAAAACACGGATTGAGGTCGGAAGCGGAAAAGGATTTGGTGTTTATTCCGATCTTATAGACGCGGTGCCCCTCGCCTTACTTCCGTCCCATCGATCTAGGGGAAGCAGAACAATGGTTCCCACAGCGTTAACAAATCAGCACGTATGCAGAGAGTAACATGACTGTGGCGTCCGATAATGACTGCATAGTTGACTTCTCTTTGCTGCACGGTAAATTTCTTCCGTCCGGAAATGGAGTGGAGAATTTCGAGGTAACCCGGTCTGCGGTCGAGGGATCGGGCCGGTAACAGGCTAAAGATACCCTCATTCATTATGCATTGAGGAGTCAAAGTGTTACCACACGTCAGCTGCACGCCGACCGTCCAGGCGTGTTCCCGTTTCAACCTTATATAGACAGTTTGAGCATTTCAAATACTTCGACATTACAACAATCTACTCTTTAATGTGCTCGAATATGTTTGCAATGCACATATCATATTACCCAAATAACCAGAGGATCTGTTTGGTGCATGTAATATGCGTTTTTTTTTTTTAAGTTATGCATTCTTTTCATTTTTCATCCATATAGTTTTTAAGGCTTCTCCGTGCATGTGTGCTCATAACGTCTAAATGATACAAGCAGCGCTATAGAAGAAGGCAATCTGGTTTACAGCCGGGCCTCTGTGACCGAAGTGGTGCCGCTCACCTATGCGGTCGCTTCGAGTTCAAGTCCAGCTCGTAATGGCTTCCTCGCCGGTAATACGAATTAAGGTCCGCCAGCAACCTGGTCGTGATTTTCCCCAGGGCTGTGTTCGGTTTCCTAAGACCATAATGCTGGCCGCCGTCGTATAGGCGAAATAGTCGTAAGCATAGCGCACAACAACAATGGACTAAAAAAATAAACAAAACAAATATACTGGTTTTACTCCTATTTGGATTTCCTTAACTGTCTGCTTTATGCTGGTAACTTCGTAGTCACACGAGACTTAGGCCCAAGCCATTAAATGGCATTGCCTTTGAGACTTGTGCCGAGTTTGTGACATAATTCAGTGCAAATGTCAAATGGCGAAGAACGCAATAAGCATGGAGGGCTGAAGAATAGATCCAGTGTGATCCTTGCTTTCAGCAGACCGTAAGGAGCATATTTAAGCACTGGTCATAGACAGAGTATAAATTTCAGGTTTGGTTGACAGCGTTTTGATTTTAAAAAGAATCATCGACTAAGTCGTATTTTGCTAACATAAAAGACGGGTCTGTTACTGCATATACAATACTCAAAGAGATGAATAAAACATGGCATTCAAAATTATTCCATTTACACGGCTTTTCGATGACTTTGATCTTTAAAGGCGAATGGAAATCAGCTTAAAGAGAAAAATCTATCATCTTTAATATTTTGATCAGAACATTATTCCACATTTGATATTTCGCAGACTACTCAGTGTTTAACCACTTCTGATCGTCCAATGGAATTATAGCCAGTCTTTTATCGGGGCAATCCAACGCCAATATATATGAGCGATAAATTGTTTGGAATAAGTCTTTCTTCGATAAATTTTATTAGGCCGTAATCTGGGCGCCGGTTTTCTCTTGCACAGTGAGGGAATCATTGTGCTAGTGAAAGTATATGGATAGAAAACAACCTCATATGAGTCAGACAACTTACTTAATCTGTATTAAATTCAACAATAAACGTAACAAATTACGTCAGAATTATGAAACACGACGCAGTTCAAATATTCATTCTGTTTTTTTTCCCCCAATACACCGTTTCTCTCACATCCCATAAAATGTGTGAATCTGACAGCAAAGTGAATTGTCACGTTGCCAGTTTCGTCACACTGATGTAAAAGATTACGTGGATATAACCTACAAATTTAGAGCCTCTGCTTGAGACATGGGATCTGTAACGTTAATGTAGTCGGATTATTTTTTGCCTAATTGTGACCTTGTGACGGCATTCGTCACAAAAAGAAAAAAAAAAAACGTCCCACCACTTTGTTCTGATCACATCATTTTCTGCAGGATGCAAACATCAGCACAATTATCGGCTTTGTGCAAAGCCTTCACAACAACAGCCTCACGATGTTGCGCCAAATTGAGACAATTCGTTCGTCGATACATTTATCTCGATGCGTTACGCAACAATGTCGCTATTCTATCCGGTGTTTTTTGATTGCCAGGAAGTCAAGAAAACTTCCAATTTGCGGGCAGCCTTCAGCGTTGCGTTTCAACATCGTGTATTGACAAAATATATCGTTGATAGTTTTTTTGCTGGGAAATAAAACGTGTGAACTTATCGACATGGGTACTTTTTGCCAACATAACAACTCTGATGATACCTTGACGTGGGACATGGTGAGCTGACGGCATTTGTGAATGGATCGCTATAGACACCAAATGCAGAACAGCTGAACACAGATTCTTTCACTGTAAAAACATGCATGGATTCCTTTAATGGTAAACACATAAAGTGATCTTTTACGCTTAATTCTAGATTGATCAATAAAAAGTGAAAGAACCCCCCCCCAAAAAAAAAAACAATTCAAAAAATAAATTTGCGTAACGTCAGAAACAGTGTGATTACAGGCCAATCAGTCCTCTACTTTCACACATAAGTTGGATTTTTGGTTTTTGCAGTGTACTACAGAGATGGTGTGTAACAAGGTGTTTTCTTAGCGACACTCCTACGTTTTGAACAGTCGTGCTTCACTCTCATAAACGTTGTCTTCGCGAGATAATGCACAAACTGTCTCCACGAGAGCCGTCAAACGACCACAGTCCCGTTGTACAAGGTACCTTCGTTGGATTGGACATATCTGGGATGTTGTTTTATAGCCAGTCAAAAGCCCAGACGATATTAAGTGCGGTGCTGACACGAAGAACTTCCGTGGCAAGCGCCAACAAACTGGTAATATCACGTCGAGTATTATAACTGCGACAAAAGTACCGTTATTTGGCTTCATGTTTCATTCATAATGCGGACTGGCCGGATGCACTGAGACCCGGACAAATATCACCGTGTGGCCACGACTTCGGCAAACGATACTAATGACTGGCCTTGAGGATGGAGGATGCCGTATCACTACTTTAGCGCAGGTGACTGCTTTATCAAAATCTTTTCAATGTGAACATAAATTCTCATTTGTCTAAGTTCTCTCCATGGAACAATCAAACTACTCTCGGCTCGACTCTTTCGCGAACAAACTTATATCAGATGTACTAAACATTACTCAGATAATTTAAAGAGAAAACAGGACACAAGATAACCCCAGTTCGAAACAGACCTAACCCCTCGCAGCCATTTCCTTTAACGTGCTTGATAACTCATGTTTTAATATGGGTTTGTCTCGCGGCCATGGGATACTCTGTTAATAGAGAAACTGGAAAGACAATGTCACCCCGCCTGTACGTGCTCGGTAACCAACATTCTGAATGGCGAAAAAGGTAAACATGGATCCAGTGACGTCACAACTGAAGCAGTTTGTCCTGGGGTTATACAAGCAGCTCCTGACAGATTGGTTAAATTTGGAAATTCGAAAGTTCAAGCGGATAATAAGGCGGCGGTTTCGATTTTCTTGATGTGCGCATGCTTGATGAACTTTAAAACTGCTATACGTTGGTTTACACGTTTTTGATTCTTTGAATGAAAGATTTTATCGATACACATAAACGGTTGGTCTACACCCTAGCAATAACTCGAACAAACTTGAATTTTCTTTCTTCAAAAAAAAATGCATGGAAGGACACGTCTCCGTTAACTCGGGGCTAATTTGAGTATGATCGTTACATTGTGTATATGGACAGTTGCAATCGAAGCGTAAATGAGATATATATTTCGTTAACGAAACGATTTATACCAAAATGGTGCGCCTTGGGGACTGATTTTATCATTCATTACGTTTTCGTCATCATTGAAACGTGCTGTCTGCTTATCTTTGCATGAATCCGTCCTATTTTTTTTTTTATTTTTATACACTGTCTTAGTTTTCTAGTGGTTTTTGTTATTTGTCTTTTTGGAAAAGTTATTTACCAGGAAAGCCCATTTTGATTGACGACTCAAATGCGGACACTTGGCCAATATTTCGCCTGCCAATACTGTTCTATATAATAATAATTCTATAAATAAGGACAGTATGTAAATTTTAGTATATCAAAATATAAAATCTTACACCTGCCCTAAACCACTTTATAATTTGTAATTAATCCAGAAAGTATTTGGGTCAGGTGGGGGATTTACGGATGACAAAGGGTTTAATCAAGCGACTGCTGTACGTCCAATTTAAATCCTTTTAAACAAAAAGGCTACCCTTGTACACAGTAAGCGGCCACACACTCAAAAAATTGAAATTTCGAGACGAGTAAGTGATCCATTGGGCGATAAATCCTTTCCTTTCTGGTGACATTGTGCCAGTAGGACTTTCAGGATGTATTTGAATTTAACCTTTTCACCTAAAAATACCCACTTATGGGTACAGTGGCTGAAGACAGACCTTCGAATTTGTGCAACAGGCAGTGAAACGCTATACAAGTAATTACGGTTTTTCGCAAACACCTGCCCTCTAGAAGGTTTTATAACTCTTGCTTTTACAGTATTGATGCTTATATCTGTTGACAGTGCCTTTGTTTGCAGCATTTTGCGTTAACATCATCTCTTGATATCACAGCTTGACTTGAGGGTAAGCTGTATTTTTGCACTGTCTCACTCTTAGATGTGCTTGTTAAGGTCAATATTGCTTTCAACAAAATCAAGACAGAAAATATTATTTTGAAGGCTGTTGTGGTTCCCATGACGTTGGCTGTATTATAGAGTATCGGACAATATTAACTAACGGTCTATTCTCCGTGTCAAAAACGAGAACCTCAGCTACGTAGACGCCGTATTCTACAACCAAATTAAATAGGAAAATGTATCTGATGTAATTGACCTTTCGAACAAACAAACTTCTGTGGTAAACTGAGGAAATCCCATACCTAAAGCGTCTTTTGTGACAAACATCTTAGACTAGTACGATCCGGTGGTTGTCCTTGTTAATACCAAAGGTCCTAGGAAACGAAATATCAGCCATGATTCAAAGCAGGTTCCACAAATTGCCCGGGAACCAGAACTGTTGGCACGTCTTAAATTACTTGTAATATATGGTGACAAACTACAAGGGGAGTCCTATATAACTAGTCAAGGAAATCCACTGGCCAGTCGAATTGAGAAGTCCAATCGATAAGGTGGCCTTACACAGGATACTGGTCATCAGGTCTGACCGGTGAGTAAAAGTATCATATTGCTTGACCAATGGTCAAGTAACGTCATTTGATACCCATCAGCTGCCAATAACGTCCGCGCTATAATGGAGGCCAGATGACCTGAGGAATGCTGACCAGTCGGCCTCAGGTGACGTATACCAGCAGCTCGACATAAACCAGGTTTTCTTGCCCAAATGAAAGTTTCTACTCAAGAAATCACCAAATTCCCACTCCATTTTTAGTCCTTTTTAGACATATACACCGGAAAACATTACAGCAAGGCACTGTCACTAATCGCGGATTTGGGATTATTTCGGGATTTATGTGTAACTAAAATGTCCTGTGTATCTCAAAGACATAATCATTAATTCATTCATTCATTCATAGACATGTCTCAGGAACTCTGAAATTTCATGGCGTAATTAAACCCTGAAACATATTCGTGCCAAAGGTTCACTGTTTTTGGCTACGTTTTACCTTGCTGAAGTCATGAACATCATGTTGCATTTACCCACAATATAACAATGTAACATTTATACCACCATTGGTCATGGCTACAAAATAGCTAGTCATATGTGAGTAAAACCGTTGGCTCATTATTGGTATTGTTTGATGTATTGCTAAAACAATGTGCAACAAAAGCTGATGTTTGAGACAATGCTTGATGAGGAGACTTTTTCAAGAACACTGATAAATGTTTCGTGTAGAGCTTTCTTTGTCTGCTTAGCCTGGGGGTTGGACGTTGTTTTCCCCAATACATCGATCACATTACCACAGTGTTTCCTGTTGTGCGTGCATCTACCAGTTCATTACAAACGCCGACATATTCATAGCCATGCATGTTTCCCCTGGGATTTGCCAGGTTTCCTCTCAACATAATGTTAACCGCCATCGTATAAGAGAAATGTTTCAGAGTCCGAGTAGAGGACACACGAGTGCAACAGACGTCTCGTGTCGGTTATATGTACTGGTTACATATGTCTGCTTAACACGTCCATCTTCTCCGTGCGCCTTCATATTTATATATTTGATTAATAACAAAGTATAAATTACCATGGTACTGGATTTGGATATTGTTTATTTTTCTATCCACCAGGATATGTCTTTCCCTGATCACTATAAACTACTGATTGCCTCTCCTGGCACAAATATGCCCTAATTTCTTACTTCATATATATTTCTAGTCATTTGGTAGTTCACCATTATGGACGCGAATCGTCAATTTAGATTGACCGCTGGACTGTTAATGTCTGTTTCGAGGCCTGGATTTCTCATATAGCACCCGTCCAGTCAGTGTATGTATACGTATATGTGTATGTCAAATCTAATGCACCCAATACCAATGACATTTAAGTCGCCATTTCACCCATGATTTCACAAACGACGGCTGGATCAGATGGTTTCGCAGCCAGTTAATTACATGCTTGGTTAACTTCAATTAATTTCCCTCCGTAATCAATAACAACGGCGTAATTATTTTACAGCTTATCATCTTGCACTAGACGCCATTCACCGCGACAGTGTACACCTGTATACGTGAGTACTAGTTATCGACGAGCTGACGGCATTCCTTCTCGGTGTCCATGCAAACGACCATTGATCACCGCAACTGATTAGCGACAAGCTGCTCGCCACACAGCCCACGGACCCAAAGCCACTCGTCAAAGAATTAAATTACAGGTGTTTGCATTATTTTGTGACATTGTGCCCCGTAAATCTGTAACCAAAAATCCCCTTGTATTGAAATCCCCGAGGACGGCTGTAAATTTAAGTCACGAGTGTCGCAGGTTGCTCGGTAGACGGGACAGCTTCTCCAAAGCACGTCGTGATTTCCTCCACACATAGAGCTGGAAGCCATCCTATACGTGAAATATTATTCTTCCAAATTTAAAACGGACAAAAAATGAAAAAAAGGAAAAAGAATTTGATGACCGAGGCACTGACATAGTTTGTACGTTGCCTGTTAACATACTTGTGGCACAAACTGCTATCGGTGTTTGCTAGGGTCAACCTGGGCTTCGAACTGTCGTTTTTAATGAGCAGAAGGTTGGATCATCTTTCGGATGTTTCCTTTTTTAAGACCAGTGATGTAAACGCCAGGATACAGTAACAGTCTTGAACAAGATGTCCCAGACAAAAACATGGGTCAACCTTCTCTGATTTCTGAAACCATCACATGCCTATTGTAACCAAAACTGGTAGGTCGGAGAAATGGGGGTGTAAATCTGACCTCACCAGGCATTTTGACAGTTGAACCCTTACCTAGAAAGTCGCTTAGAAACACTAACAGTTTAGGTCACAACATCCCATAATAAAATTCATAGCAGCCGCTGTATGTCGGTTGAAATGTACCACATTTATTATTTACATTCGCTACCCTCTATCGCCCAGTTAACTTGTACCACACCATATCACCACCTGCAGTTATCTTGTACCACTGCCATATGACCTCTATTGTTCACGAACATAGCATCCCGTACATATGCACCCTTCACTACCCACTTGTTTCGTGTCACAATCACATTTGCTTTACATTGCCCTTCACTACCCACTTGTTTCGTGTCACAATCACATTTGCTTTACATTGCCCTTCACTACCCACTTGTTTCGTGTCACAATCACATTTGCTTTACATTGCCCTTCACTACCCACTTGTTTCGTGTCACAATCACATTTGCTTTACATTGCCCTTAGGCCTTAAGTTATATCATTGTTTCATGCTATTGTCCACTGTCCCGAAACACAAATGTCCTCAATATGGCGGCATCATTTCCCATATTCTCCATGCTATGCAAATAGAACATTTGCTGGCCTCTAGAGACGAGCGAAGTTTAAAGCCGCGCGATAAGGGGTGTACTTTATGTGGTGCATTCGATAAGCTCTGGGGAAAACTGGCACCAAAACAGCGATTTATTGCTCGTCCAAAACATTTCCGGGGGGAAACAGTGACGAAAATGGTCAATAAATAGATAAGACACAGCCCTAAATCCCCAGTGAGCATGACTATCACGTGTGATTAAAAATGTTAACGATTTTCCCGGACTTATTCAGTAAAGTATTTTCGATTTTCAGCTTCGAAACGAACTAAACTGACTTTTGCCTCGGTATGCGTATTGCATAGGTGATCTGCATCTATAAAAAGCATTTGACAGAAACAGCCATTTGTTGCTTCCTTTTCTGGGTGAGGTAAAAGCATAGTTTACTTCAAAATCCTGTTCAAGCCAAATCGTTAATGGTCGCCAACTAGACGCACACGAGGATCTGACACTCGTAACATGGAGTAAATATAAGCTTAAATCATCTTTAAATCTTGAAATTTAGAGGATGGCATTTGTAGCTGAACAACACATTGGTTAGGGATTGATTTATTTATTTCATTGGAGTTTTACTAAAAAATAATTCACTTATACGACGGCGGCCGGAATTATGGTGAGAGGGAACGCACGACCATCTGCATGTAGCTGGCAGACCTTCCCTCGCACGGCCAAGGATGAACTCACAGCAACGGCATTGGTGAGAGGCCCCTTGGCCATTACACTGCGCTACTGCGCTAAACAACTGAGCCCCGGGGCCCTGTCCTGTTTCTAAGAAGACGGTGTAACGTTTCGGAAAAAGTAACTAGCATGGCGACGTATCACTAAAGACTATCGCCCAGAAGTGCCTTGTATGATTTCTGTCTCCCTGAAAAAAAAGTTGTTGTGGGTATAAGGTGTCCAGAAAGAATCCTGAAATTACGAATATGCATAATATAACTTTGATGAGGAGTATTCCAATCATTGGTTCTTGTCCATGATACATCCTGCTTTGTCCTTTACTACAAAAGGCCCAGTCACATCTCTGCCCATGTTTCGGCTCAAATGAGGTAATTTTCTCCCTGAAGCAACGACTTTCTGGAATTTTTGGCGACTTCATCACCGGGATAATGAACATCCGTTTTGGGATTGCCCCGTGTTGACAGTTTCTAGAGATTCTTAAGAAAATCCTCTGGCACACCGATCGGAACCGTTTCATCTCTGACAACTTCTCTGAAGAATCTCCCACCTAAACACTCCGAAAGCAGTGGGCATTCATTGTCTGAACCAAATCCGAGAACAATGGCACTGGAAATAAAATGCCTTTCCTGTGAGCTGATATGCAGCAGTTGCCCACGGATTTTTTGACCTACTAATCTGTAGATTGGGGTAAAATCCAGACCCCACAGAAATGCCGTTGGTGAAATGTGCTAGGGGCATTGTTGAATGCAAACGGCTACATATTACTGCGATATCTCGGTAAAATGTGTCAATAACTGTTATGTTCGCTTCACTTACTTCACCTCAGATAACCCGAGTCCAAGGGCATTATAAAGAGGGTGTGTTAATGTTGCGAGCAAGCCTGGCCCTCGCTCAAGATGATGCCACAAATCAATAGCGGTCAACTTATACAACGAGTACGGTCTATTTTGCTGTCCCGGCAGACAACGTTCGTCACGGCGTGTGTGGAAAAGAAGTCCTTCGTTGTTAATCGTGCCATGATGGATCCCTTAAGTATGTGTTTAAAGGAACAGAATGGTTCGGCCTCAGTCACAAGTGAATATTCTTGCTCGGTTAATGGGAACCAACGGTATCATGTCGTGCGTGATTTGGCACGTTATTCGACGTGACGATTGCTTTCACTGGAAAATGACATTTAATCAAAAAGGTTCACTAATTGATTATATAATAACAGATACGTGATGAATGACTAGTTCAGGTAATAATACAGGTTATATATTTATTTAATGTAGGCTGCTGAGGCAACTCCAGCATATGATGTAAGGTGAAACGGGATTCAATATTTCGGTTTTATTCAAACCAAATAAAACCTAAAATAGTTTAAATAAAACCGAATACTGAATCATACATCGTCTTCTCTCACTGTTGGATTTGCTACAGTACTCTACATTGTGGAGCTAATCTGTGGAAGTGGAAATGTTTATTTAATTGCCAGGAGTGTCACAGATACTAATTAATACAAGGCTTATACAAAGTCAAAGCCTTTCGCAGAATACCTGAAACTACGTTAAAACCCTTAATGTCTTTTTATATTAATATGGTTGACCCAGAAATGCGTTATTAAATACCAACCACTGATAAAGAAATGTAGGTACGAGAAGTCGTCTAGATTGATAAATGATTTCTATCATATTCTCATTCGTCCCCCATACCAACCCGTATGCGTGGGCCAGTCAACTCCTGTGAAGGCGTAATGAAACTTCAGCCAAGGGAATGTTTTAGTATTGAGGCCCAAAGAATGGACATTATAAATGGCGGCATCCTTCAGACGAATGCAGTGAGTGATCTGGTCGTCGGTCGCCAAAACAGAATGCAGGTTTTCCGCCCCAGCGCTGTCTGCGATCAGCCTCTGGGTATTCCATGCCAAGAAGTGAACAGATTGCACCCCGGGGGGATGGGTGTCAGCGCCATCAGACGACATCGGCCAATAGAACACAGCCTCCCATTTCACCTTTACTGTCAGACACTAAAGATGCGTCCAAAATTTGGTGACCTGTGCCACAGATTCGGTCATGGGGAGCAAAACTATGGGGATAAATGATGTTCTGGGTTAACCACTTAGAGGACAGATGTGCCTTGTTGTTTACTTCCAATGGATTTCATAAAGTTCTTCCAATGGATTTCATAAAGTTCAGGAACTATTCAACGACTGAGGAAAAAGTAGGGGGGAATATTTCTTATTCATCTTTTCACTGATATAAGGCATGTTCGGTGTATGGGTTTAAAAAATCGAAGTGCCCAGAAGACGCCGCCGATCTCCGCCCGTCCCTCCATCAGGCATACTGTGTATATAAGATTGATGTGTTTTTGTATTTTCTGTGA
This sequence comes from Acanthopleura granulata, assembly GCA_016165875.1. Classification (NCBI taxonomy): domain Eukaryota; kingdom Metazoa; phylum Mollusca; class Polyplacophora; order Chitonida; family Chitonidae; genus Acanthopleura; species Acanthopleura granulata. The sequence continues at coordinate 812,028 of JABBOT010000039.1, forward strand.
AGGGGGCCCACTTGTGGCCATTGCCGTGGGAACTCTTCCTTAAATGAGGAATTAAATTAAATCAGCCAAATGATAAACCGCTCAGTCTAAAACCAAATTCTCATCAATGCGCGTTAGATGATTTTGTGTGATTTCATTGCCAAAGGACAGATCACTGAATAGGGACATGGTTCAAATGTGAAATAATCACAATACAAAACATATATACCTGCGATTAGATAGCAAGAGTGTGCACAATTTCTGCACACATTTTGTATACGTATGGTTATATGTATATTAGAGGAGGATGTTTTATTATTCTTTAAATCCCCGGCAGATAAGGCCTCCAGTGTCGTCACTGACTAGAATTGAAAAACATACAACCTGAAAACCACCTAAATAAATGTGTCATATATGTAAGGCCGCATTTAATTTGAGCACCTCATTCCATTCTGTCATCAACTATCAGAGAACAAGTCAAACGTATTTTTCATTTTGCTGAAGTCCTTGGATACTTTTCAATTTACAGAACACACGACTAGCCCTCTGTTGCCCCGGATCACAGATGACGTGCTTAGTGGTCCAATTCACGTAATTGCCCATTTCGGTGATTCGGTCTCTATTCAGCCTTTCTGCCCGAATTCCAAGTGCGAAAATATAGAGGGAAAGCAGGGGTGTTTTAGCTGTCTACATTCTAATCAATGCACCGGGCAGCACCCGTGTTTCTTAGACAAGGGATTTACCTTAAACACAGCAGGATTTGATTAGTTTGGAAAGCGCTTTAAGGAGATCTCTTTTTGAGACGGTGATATTTATAGCTTTAAACGCCATTCTTGGGAGGACGGGACATTCATTTTTAAAGAGGCTTAGATCCCAGACCAATTTGGTTGGCTCCACCGGAAACCACAACCGGAAATGACCTCTTTCAAAACGAGACCCACTTCCGGTTGACGGCGTAAGCCCTTCATTTTGGTTTTGGCATCTGACCATACCGCGTCACTCAATATCTTGATGAGATTTAGCCTGGATAATGCTGCGATCAGGGATTTTTCTTGGCAAAGGCATGTGTATATGTACTTCCATTGATGTGTCTGTGCTGAGAGACGGCGTGGATGCCGTCCGTTTTTTATGGTATACATGTATACGTGCATATGTCATGAATATTTTATGTGAACGCCGGTCACCCATAGCAGACTGTCTCAACAGAACTGGAGAATACGATATTTCAATGAAAATAAATCGTGAAAAATGAGAATTGTGTCTCTACTTAATTAATTTCATTTCTTTATATATATATATATATATATAATACATTAAGCCCCCAAATCAGTGTTGCAATGGTAACTCAAATCAATTTTGTAAGGTTTGATTAACTAATTTATCAGAGTGTTAATTGGTGCATACAGGACAACTGATTTATCGGTTGATTGTTTTATCGCTTTCTGCGGGTGCCAGTTCATTGGTCACACCTAATATAGGTGGATGCAAGAACAAATTCGCCCTGGTATGAATGCCTTCCGTGGTCACTTAGGCTTTATACTTACGGTGGAAAAAAAACACCTAAACCTTACCCGCCGGAACTGCTTATTTTTTCGTCTGACAACATAATCGAAAAACATAATAAATATAGTATGTGTACCCTTCTCAGATATATCAACAAGGGTATATCAACAGTTCGCTTATTAAATATTGAGGAATATTGTCCTCATTCTATACCAAAGCCAGTTGGTCGACATAATGGATCTTCCAGTCACACGTCACAACGAAAGCGTCAAATCCATATTGATGTCGGACACCGATGCCAAAGGCTGTTTCATGGGCATATTATGCACCCTGTTTCATTTAAGCCGTTAGTCGACCACGAGATCTCCAAACGGAAATGTTTTCTAATATATAACACTGTAAATGTCGATATTTAACTTATAAACACTTTTATGCATCAGATATTGACACTTGAAGATTACAGCATTACAGTACAAGCTTATACACATGTTTTAGACACCTATGTTTAATACTTAACTATATGTGTTTATTTATTAAACAAGCTTGTTTCAAGCCCAATCTCCCATCAAACGTGCTTGGTCATTTTTACATTTTACCAGAGAGGCTAGGCAAGATTTCACACATAGAATGTAGTTGACATGTCCACATCACACTCATGGCAACTGTAGATAATTCAGTGGTTTTTTTTTTTTTTGGTCATTAACAACTTTACAGTGTTTTTTTGTTGAATAATCGGATATGGATCTTGTTCACGTAAAGTGGTTAATATAACGAGTACCTTCAAACATATTTAACGGCTGAATTTCCGATTTGAACCGATGGAAGGGAGGGGAACTACGTGATCAGGAGGGTTAGCGTACTAATGAAGCGCAATGACCAAGGAGCCTCTCTCACGCTGGCATCCTCTCCGGTCGCACGTGGGAAGGTTTGCCAGCAACTTGCCGATGACCGTGGGTCTTCCCCCAGTGAAATATTCCCCAGTGCGGGGTAACACCCGAATCATATATGTAAATAAACTGAAGTGGTAGTACCGCGTACAAAATGTTGTGAAAAATAAGGAAGGTTAACAGCGACAGTCTGACCTTGAAATGTACAGTTGGTACCTATTATCCAAAAGAACACCGTCAAAAAAGCGTAGCCAGCTAAACAGAGTGGTTACCATGTTACATAAGAGAAATGCCTAAAACTCTAAAACTCTAAAACAGTCAACAGTCTTGGCTTTCTGATCGCTGGCAGCAACGGTTGCCCGTGGATAAACAAAGGTGTTCAGACCGACAAGCAACTGTTCTTTATGGTATAACACTGAGATCCTGCGCAACTATGTGTTCTTGTTTAGGAAACAATAAAGCCAAAACAAAAAACAAAAAATAACATTCCACTTCACAATTCATCTCTAACCGGATATTCGTTTGTAACCTGATACAGAACATTTGATGAAATTAGAATAAATTCCTTTCGGGTTTCTCGTAATGGTGCATTACACATTACAAAAACGACAATTGGGATCACATAGAATCAGTCAGTACCCCTTATTACTTGTCTAAAAAACAATCCAATTTGTGAACCAGGAAACAGCGTGTCGGAATAATTGAGAACAATTGTATCGATGATTCATTATTTACGCACGAAATGTATCAAAATTTTCGATGCAATGTTTTTGAAGATGTAAAAATTTATTCCCAAAGGTTTGTTGCTTGATTGACCGGATTTACAAAAAATGTAAAGTGTTTATATTTTTTCGTTTTGTTTCGAGAAATTGATCATTAAGCAAACGCCGTTCATTTCATTAAAAATGAAAATGACAGTTAATGCCCGGGAGTAAGGATCTTCACTGATAGGGAAAACTCGGTTCTTGCTCTGAGCTTCATAAATAAGAGACATTCAATTTTTTTTCTTCATTATTCTAGTTTCAGGGTAACACCTCATAGGATTTCATGGAAAACGAGTCGAAGTCCAGCGGTTAAGCCGCAAAGCACTCAGTGGTCAGGGAGGTGGACATTTTGAATCTCGGTATCAGGCAGGGAATTCGTCGATTTCCCTGCTCTCTGTTTGTGGGACATTTGTGTAGTATGATTTTCGCGCAAGCCCACCTGTGTTCATTCATCATGGTATGTATTACGCGAGGACAAACGTGGAAAAGTACTTCAGCAACGTGCCAATGGTAGGATGTTTTCCCCAGGGACTTCATTTCCTTTGCTATAAAACTGACTGCGATCGTATAGGCAAACTACGAGTACGGCGATAAACAACTCTGGAAAAAGTAAATAAATGTTGGTTTTCCTCCAGGGCCCCAGTGTTATTTTGTAATTTCAAGTCCTTTTTAAGTCCTTACAGCAAACACCCAGCTTCGCTAATTGTCCGCTGGTTTTATTTTATCGTTGATACGCATTGCTCCTCGCAACACTACCTTCCGTAACAAATGTCTTTTTGTCCACTTCTCGACCTGTGTGTGAATATCACTAAAGTCGCAGTGACACTAATGCTTACAATCTACAATCTAGTCACGAATAAGATTTATGGATAGCAAATCAAAACAACGGGCATGTTGCGGCATTGACAAACTTGAGCCTTTAACCTTTTCTCTCAGAACACCATTTTTTAAGGAAGATAAGGAGAGCTTATGAATAAAGGCGTGGTGCCAAAATCAAAGGGATACAGTTGTCTATTAAGGATTTTTCAGACCTGACAAAGAATCATCAGTGAAAGCTTGATTGATAGGTGTCCTTTTTGGCAATGATAACAGTAAACAAATCAAAAGTGTTTCCATCACTGACAGGTGCCAAAGAACCAAAATTATTACCGTAAGTGATAGAAGACTTATCTAAATGTAAATTCCCATATTCGAATACTACTCGTAAAGCAACAGATATTCGAAGTCAACAAGTGCAAATATCTACCATCGATTGAGAAAACAATGCCAAACGCCTGAGTTACCAACATGTGTCCAACATGCGATCAGTAATAATAGTTCTCAATTATAACATCAAATACCACTGATTCACTGCGTCGTGATCAAAGACTGCGGTAACAATTCAAGTGTCTGACAAACCTTTTTTAACGTAAGGGCAAAGTCTGGTACAATGGGAGTGACAAACTCACGACTCCACCGGTAAATTGCTAGTTGTCTTAACTGAGGCATTTTCCATGGATTGACCTGCGTAGGCCTTACTAGCCAAAAGACCCTGGCCGACTCTCTCATAAGTAAACTGGAGCCATAAAGATAGTGTAAGCAATAAAATATATATGCAGGTTTGAAGGAAGTCAGTGTTTCACAAATTGTTGTAACAAAATGGGATTGTGTTGTGTTTATATGCAGATATTTTTAGTGTCACGTTATTTTAATAATTGTAACCACTGAGCCCATTTGCAAAGGAACCCCTAGTTGCAGATTAATTGCATGTGTGTTTCCTGTGGTAACCCTCAAATTTTGCAATATGCAGTAAACTGTTCGAAAAATGGATAAAAATGTTTCAGTAGGATCTACTTGCTCAGGCAGAAAATATGCTATGATTTATTCTTCATATCTTGCACCCAAAATTAACGCTTCTGCCAGAATATCGATTGCTCGGCAACATGTGGCTAATTGTTTGAGTTCTTAACGGGTGCACTTCATTAATGGAAATTTCCGCAATGAAACATATTTTTGCAACCCTTCGGTAACATTTCATCAAATTTTAAATGGGATGTTTTTCTTAAAGAACCCAAGCTAATGTTTACTTACACCCTGGGCTACTTGATAACACGACATCCCCTGTACAGATTAAGAACTAAGAAGACTGCTTCGTATAAGGGCTCATGTGTAGGAAATTTAATCAGAGCACCTACTACCTGGTTATGTGACTCGCTTGAATACACTTGTGTTGACTATAACACCTTATTACTCACTACAATATAAATGCTTCCTACACAGTAAAAAGTAGGCCGGGATATGATCTCGCCCAAAGCAATAGTATAAAAAAAACGTGTTCTGTGTTTAGGTCGATACCCGTTTTTTTTCTGTCTTTGGAAAAATATTTGTAGCGTGCCCCGAAGGTTAAGAGCGTAAGCTGAACAAGTGTTTGGAATATTTTTTTACGACTTTGCTTCTGGAAACTGCAAGAGACGGTTTTTGTTTCATCAGTATTCCAGAGTTGATTCGCACACACACTCGGAGCAGATATTGTACTTTAATAAAAAGTTGGTTTCAATCCACGCCCACAGGGAAAGATAATGCGCGAGGAAAGTAAGAGTTAACAAGGGAGGAAAATTTGTGGAAACTTACTTTTTCTTCCTGATTTAGGACTATAATTTCTTGACGAAATCTAACACCGAGGGCCAGCTTTGTATATGAGCTTGTAACATCTTAACAGTATGGGAGATATTAAATTATTATATTCGACTAACCATGATAAAGTTATTACCACAAAAAAGCTGGCTTGGCATTTCAGGGATCCAGCTATTTGGCCAAGATATGGTGTGGACTCCCACAAACGTGCAAGATGAATCTGGCATCTTTGGTGGGCAATCTGAGTATAGTTGAAATAAATGAAACTCATTTCGACCACTAAGGTGCCACAGAGAAGGAACTCACGTTACCAATCAGAGTGTCCGTGCCAAGTGTGTATGGCAATATTGCCATCGCACGATAACGCAACGTCGATTTAAAACAAAACCTGTTGAGAGATTTGATTGGATGACCCAGTTTAGATTAGCCATTGGCGAGGTCGAACTGGTTGTACTGATAAAAAAAGTCAAGGTATATTTTATAGTCGAGCAAAAACCTTGGCACTGTGAAAAGCACGTGCTACTCCTAGTCATGTGACACCGTTGTCAAGGCTTGTTGGAACAATAAGATATCATCTTGCTGATAATAAAGTTTTCCATTGGATAATATTTTAAGACACCTACATCAATCTACATCAGCCATTTTCTCGGTGTTGGCATTTTACACAGAATCTCATTCCGTGAAATGAAATTATTTATTTTATAAATAAGGTTACGTTTTAGTATAATTCTGCTTCCGATTATGACGTTTTCACGAGGCGTATGCTGTCCTCTACCTTAACGCGACATTTAGAATACATAACGTAATTTGAGTACACCTCTCTTGTTGGTAAGCCTTCATTCATAAATTCAAACACAACTACGATTAAAATATGTGCACACATTCGCTTTGTGAAAAAAAAAATATACCAGCCCAGAGTTGAGTTATTTCCTGTTGTGAGGTTGGCTTTTTAAGCGCTTACAATTTATGGCCTCTGTCTTTATTTATTTATTTGGTGTTTTACGCCGTACTCAAGAATATTTCACTTATACGACGGCAGCCAGCATTATGGTGGGAGGAAACCGGACAGAGCCCGGGGAAACCCAGGGCCATCCGCAGGTTGCTGGCAGACTTTCCCACTTACCACTTACCACCGGAGAGGAAGCCAGCATGAGCTGGACGAACTCTCAACGACCGTCATTGGTGGGAGGCTTCGGGTTACTGTGCTGCGATAGCGCGCTAACCGACTGAGCCACGGGTATCCCCGCTTCTGTCTTTTATTGTTATATAAATAGGAACCTGAAATCATGTTGCATATCAATCAGAATTTTTACAAAGCAGTTACCATCTGTTTTATCGTGGCGTCCATATGATTTCTGTCATAACATGATGTAAATTCAATTTACACTCGAAACTCCGCGATATCTTGTCTCATCACAAAAACGACAATACGTCTTTCTAAGTTACACATTTTAAACTTAATTTACCGATCCTCTCAGATATACAATCAGCTTTCTTCTCTGATTTTTTTGGTTGTTATTTTGCAAGACGCTATTTCTTTAGCGTCTCGTATTGACGGCCGAGGTCAGGTAGACAGCCTCGGTGAATCAGCGGACAGCTAATTGGGTTTCGTTCCCAACAACCTCATGGCTGTACATCATAACTGTGTTAGTGCTATTCATCAAGTAGTTATGTCTTCTTGGCTTTACACAGACAAAAAGATTTTGGTCGAGACCAGCACTTCTGCTAATATAAAAGTGATATGGTTACGTGGCCTTATGGTTTCTTTCTAGATCTTACAACGGCAGAGAGCCGTGAAAGCCAGTATGTCCTACTTACGGTTGTTAAATTTATTTGGATATCTTTTCCGTTTGGGAAAGCAATGCTTTAACTGCCGAAGCCACCGACTGCCTCCAGGAAGGTATTAATTTTGTACACTCCTGAAACACAAGTGCTAAAATGTCAAGTGTTAAATTGATGTATGTAAAGTTCTACACAATGTGAATGCAAACACATTGAAATGTTAGGCCGCTTAATGATTGTTGGTCAGCCAACACATATTTTAACTTTTGCGATGTGAATCCCATTATGCAGATACGGATTTTCTTATCACGGTGTAGTGCTGAATACGGCAATTTGTTGTATTAACTTTACACTATAAATGCTATCCGTCTTCCAGTGTGTTCAATTTAATATTTTTCAAGTTACAAATACCATATATCAAAGTGGCGTTTTACGCTTTATATATTGCTTAAAATATATAACAGTGAGGGGATGGGGGAGCGGGTGTGGCATGGACTTAAGTTATTAACACTGACATATGGGAGCTTGTGAAAAAATCAATTTTCCCAGAAACTGACAAGCTGCCTAAAGTGCAGACTATTTCGGCAGAATTGATGACCAGGAGATCCTTGGAAAGAGCCACCACTACCTGCATTTTACTGGCAGACCTTCCCACGTATAACCTCAAAGAATGCCACAACCTAAACATGCTTGAACTCCGAGCGACCACATTGTTAAGATTGTCCTGGGTCATTGCGTCAACAGCAAGCCAGCTGATAGCATGCTAAGCTGTGTCAAATTCCAGTGGATACCATGTTAATATTCCGGCACCACGTTCAAGACTTGGCAGCAGCCACCACGTTACCTTATAATTCCCGTGAGAATAGGTGTTGGACTATTAACTCACAAGAAGAACAATGTCACCGAATACGGACACTGAAAGAAACCGTCCGGACGGGAGAGAATTCAGGGATATACGCGAGGAGAACGGAAGTCTGCGAGCACTGTGCCATGCCGTACGCGAGTCATAAACCTTGATCAAACGTTAAAACGATTATTGATCGGTTCAGAACACAAAGAAACCTTCTCTAGCTCGAATCTTACGTACAGCTTTACTAACTCTCTTATAATGGTTCTGAGACGACCTCCAATTTGATTAAAAGCGATACCAGGACGAGTGGGACAGGAACGATACATGCAGCCAATTATCTACCGTTTAGAAGCGAGTTAAGGTCGCGATCGGCCAAAAGGGTCGCACGGGGTTCACACCACAGATGATGATATCTGACTTTGAATGGAGAGCAGGGAGATAGGGGACAATCCGAGATGACGGTGCAGGAGTCATATCCTTGTAAATGTAACTATGGTCACATGGAGAAGGTATTTTCTTGGAAGGAATGGCTTGAATAAAATCGCCACATTGGACACATAAACATTTGCAATGAAAACGGAATTCTCATGCTTATTTGCTTGAAAAAGATGCATGGTTGACGATTTGGATACTGATTATACTCATCCACCTTGAACATTTCTTTCGTTCTTTCAGCATCAATGAAAACTGTTGATTGTTTACTTTTACACAATTCCCATTAGTTTGAAGGTGTTAGTGTTCATCTCACGTTTTGAAACTGCTTGGTCTCGCACTTCTTGACCCGGGACGCCGAATTAGTTGACGGTTGGTTAGCGAAGGTAGTTTCGTCGGATACACGTTATAGGCATTATTATGCAGTCATGTGAACGTGTGAAATTCTAATTGTTCAGGTATGTTATGTCATGACAAAACAGCATTTTGAGTAATTCCGGACCAGAGTGGTCTATTAAATTGCATTTAACATGTGTGCATTTTGTTTATCTAATTCTGCTTAAGCCACGGCGCTAGAAGGGTAAGTTGTTTCTTCTTAAACACTTACATGAACAGACAGAAAAACACCCTAACTGCGGAAAATTGATAAGAAGCAACCATTTTCCACCTATCACACTAGCGTCGCTGCTGTGGTTTGACTCCCTGTGTTGCAATGCTTTATATTATATATCTTATCTTTCCGGTCTTGTTTAGGTAAGTTGGGTAAGAATTATTTTGAAATAAATAAACAATGTCTTATTCGTCTAGAAATGAATTTGGCAAAGGATGTGTTCAAACATTCAACTGTTTCAGTTAGGGTCTACTCTATTTACACTTTCTACACGCTGAAGGGAAATGGCAATTCTTTGACGCCATCTTTTAAGCGTGTGACAGGCTTGTAATCGAAGTCAAACTCCATGCGCTGTCACAAATCTGCCTCAACGACATATACACAATGCATAATTGAATACAAACCTGTTGAAATCACAACAAACCTAATCTTCGAACCTCCTCAGTGTCAGTTATCACGTCGCTCACACCAGATGAAAGTATCTGCTCTGGTTCGAACAAGCATTTTATTGAGCCGTTCGCTCACCAGCAATGGTCAGGTGGCAATCTTCTTTGACTTCCTTGTCTGATTGCCAATCTGTTTGCCCTTTTACTACGATTGTCATTTCACGAAAGCGTCTACTTGTGCACGTAACAGATACGCCTTAGTGATAATGTACCGAAGGTGCTGCCTCGTTGGAACGCTATGCCGAAGACACACGACATCATGCCCCATTCTGCCAGAATATTTTCACAACCATACATCGGGCTGACGAGTCTTTGGCGCATTCCAACAGGCTAAGTAGGCGACTCGCGAGAATTCTTTAAAAAGAAATAGTAGAAAAAAAACATTCTTTTAAAATGCCAAGGGCAAATTTTCTTTAGTTTCGGGTTTTGCGCTGTAGACAGGAAAAGGTAGGTTGTCTTTCTTGCAGTGGGGAACTGTGGTGTCTGTGGACCGCGTCAGCAGTATGCGTAAATCATCCTGGCGTTCACAGGTGTAATCCCAGCCCACCGTAATTAGTGTCGATTAGCGTTGCCTACGTACAGATGTTATATGTAACCTGTCCTTGCTGAACAGATTGGACAGTGAAACATCGGTGACAGGGACCTTTATAAGCAGCAATATATAATAATATACGTAAGGAGCTGCATTATGTGACATTCAGGTATCTATGCATGGAATTTGGCGTTTGTTTACACATAGTTAGCCTTGAAACTCTGAAGAGTTGTGTTGCTTTGCTTTTGTGCTAGCCCTCTTGCACGATTAAGCTGGTTTCACCATGTTATTTTTCAATTTTCCAATTGCATTCTCCATAAGGTGGGTAATCGTATTGACGTTTTCTCTTGAGCACCATCAACCAGGCATGCCAGGTGCACATTACCATTCTGGTTCCCGACAATGGCGAACTCAGACGATAGGATTGTGAACTTTAGCGTCGACACCGACATTCGCATACCAGACGACAACCAAAATGGGCGTCCCGGGTCAATAATGCAAGATCCATTTTCAAAAGGACAATATCAAAAATACCAAAGCACTAAGAAACTACATAAAGTAAAGGTTAAGGCAAATTCGTGCAAAGGGAGTCTAGAACTAGAGTGGAGCATTGTTTCATGCGCATACTCGACCTTGTAATAGTATACTATATCGCATTGGTGAAATGCTTTTGACTAAGACATAAAACATCAATCAAATGAGTAAATAAATATTGATTTATTTATCGAAGCACCTGCTTTACGAGTGGGTGACAGGGGTTATGAGGCTGATAATACTTTGGGGATAACACTTGGGTTTTACAACACAACGAAGTTCAAGTGTAAAACTTAGCCTCTATTCCCACATTATGGGAATAGTAAGGAGCTAAGAAATTTAGACAAATACGCCTGATTAACCTACTAATACTTCGGCCAAAACACAGTTTAGCGTGAAATAGATCGTTGTTGTGTTAAGATATGCCGCCTCGGTTACATTCCGTATATCCGAGAAATCGGTTTCGACTTCTGATTGCTGGGCGATAACAAAAAGATCTCCTCGCGCTCTCTGTGCCAGTGGCAAACCTTGACCTGTGATATATACCATTTGCGGGTTTCATACAGTCAAGTGTTTAAAGGTCAATCAGAGGGCCAGCAGTAGCAAACACAATCCTAGTCTCCTCGTTATGTTTCGTTACACATCCATCTCATACATGAGGAGGCAAAAACAGGGACTGGACCTGGGAGTCCTTTTGGGTTGTCTCATTTAACCGACGGTTTCTCTAGACTTTCCCCTAATTTCTTCAGGCCATGAGAAACAGGTATTTTCCCACCTCGCCATCTCGTCTGCCTGGTGGTTTTATCCTTCAATCCGCCTAAGGCGGTAATTCGTCTTGTTATATCCGTCTGAACTATGCTACTTGAGCTTGAAGTATACGTCGTTTTAAGCCTTCCCGCACGAATTGAAAAGATCGGCGGTTCCACCTATCTTTTGTGGATAGACAAATTGGAAACACTACAATTTGGTTCAACCTGGACCATTTTGCTTCCAGAGCATCAGATGTCTCGTGTTGCTTATATTCACTTGTAAACGTTTGACAAAATTTACATGATGTGCAACAAGATTTGTATACAAAGTTGTATCATACACTAAACATTTGACAAAACTTACATGATGTGCAACAAGATTTGTATACAAAGTTGTATCATACGCTAAACGTTTGACAAAACTTACATGATGTGCAACAAGATTTGTATACAAAATTGTGTCATACACTAAACGCTTGACAAAACCTACATGATGTGCAACAAGATTTGCTTACAAAGTTGTATCATGCGCTCAAATAGATCTATAATCAGAAACCTAAAGATTTTTTAAAGAGACTAACACGATACTGTCTTTTCCGTTGTCCATTTAAAAGCAACATGAATTTATGTCTTGAAAAGCAGCTCTGCTAAAATAAAATACAAAAATCTAAAACGAATAAAATATTTCCAATGCAACAAAGAAACTAACTTCACCTCGGTTTTAAAGTAAGATGAGTTTCCCGTTGGTAATTGTTGATAAGACGACATCATCACGAAATACGTTTCTACAAGAGGGCAAAAAGCCAAACATAATTGTTGCGTAAAAAATCGTGATAGTAGTTTCTCGCCATTTGCTTTGAACGTCTTCCTTGTTATGCTTGCTGTAGTGCTTTCTCCATGGCTATATCGTTCAACTGAGTGACGTTGAAAGCCAATTTGTTGACAAGAGGACCGGATATCTCTGACAAGAAGACATCGTTTCTCAACTTGATGGCTCTTTTCCTTGATTTCGAAAGCAACTGCCGGAAAATTGCAGTGGCAATGTATAATCTTATGAGGACATTAGCATTAAATCCTCCTTAGGGTTTTTTTCCCATTATGCTCTCCTTTACGACATCAGTAACCTCTCGAAGGATCTCCCTGAGAAGGTGTCGGTTCAGAAGTTAAAATAAAAACGCCTAATGGAGCAGTTAACATAGGATAAGAAATTATTTCATGTTGTACTTGATACCACGACATTAAGACATGCAAGTAACACTTCCGTACATTGTTGAATGACGCACTAAGGTTTTAGGCCACTGGGTTTATATATCCACTTTTACACTGATTAAATATGCCATATCGGAATTTTTTTAAATCCGTTTAATGACGCAATGCAATGAAACTTGTGATACATTTTACTGTCAGCTTGCCGGAATTCCTTTAACGGCAATGGAAATTGCAACGACAGTATTTTTTCACCATTCGAAAGGATCAGATTTATTCAATTAGATAAACAAAGATTGCAGTGTTTTTCTAGTAACGGTGGAGAAATCATTGACTGAAGAGGTTTGTGGAAAAAGCGAGAGCTTAATACTGTATATACACTTCACTTTTCAAATCGCCATTACACATAAGCGACTTCAACGGGTACTCTTGAATTCTGGTCTAAATGTCTGGTGGACTGTTTACGATTAAACACTTCAAGGTTATATGGAAATCTGGCGTGGCTTAAAAGCAATTTGTCTTTCCTGCACGAACAAAATGGATGGGAAAACATGCAGGATGAAGCCACTTCCAGACAGATCCACAAAAAATCTTCCCTAGATATTCTGCGAATGAGACTGCTGGGAGAATTTTACCTACAAGAATGAGTCCAAAGCCTCTCGAGTTTCAGACGTGATTCTGACGTCCGTGTCAACACCCAAGCTCTGCAAAGTTTAGAGGAAATTTACAGAAAAAATGGACTGATTTGTTAAATCTTATGTATCCAAAACTGTAGAATGGAAAGAAGTAGGGTTTGTGTATTTTCACAACACCTAAAATGCATTCCTGACATTTTCATTTTTTGTCTCCATGGGTAGTTTTCCTTTATTTACTTTCGGACTTTATAGCTCTCTTGCTTCGAGGCTGAAAAGAGTAAAACGGCTATGACTTCATCTCAAATGTTGCTTCTGTTCACCTTCTCCGTGTGGACAAAACTGTTAGACGAATCGTATGCACGAACTGAATGCTGTTGTTCTACAACACGGAACAAAGCAGACACATTACTGGAGATGTTGTGTCATTTCTATAAAAATGGAAACAATGGATAATTACACATTACATTCTGGAAAATTTAAGCATTCGCATATAACTCAATATCCCAGCTAAAATTAACAAGGACAGAAAAGATGGAAATGCAAGAGATCTTGCTGCTTGATACTGTCTTTTTTTATAACCGTCGAAAAACATGTTTTGTTGACATGGGTTTCAACATATTTAAACCAGGAAACAATGTCATGAGCATGGAGGCATCAGGGATCCGATAATACTCGAAAAAAAGCTTCTCTTTTGTAAGATCGGGGGAATTCGACCTGAGACTGTCATTGACAACAGTATTCCTGAAAGATGAAATATTTTTACCCCTAACTAAAAGGCAACAAAAAGGGCAAATTCCATCGATACTGTGGGAAGTAACTACGACTTCAACTGGACGAGTCCACGCTTTGGCTTCTGTTCCTGTGGACATTCTTGCAAAAGAAACAAGGCTGACTTAGAGCCATACAGTTCAAGATCAGTATAAGATCATCATGTACTCGTCATACAATAGCACTAAGCGAATTTGTCCAAATCACATTTCATGCACCTGTATATATATATATATATATATATATATATATATATATATATATATATATATATATTTTCATTATATATATATATGTAAAATTAAATAGAAGTAGAAGTAATTAACAGTTTCCAATGTCGGCGATACACACGTATGCCATAATGCTTCCAATCTTGTTTGTTGTCCGCAACTTTAGCATTCAAAGGTCCACATTTCTCTTATACACAATATCCTGATAGAAAGCAAGAAAAAAAGAATTATACTATCTCAATTACTGATACGATCATCACAACTCCCTCCCCTTCTCCGAACGTTGTAAATGTTTCATTAAGCGAAATTTTCTTTTGTATACTCCAGGAATACTCGCTTTTAATAACGAATACTACTCGTGGAATGGCTTTTTCCTGTGGTTGTTACGGCGTCATAGTAGTGACTAAAAATGATAAATATCTGCACTCGCAAAAGCAAAGTGTGTACAGATAAATGTTTACTCATCTAATTACAAGGAATAACAGAAGGGTGAATCCTTAAGCTTGTGGCAACAAATTCTACGGTACTGGTCGTCACACTTGTCGTTCAAACTAGTCCCAGTGTAGTGCGTGCTGAGATAATACAAATGAATTTGCACAATAACTCGCTGCCATCGCATCCATCCCGAAATGGAGCGCTGTGCAGCTCGATGCTTTAGTCCAATCCACACGCACAAGTGCATTTAACGCCCCAATCACAACATACCACTTCACTGTTGGGATGTCATTATGTCGTAACTCGAGGACGACAACCACTGTTTATGCTTCAATCAAGTGTTCTTTCCCCGGGACAAAAACAATTCATCATCGCAGGGACGGCGATTGCTTTAAAGCGACAGTGGTTTTTATTGTGATTACAAACATCGGCTGGTCGTGACGGACTTTAGGGTCTATCGACTTTTCCCCACAGGTGAAGTTCAAACACTCAGCTGTCGAGTAATGGCCAGTCAATGGCATTAAGGTAAACTGTTACCTGCTGGAGGTATGCCTCCGCTTCTTTAGCGTGTGGGAATGTCTCAGGTGTCCCTGGGACTGTCGATATGGAATGATTGTATCCCCTGATTGTCTCGCCGCTGATTGACCAAATAGCAGAGGTTTAGCTTAAGGTTGTGTTCCCGAGAGATGTCAGGTTTTTTCTCCGAAAATAAACAGAGCCCTACGACACACTTAGGAAATTGCATGCAGTCCAGAATAGAGAGATTACGGTACGACAGAATGTTGACAGCTCCTCGATCATTTACTCTTTATATGCAAATAAAATTTAGTTATATATTTCAATGGTTTATTGTGCCGTTCTCAAGAATATTTCACTTATACGACGGCGGCCAGCATTATGGTGGGCGGTAAAAGGCAGAACCCTGAGAAAACCACCAAGCATTCGCAGGTTGCCTGCAGGCCAAAAAAAAGGATCATCCGCATGTTTGTGTGCTCTTGTGTGAGTAGTTTTATCCTGAAGATTTTAGGGGATCGAAATTGTTCGACAGCATAGTGAGAATACGACAGTGAAGCGAGAAAACGTTCAAATACTGAGCAATAGACGTTTTTCGGGTTGTTGAACTTCCCGATTCCTTTCCCCTGCACGTTGTTCATTTCTGTCTATACTGGTTTGACCGATTTAGAAAACGGACAACAAATTGTAACAATCCTCGTCAAACTCTCTGTGTCACTCCTTAACGTGACACACTAAAAATAAAATTGGTCGCAGCGTCCTTATTCCTGTTGTTTGCTGATAAGACCCGCTTCATACGGCTAAGATGATCGAAGCTTTTTGCATGGGAAAGGCTTGGTGAGTTCTGTGTTTCGGCTGCATGTACAGTATGAGGCAGACTTCGTGTTCCAAGGTGGTATCAGCAAGGCTATTCCCATTCGTAAAAGAAATCAATGAGCAGGAATCACGGACGTCACGCTGTTTGGGATATTGCTGAGAGTAGCACTGTATCAGCTCTCTGCAGATTATTTCGTGTCATAACTAATGGAGCACCCGGAATATTCCACGAGAGGATGATGATTATTGCACTTATCGCCTGCAATGTGCAGCGCGGGGCGAGAACGAGTCATTAAGGGGAGTTCCTGCTTCTGTAGAGTGGTGTCGGTGCGTCATGCCGAGCAGAAGCTGCAAGTGTGCAGTTGGAGGTATGTGTCGGTGGTCGGAAACTCTCTTACAAACGACGTTAATACACACTAAGGGCAAAGGATGCTATGTAAATGCTGATACAGGCCATTGTGTAAACAGAGCGAATAGAACACTCAAGTCGTATAATGGGAAATAGAACATCGTTATGCCATTTTAATGTTCGGTCATTGCCATATTGGGTTTTGAGTGGAATAGCTTCGGAAAGCTGGGCAACTACATTGCATGTGACAGTTATGCTCAACATAAATGTTGTCGCCTATTGTCGATGGCAATTTTTGAAATCCTTTGCCCAGCGATCCCCGTTATTGGTGGACTTGGTCTTACAATAATAGGGCCTGCCACGTTCTTGTTCAGATGTCAGCATATGGGGATTGTTCGAAGTTTCATGTCATGTGTTATTAGATTGTCGCTTAAGAGAGGCAGCTGTTAACATGAATGTTGTGTTTTGTGAGCGACCTGTCACGTGGGAACAATATCCTACTCTACCAGACATTCTAAAACGAACGCAAGCAATGCAGAAAACAATAAAAATGAATTATTCAAAGTTGAACAATTGAAACTCAAGGCATTGCTTTCCAAACGTATGTGTGATTTGCCCCCCCCCCAATTAAGCCTAACAGAAATGCATGAGACTTTGTGACCTAGGAAACAGAACACTGTAAAAACCCAGCGAAGCCTGGCTAAACAGAGGCAATATCTTTTTGCCGATATATAAAAGTTTACATTGTTTATGTGGAGGTTTAGCAAGGCTCAAGGCAGAGGCCAGGGGATCCGCAGCACGTCGTCAGGAACGTCGCAAAAATGCTAAGGTCTTGCCGAAACAGTGAGGTGTGATTTAAAGGGCATAAGTTGTTACTTCTGTAAACACTTTACACATGAAGAGCTAGAATAAAGCCCTGACTGAGACCGGCTGACAAGAGGCCAGATATTACCGGTAACTTGTGACCATTTACCAACTTCCAGCTGCTCTGGTTTCACTCTCTGTGCTATAGTCTTTTAGATAATGTTTTTGATCACGTGCTTGTTTGTTCCCAGCGGAAATTACTGAGCCGGTTCATATAAATTAAAGTTAACTCCATGAAAGAAAAAAGTCTTGCCCCAATTATTACAGTTTGGGAGATGCAGTTTGAAGAACGTGGATCATGTATCGATAATTTCTAGGGCTAATTGGTGCTGTAATGCCTTTACATCGGATGCCACGTACAGGATAATAGTTTGTTTATGCTCTGCGTAATCTTACCGTAGCAATTACTGATTTGGCTCTGTGACAAAATCGGCTACATTGAACTCTGGCTTTACTGATGCCTATCCAAAGTCAATGTCTAAAATAATAGACCTATTGGGGGGTAGTCACCGTAATTCAAAAATGTTAAAGAAGGCTTGTAATGAAATTGGAGCAAGGATTCCAATAACCTCAAATAGTGATGAGATTGTGAGTACTTGGATTCCAACGGATCCGGGTGTATTAAGCTTGTTAACGGCTCCTTATAGAAAACCACTTTTATCTAGAGATAAAGCACAAAAAGAAAGGTTTACTTTTTCCCATCCTTTAGTTCAGTTTATGAATCTGAAACCCGAGAATATCTTGTTGGGCTGCTAACGTGAAAAGGATGACTTCTATTTGGTAGCCTTGGCACTGTGCCTCAGTCGAAGCCTTCCAATGGACGAGACTATCTATTCCTGAGACGCAATCGAAACCTGTTGTATAAAGGGGAGGTTATCGGATTACGTTTATGTAATTAACCTTCAAACAGACAGGGACTCTAGTGAAGGCTACGAAATGCCATCCGATCTTTTGAAAAGATCGGAGTCCATTTGATCTCGTCTTCTCTTAGAGTTTGGTAAACATGAAAAACGGTTTCTGTGATTCCCTTCGAAATGAGAGAAAGTGGACGAATTTACCTATCTTAATACAAACTGAAAGAAAACATTGATGTAGGTATACTGTGATTGGTGTTGGAGAACAATGTAGTCTTTAGAGATCCCGAAAAAAGAACAGCCTAGATTTGTCTCTTTGCTTAAATGTAACTTCCAGTGTTATTTGTCGTCGTAGATGTACGACTACACCCCACAAGATCGTCACGTTTGCTTTCTCACTCGAACCTCTTGTCCAATACACGCTTCTAAGTATCAGGCTCCTCGATTACACATTTCACATAGTCTTAAGCCAGACTTAGTCGTAAACTGTTGTATTATTCCTGAACTTAGATTTAAGCTTAAACGTTAGTTTTCCTTTATGTCATAAAAGTTTGGAACAACTCTTAGTAACGTTGTAAGAAAAGAAATCACAATTTTAGCGCAGTAAACGGTATTTTGAAGTTGGAATTAGGTTTGGCCTCGATCTAAGACGGCGGCGTGATTCTGGGACTAACAGTCTAGTCCTAGTCTAATGTTTATGTGTAGATGTTTGTGCTCACTGAGCAAGTTCAATATATTATAGCGGTTACAGTTGATTTTATACTCTTGATGCCACTCCACAATAATTATAGTTACTACAACCTGATATATTACACTGAATACAATGTCAAAATTTGTGCTTTACGTATAACGTAGTTTTTATCTAACTTTACAGGATTTATTTAACTTACTTCCTGCGTGTATGGACGGGTATGTATTATTCCTTTTAGCTCACATCTGTTCAAATTGCTATTAAGCCAAGCACGTATACGTAATTTTAATTCTCTAACCAGCCCACCACAAACGTCATCCTATCAATCAGATAGTCAGCGTAACCAAGGAAAGACCAATAATCAGGCGTATTGATACATCGCTCTGAACAAGTGGGCTGGCATTGATAAAGCTGCAGTCTTGTTAATCAGACTGGGGGAATAATCCCCGCTACATAACAACGATTAAGTACCACGGAGCTGTACCGTAGACTCCCACTGATGTATCAATCACAGTATATGCTCCATGGCACCGTATTTTCGTGGGTAACGGTCTTGGATGGTCTGGCCAGACGAACAGCGTGCGAGTGGCAGTGGAAGGGACTCGGACAATACTTGTAGACATGGATTCGTGCAGCCTGAGCTGGAGACACACAAAAATAACCTTGCGTAGCAAAAGAGAAACATTCTACCTGAGGTAATCTTCAAGGAAAAGTTGTCTGTAGTTTGTGCAGTCCGAAAAAGGGAAAGCCATACTAAACGACAACAAATACCAGAAAGAGAGGTGGAGACATTTCTTCGCTTTTTTACTTCATATTTAACATTGTTTTGTCGTTGCTTCCTTAGGCTTGCTTTACAATCAGGGTGTAAGATGTCAAACGACGCATACTGTAGAGATCCGTTGCCAAGGTAGTTACGTTCGAAGAAAAGTTACATTCTCTTCTCTTCATAAAACTAACAAAATCGAGGCCGAAGCCCGAGTTTCCCGTTTTAAATTGGAACACATTAGGTCTTTACCTTCCATTTGGGTAGTAAACAAAGGCATTGGTAATAAAGACTGTCTATTTCGGAATACTGAGTAACAGTGAAAGACCTTTTTTATTGTTTTGTTTTGTTTCGTTTTTTTATTCTCGGCTAATAGCGACTGTATTTTGTAGACTGTAAATAAAGAGCCAGTTGGCCTCCAGTTCAAACGATGTTTGGCGACCAGACTTTTGCTTAAGACAGTGACAAGGGTGTGACTTCGCAAGAATGAACAGCAGTTCCACATTTAATATTTTGAAGTCCGGGTACAATTTTAGGAAGAGACCAACTAATTTGATTATCCAATGTTCAAAATAATTTTTGAATTTTGAAAAGCATTACGAATGTAGGGTTACAGTTAGGAAATGGGAATGGCCAATGAGAATGTCTCATTGGATACATGTGTAAAAATAACTTGAAACTCATGACCGCCTATGCAGCCATTAAACCGTATCTCTCGCACATCCTTGTAAATTTCTCCAACAAGATATAGTATACTGACACACGGGTTCCCTTCGCAGAACCTTAGACAAGAATACTGAATATTGTCAGTTTTATTCATGTGGGATTAACACCATTGGCCTGTAAGAACAGAGATGTTTCTAACCTTGCGGACCGTTGTCCACGTTTATATATAGCTAGCGGTCTTTCAGACGGGTCTTGCAGTCAGGAAGCGTCACAGATATATTATAACAGCACATTGCCTACATCATGGCATAGCTGGGATTTAATAAAAACAAACACACTAGGGTGAAAATATTGTACAGATGCCGTGTGCTGTTGTAAAATACCGAGAATTGTTGAAAGTGGGTAAACATGTCCTGATGTTACTTGTAATTTACTGAACGTAACTGAACAACAAAAACTTCGAGTATCACAATGATGATGAGATAGCTCTACGGATGGAACAGCCCATCTCAAGTCCAAGATACAACTTGTAAGTGATGACAGCTTCACTGATTAGGATTGCAAAGTAAAATTAAACGTTGCGGAACAAAAGAAAATAAAAGAGCTGTTCAGAAACTACAAAATCTCCTTTTTGTAGCCGACAAAAGACTTGTATGGAAAACTGCTGCAAATGCTCGGTGTTTTAAGCCTAGTGTTGCAACACTTGAGAAGATATCTCAGCCTGTGGCAAAACCCGCCGCGCCAGAAAACGCCGACTTCCTCCAGAGAGCAACACCATAGGCCTTAGGCTAAATGGATCATTTTCTAAAATGGAAAATAGCTTTACCCAGCTTTGGTTTGTTCTAAGCACTCGGATCAAACGAGAGCACAGGCACGCTAACCGGCTTGAGGCCAAAATTAGACATTTCCGACAAGATTGTGGTGGGGTTTTTTTGTACCGGAAACTATGCCCCAGTCACAAAGGAAACGAAGATGCACTTTTTATCAGACAAAGCTGAGAGCTCTCCGCTTCTTTTATTCAGGTAGCAACATCAGACACTTTTGCAATACCGCCGTGATTAATCTCGAACCCCTGTGTCAAAGTCGCCCACACAGGTACGTAGATCGATAAATGACAAAAAGAGTCTTGGTGTAGGTGCGGGAGGGGGGGGGATTACGAGTTACGAGTGCTCAACAGTGATCAAGTTTCAAATGGTTTGTTTCTTTGATTGAGTGATTGATTGATTGACTGATTGATTGATTGGAATATAACGTCGACATTATTTCGTTATATCATCACAGTGTCTCCGCGTAGCATACCGGGCCCAGTGCTCATCTCTATAATTAATCTATTTATTCGATTCGTGCTTTATGCGGTACTTAAGAATATTTCACTTACATGACGTCGGTCAGCATTATGTGGAGAGGAAACTGGCCAGACCCGGATCAAAACCCATGACATCCGCATTTTTCTGGCAGACCTTGCCACGTACGACCAGGCTGGAAGCCAGCCAGAGCTGAACTTGAACTCACAGCGACTGCATTGGGGAGAGGTTTCCGGATCACTGTACTGCGCTAGCAAGATAACTACTCGGCCGCAGAGAAGTCGACATAGTTATAAACCATTGCATGTCCTATTCCTTTTACACACCAACCGAGGTAGTACAAGATACAAGGTATGGCTCGATTCTCGAACGACCCCAGGATTTGCCGTTAACGCGTAATCAAGAAGACCACCCAATCCATTGCCCGTGTGATCTCGTGTTCGATTACGTCTTGTGCTATCAGATTAATGGGGATGTGCAAAGGATTCTTCGCTACTCCAACCCCTCACTTTTTCCAATGTTTGACCAACAGCACTCAACAGCACCATTTGACACAAGGATACCTATATATAGATATTCATTTTATTATATATAGATTGTGTTTTACACCAAACTTAAACGCCCCCAAAAAGTTGTTTTGTAAGTAACAACTACCACATGAAATCGAGGATTCATCAAAAGGTCTTTGTGTTTTAATGTCCCAAGGCCGTTGGCCAAATGCCACATTATTATCCTGGCGAGTATATGCGAGTCTTCGATATGAATCTAAGCTGTGATACTGCATCGTATTTACATACACACCCATCTCCAAACACTGAACAGATTACCATGTATATTAGTTGGATATTTCGTGAAAATGGAAATGTTGACCAGAGCTCTACTTTCAGATCACCAGCACAATCCACAAGTCGCTGAAGATATGGCTGCCGACCCCAGTGCTGTATTTTGATACGAATTCTACATTTGAAGTGCTGTTTATTATGTCATGTGAATCGAAATATCGAATGTGCTGAATTCAAATTCGCACTCGCCGCATCTGCTGATCTGTGGCTACATCTACGACCGTTATTGTCAGCAGGAACGATCCACACTGCAGTGGAATATGATGGCGTAGAAAATTAAGGAGTTTTTCTTTCTTGGCTCAGCATGAACCAACCACAACGCTGGAGAAAATAGCGTACAAGTAGGGATGTTCATCGAAGATTTAATTATTTCGGCGATCAGTTCAAATGAACAGTGAAATATCACGTGACGCGAGTCCAGCAGCGTCACAAGTTAAACGAATACCGCCATAGTAAGCGACAAGGCCAATAAATTGAACAGCTTTGGTAGAGGAAGTTCGAGGTGAAATAAAAGAACTTGTGTGTTTTATCGCTATCCACACTCACCCCAAGTTCAACCATGCATCTTAATCTCGCCTGCAGCGAGACGTGATTCTGCGTTACTTTTTTCAACCAATCGCTGATGAAGTAGGACTTGTCAGACACAACTGGGAATTTCGTTGACAAATTGACGCCATGACACGTGTTAGCTTGGAGTTGAAGTCTGTGTGTATTGATTCCCAAGCTCCGCAGGGCTTTGGGCTTCGATAAATGACAAGGGTGCACCACCGCGAGATATATCAGCGTAACAAAGACAGAACTTATTTTTTTCAAGACACGAAATTTGTCACTTCGATTAGAAAAAAAAGAGCTAAATACACCCGTCAGGACGTCAACGAAAACCCGTTTCATTAAAATTTTTCCTGAGAAGCCAGCCGAATGTAATTGTATACCGGATATCGCAGTATGGTTGTGAATTGTGATAGAGTTTGTTCAGATCATGAGATGTGTTATGAGATAACCATGAAACTGGGCAGTGCAATGTACTGCGTGCTGTGCTAAAGCTCACTGGTATGAACTAACGTTGCCCGGATGATTGGTTTGTAGTGGAACGAGGGCGACTCCATTATATAACATGCTTTATTAAAACCTGTTAGGGGCTTTCAGTGTCACACATGTAAAAATTAGAATAATTTATGAGGAAAGAGTAGCCATCGTATTACTTGACTGTTTTGGAGGTACATGTAAAACTTTTTTGCATGCGATCTAATGGCTAATGCAATATGTGCTCCTTCCGGTTTCCGCCCGCCATATTTCTGGCCGCCGTCGTATGAGTGAAATTTTCTTGCGTACGGCGTTAAACACCACGTAATCAAATCAAACTGTGCTCTTATTAACCTTTACCGTTTTTGTTCTTCTCTTTGTGTTCATGTGCTTTTCCTCTTGATATAGAAGAAACATTTTCTACTCTTTACGCTCAGTATGCATTCCAAGTGCTCTTCGTAAACGCTGGCTAAAGATTGCTCTAGCGAGCCTGGCTTTAAGGCTAGTCCTACCGAAGAACTGTTTGCATAATAAATACTTGCAATTATTTTTTAAAAAGCTATTATATATTTCGTTAAAAATGACAAAATTTCACACCCCGTAAAGTTATTTCCATAGTGGATGTAATAACTCAAGCAGTTGACACAAGAAAAATAGGCAGCCCGAGTTCTTCATTGGAGCATCTTTCATCACGATTGTCTACATGTGAAATGAAAGTGTATGCTGGGTATATACGAATCATATCATCTGTCAGGCAGCTTGAGCTACAGCCATTTGAACATTGTCGTATTGTCCAATCGCCATGTCAAGCCGGACGCTGTTAGATTTTAGAGTTATGCTGGCGGTACCCAAAAAATCAAGGTCGATTCGTTTTCATTTAGGGCTCAGATCCTCCTGTGTTGACTATCAAACAGTGCTCGGGAACATTACTGACCCGTCCAACAACTCAGGAAAGGATCATGTCGATCGGGATTACGGGATGCCATGGTTATAAGCTTCTCCGCTCGTCACATGTAGACAGAAGTTAATCTGTACGCACTGAGCTTCGACGATTCTCCATAAATGCCCTCACCAACCCCTTACCGCTTCCACGCAAACTCTGTATGATTCACAACACGGGAG
The DNA here is from genome assembly GCA_016165875.1 of Acanthopleura granulata. Lineage (NCBI taxonomy): Eukaryota > Metazoa > Mollusca > Polyplacophora > Chitonida > Chitonidae > Acanthopleura > Acanthopleura granulata. The sequence continues at coordinate 836,790 of JABBOT010000039.1, forward strand.
ATGTGGATTGTAAGAGATTCAACGTGGGGTGTTTTAACATTGCGGATATTACTGTTTGTGTCTGACGTCAGCATGAACCGAGTAGAACGGATTTTAAAGTGCTACTCTAGTCGATAGAAAATTCAGTAGAAATATTACAACGATATGCAGGAATCCATGCACCCACGATTCAAACGGATTTACCATGAATAACATTGCTTAGCCCCTATAACTGGAGATTTCGAAAAAGGCAAAATCTACAGTTGTGTGCGTAAAACTTCCTTGATGTGACGTGATAATATTCCTTATGTGACGTCCAATAAGTTACTTGTGATGGGGTGGCGTCCGGAGCGTTTAAAGTAAGGCGTCATTTCTGGCTGTCCGACATATGTGACAACATGTGCTTGCGCCTGACGTAACACCAGGCAAAGTAGAAAGCACATAAATATTTTGTTTCCCTATTCTCTAAAGAAACGTACAATTTCACTTTTAATACAAAGCAATTTGTACAGACGTTTGGAAAGGGTCTTTATTATCTCACCTTACTTTTATAGCACAAAGGCCTTTTTTTTACTGCTGTGGCCCGTGACTGCAAGCAACGCATATTGTGGTTAGGCGAGTTGGAATAAATGATTTCAATGTGGGGAGCACACATTCAGAAAATCTAAGCTTTAAATGCGACATTCGCATACACTCGCCAGCCATGAACGGAAGTTACGTGTCGACAATGGCAACATCCAGTCATGTCGACAATGGCAACATTCAGTCATGTCGACAATGGCAACACCCAGTCATGTCGACCATTGCAACATTCAGTCATGTCGACAATGGAAATATCCAGCGTGAAATCAACCTTTACACCAATTCCAGAATAAATGCAAAAGACAAGCTCTTGACAACACAAACAAGAGACAAATTTTCAGCAGTTTTCAATGATGTAGGTTGAGACAGTCGATTTCTAGGCATTGAATGGAATGCAAAAAGTATCGGGGATAAAAGCAGGGTTTAAATTGTTCTAAATTCTCCTGCAAGGACTCTCTAAAGGCTTTAATTCTGGCTTTCTGTACACTGTCAGTCACGCAGCTAGAGTTCAGTGTACAGGGGAACTTAAGCCGAGGCCGGTTGTGTGGAGTACGTCCCACACTTGACTTCAGGATTGGACGGCATACACGTAATGACTGCAGAACACCTTAAGAACATACACGAGCGCTAAGGACCCGAAACAACAGTCGAGTTCAGCTGAGCTGGATCTTACAATCCCATGTATGACCGGCTTTATTACTAAGGCTAAATCTGTCTATTTCAAGCAGAGGCCAATACGCGTATAATTGGTATTGCTGACATGACTCAATGCGTTTGGATGAAAAAGGATGATTCCTTTGGAGTGTGTTACACGTCCCGCGAACGATGGCAAAGTTTAGTGGAGTATACTCAACACCTGTTAACGGGTTATAAATAGCGTGAACTTGAAACAGATAACGAGATATGACTAATTCCATCTGGATCGATGGCGTCCTTTGGTGTCATGAAGATTGTATACAGACATTCCAGTTAACAATTCAGATTGAGCTGTATTTCAAAGTGTCTCTCCTGCAACGTTTGGTGGACGTGGTGTTGACACGGGTGTAAAACAACTTTTGAAACACTGACTACGTCGGTGTATTAGGGGCTGTCTCCCAGGACTGGTTTAACTGCCGTAAAGGGATCCTATCTCCTGTCATAACGCAATAATCAGGAAAAATTGGCACACCCTGGAGCTTATGACCCACAAGCGTGGCCTGTCGTTTAGCCATTTATTTCCTTTTTTTTTATTTATGTGATTTGTGTTTTATGCCATAATCAACAATATTTCACTTATGCGAAGGCAGCCAGCATTATGGTAGGAGGAAACTGGGGAAAACCCACGACCATCCGCAGGTTGCGGGCAGATCTTCCCACGTAGGGCCAACATGAGCTTGACCGTTTATAGTTTATTTTCTTTTGTTTCATTAACGTTTTTCGCCGTCCTCAAGAATATTTCAGTTTAGTTATACGATAGGGGCCAGTATTATGGTGGGGGAAAAAAACGGTCCTGGGGGAAACCAAGAACCGTCCACAGGTTGCTGGCTGGCGCTCTCACGTACAGCCGGAGAGGAAGCCACCATGAGCTGGGCCGTTCATGGATTATAGTCACCAAGAAGCCATGGGCAGTGAGAACGGTGGAATTTCCCGTGCAAGCCTAAACGCCTTGATTTCCATGTGCTAAGAACTCGATTTGTTCTGTGCTTTCTCTGGTAGCATAGCCTTTGTCATCTCGCCAAAAAGCGCAAATCTGTAACAATCTGTAAGAAATTCTATTTGTTATTCCACGCCTTCACAGCTATACCTTTGCAAGACTTAGTCAAGGCCAAAACAGCTAAGATTTGTGAGCAGAGAATACTGGGAAAGATCCCTTCATTCATGGTTATCTCTATACATTTCCGGCCAGTCCCGCAACCACGGAGAATCAATAAGTTTTTGTTAGCTGCCGTCTACACTGATACAGCTCGGCATGAGTTCTGAGCAAATTGTTCCAGCCACGGTTTTTGTTCCCTTTGTACACCGCCTGAAGTTGCGTGGTGCTTCTGTATAATGTGGATAGCGCATCCTCGGCTATATAGAATAAAGAATTTGCCAAATTTTCCAAACCTTATATCTTAACACACTGCGTCAGATTCATAATCGCAAACGGGTTCAATAACGTTAACGAATAATTAACCTTCACGTAAATTTCAACAATTTGTCCACAGTCAAAAAAAAAGAATGAAATTCACGTGGAGAAGTCTTTACATCTTCATTATTATCATTAAATAGGTGTGACTAGCGTCTTAAGCTTCTTTTGATTAACGAAGCATATAAATCATGTTGCGTAAAGGCTCACCAATGTCTTTTGGCAACAGGTGTTGAATCTAATATGAAAGACAGTGTCCTATTTTATTATTTGCTTACTTATTTTGTCGTTGTTTTATGCTGTACTCAAGAATATTTCACCCATAGCACAACGGCTATCAATATGAGAGAAGAGAACCCGCGACTATCAGATAGTTGCTGACAAACCTTCGCACATGCGACAGGAGAGGAAGCCAGCTGGAGTTGGGATCGAACTCACAGCGATCCATTTAGTCTGTGCCGTTTTAAGGATAACAGGATAGCCCTTTCAGTCCGTTCACCTTAAATTAATGTGGCTACTTAACAAGAACTGATTTAATAATATGTTTCGTAAAAGACTAAAATGATTTGTTCAATGGCATTTCATTGGCATGACATACAAGTCGAACGGCTCTACATTCACTGAAATGCAGACGCAAAGGCTTCCCTTCGTAAATACACGATGATTCTTTTGGAAATTTACACGCATTAGGGAAACTGGCCCGTTGCCAGAATCGTTCCTCGTAAGAGATTCCATTTGTGAAATAATATAATTTCCAAGCATCAATATGTCGATGGGTGTTGGGAAGTTGTCAAACGTGAATATAACTAGCTGTAGTGTAGGCTGCTGCTGAACTTTGTTTGTTTGTGTTGTTTTTTTTTTTTTGTTTTATTTTTTGTTTTTTTTTTTTTGTTTTTTGTTTTTTTTCGCATATATGTCGGTCCAGCTTCCATCAGGCGCTCTTATAACTAACAGTGCATAACAGACAGGGCTGAGTTATATTAGTTATATTTTGTATAAGCAACTAAAAGCCCATATCTTGATAGATTTTGTCGCTTTTTTCTGGATTCATTCAAAAACGTGAGATAGTGAGTGAGTGCTTGGGGATTAACATCGCATTTCACATGTTTCACAAGTGACGTGTGTGCATGTAGTGTGTTTTCTTGTGGTAGGGCGAGTCCACGCCGTCAAAGTGCTGACACCACTGGAACATCATGCCGAAGACACCTGGCTTGACACCTCACCCAGCCACATCATACTGGCACAGGGCAGACCTGTTTCTATGGTTTAGCTTCTGTGCTGAGCGCCAAGCGAGGCAGCAACAAGCATCATTTTTAAAGTCTTTGGTATGACCCGGCCCGGCCTGAAACAGTGCGGACCTCGAGGCGGAAATTGGAAGGTATAAACTGTTCATAAACAAAACTTCACTATTTGTTTTGCGTTGTACCATTCGACCTCGTCAATGTACTTAGCTTCGATGATCATTTGGAATTACAAGCTCCAGCGAAACAACTGGCATGTATGTAGAGAATGCTGCGCTGGAAAATTCACAAACCACATTCAGTTGTTAGGAAAGTTCTATTAGGAAGGAACCGCTAATTTTCAGCAATCAAGAGAGCAGTTCTGTGTGTACAATGTTTCGATTGTCTTTTTTCATTGTTTCAACTTTCAGTAATGCATATACTACATGTAATATTTAAACTTGTAATCTAGACAATAAAGGTGATGTTCCAGGGGTTATAGAGCACCAAAACAATGGCCAGTCACATATATATGAGGGAGAGAATAATGATTGTGCCCTACTTGTCTTTATTTATTCAAATGTGCGGCGAAGAATATGCTACTTTTTTGAAAACACATTATCTAAGCCTGCTAACTTTGGCTTATAAATATGACTGGAAAAGGGCAGTGCAATTGTGCGTTGGTGTGTAGTTTTCAAAATAACTCATTTAAGGCCCCCTGAGCAGTATTCCCCACTACTACCCAACTGAAAGCTAATTTAAGTTATCCCACAGCTTCGAAGGTTAAATAGGTTCACCGCTGCCTGTAGCGCGTGCTGAAATTAGATCTCTTCAAAATCGCCGAGACATTTTGTATGCCTCACTTTCACAGATTATGAGCGGATGGTATACTCTTAAACTTGAGCCATGTAAACGTGACTCCAAGTCGCAATATGAGCCGCTAATAGGAAAGTGCCCGGATATTCGACACAACCTTCCCTGATTGGACGGGTAGGCAAAATGACCTCGTTTCCAGTCAATACCGGATGGCAATAAATGTCGCTTGAGACTAACATTTTCGAAAGCGGACGAAAACGAATGAGATATGATGGTAATAAAGTTAAATTTAGCGCGCAGGAAGTTGTGTGTGTCAAAATGAAACAAGAATAAATATTGTTTGTAATTTGCAAAAATAGTGCCTTCTGAAATAGAGAATACCACTTATTTATTAAAAGAACATTTCGTTCGTATTTCTATCTAGCCGTGCCATATAAACCAGCTTTCTCCTAGGTAATGAACAAGGCCATTAAGGCGTGTAGGCGGTAGCAACCTCTACTGTTGGTCAGTAAAATACAGACTGACCTTGATTAGGATACAGAGAACACTTTTCATTTATGGATGCTCGGAAATCTCAATGTAGTGATCCACATCGTCTTTGTAACTGCTATCTTTCGTTTTTCAAATACTAAACGCAAATAACGGCTGCGCTAAAATATCATATTAAAGTTAGTATGTTTGGCACATTAATAACCTGAACACATGTAGTTTGACTTTCGTATAATTTGCACTATTTTCAGGTCATTGTGTATAGATATGAAATGTGATGACAACACAACATTTCGAGAAATTTTAGACTAGTGACATCTAGCATGTTCCATTTAACATCGCAGCCATTATTTGTTTTACCTATTTCACCTTTCACTGGTCATTTCCCAGCCATTCGACTATCGATGCCCCTTTCCTTTTAGTTTTTGTGTTGGTAAATTGTTTATTTACTAAATTGTAATACTAGTACATAAATTAAATAACATGCACTAGTTACTATGAAATCACAGACATAAAAATGTAGTGTATCTGAGATTGAGAATTTACATGTATTTGGTGGTAGTAAACTCTTCATGTTGTATTGTTTTACATATATAATTACGTGCAATGAACATGATTTTATCTCTTTACTGATTTATTGCATACACTTACTCAAGACTTTTCCACTTACATGCTTGCGATCAGATGAGTGGGAAGAGAAACCTGGATAGGTCTCGGATCTTGACGTGGAAACAAAGAGAGTCCATTGCCAATTCTGACAAATCTCTTCATTTAAAGCTGTAGTTCAATAACCACAGGGAGATATACAGTCCTGAGCATGAAAATGTTAGACGCAATGCAGCTTATAAATTTACTCTTGATTCCCAAGTCTATTAACCCAGTGTTCAGATTTCATACAAAGAAGAACGCTGTTCGCAAATCCAACCCGGCTAACTGGCAGACGCAAACAAAGCAATCAGCTTGTTTAGTCGGCTCCGAGAGCGAACTTCGGTGACGATCGGAGACGACACCGGAAATGCCTGGGCCGTAAACTACCGGATATAGCCGAAGTTCGACGTTTGATCTTCGGGATCAAGTGGTTTATTAGCCTATTCATGCGCAACTCAGAGCAAGGGACGTGAAAGGCGTCCTTCACGGGAGATTAGGCTGGGAGATCGCAGGGCCGTATACAAACAAGCCAGGCTTTATTAAAAGGCATGCATTATTGGGTTAAGGGACGTTCCTGACTAGGCGCGCATACGAGACAATCAAACCCGACACTGATGCCCACATGTGACCTTTTCAACGCGAATTCCATAATTGACTAGTGTATAGCCAATAATGAGGGTTATAACACGCCCTCTGTCCAGACAAAGACGGGCCATCGGCAAACACAACACCGGCCTGACCTGGATTATCAACGCCGGAAGGGAAACACAGTCGCCTGCAAAACATGCTTTTTGATATTATGGAAAGAAAAATAAAAACGATCATAAATATGGAGGACACTTCATACGTAGAGTTTTCAGGTATTGCTAGGAGACCAATGGTTGAAGACTAATGCAACTCTCTCCGGACTGGAATGAGACCATAGATACTATTCTTCGAGATTATTTGATTACAAAAAAGCAATTTTTTTTGGTAATTCATTGCGTGAAATGATTTGAAACTTCAGATTCAAAGGCTTTGTGGCTTTGCGCGAAGTGTGTGTTTGTCTTCTTGTTCCCTTTGGTATTACCAATGCTCCTATAATCACACACTTGGTTACTGTCAAACAGGTATCGCTTTTGTAGAGCGTCGATTCCAAAGACTTTATGGATCGTCATGCGAAAAGCATCCAAACATGGTAGCTCACCGAGTCACGGCACAGAGACAATATGCTAACCAGCCACTGGCAAATCGTTTCATCCTTACGGCCCAATAATGGAGCGTCAGGACGAGTTCTTTCAGAGAAATCTTTGGAACTTTCACCTGAGTCAATAAAATACACCCCTAACGAAAATTTCTGTATTATTACAATTATTACGGCAAAAGCAGCGACTCAAAGATTCATCAAATCAAAAAATACCGTTGTACATCAACATCGCCTTCATGTCAAATATATTGTACGATGTATTTTAGCAGAGATTTATGAGGGATTCCCTTATGGTTAAAGCAAATTTGACAGCGCAGTGAAGTGGGTGCTTTATCTCGCACTCAATAGCGGCCAGCATTTACGGGCAGCATTATGTTGACAGGAAACTGGAGAGAGCCGGGAGGAAACCAGCGACCATCCGCAGGGTTTCTGGCTGACCTCAGGACGTAAAGCAGGAGACGAAGCCAGCATGTGACGGATTTGAACCCACAGCGATCACATTGCTGAGAGGTGTCTGGGCCTCTGTGTTACGCTGGCACGCTCACCGAGGCCAGATAATGTTTCGGTACCATTGTGTAACACATGTGCTACCTAGAAGTAGGCCAGTGGGAATTTTCCAATCGTTATGTTGTATAGAGTATTTCATTTATTTATTTATTCACCTGATTTGTGTTTTCCGCGGAACTTAAGAATATATCACTTATCCGAAGGCGGCCAGGATTATGTAGGGAGGAAACCAGACAGAGCCCGGGGAAAACCCACGCTCATCCGAAGGTTTTTGGCGGACTAGGGTAGTTCACGTCCCAGCCTCAAATATGGTCGCTTCATTACACGGAAAAACTATAGGCGTAGATTGTTCAGTGGAACCAAGATTCCACCCTATGACAACCAGGCGCTATGGGCCATATATTCATCGTGCAGAATAACATCGTTACGTCGGATACGTGAACATTTGCAATCAAAGCTCCACTGACACACAAATGTTGATGAACGACAATTTAGAAACTAGAATCGTAAACGATTTACCAACTGAATACATTCATCCGCCTTGACCATTCCTTTCATATTTCCGTCGTCATTGGAAACGGTTTCTCCTTGCGTTAATCCGTCCTATCTTCATATGTTATATACATTCTTAATTCTTGGTGGTTAGCGATTACTGACGCGGTACGGCTATATTGGTTGACGGCTACTATGAGAATGATTGCTTCCACGCCTAGATTGAGATGCCTGTTTGGGGTCAGTATATCGAAAGTTGAACAGTATTTATTTAATTTATTTATATGATTGGTATTTTACGGCGTACTCTAAAGTATTTAACTTATACAACGGCGACCAGCATTATTGTGGAAGTAAACTGGACAGACACCGGGGGAAACCCACGACCACCCCCAAGTTGATTGAATTGTATGTGTAAACGTGTATAATACAAACCACCTGTACCAGTTTTATGGATCTATTTCAGTGGTTATTCATCACTATCTTGGCAGCCGTTGTATAAGTGAAATACTCTTGATTACAGTGAAAAAACCCAAATATATAAACAATACTATTGGCATTTATTCAAAAGAGAAGGCTATGGTGAGTCTAACTTGAACTCATAGGGATGGTATTGGTGAGAGGCTCACGAGCCATTGTGTCGAGTTGTTACGCAAACCATTCCGCCTATGGAGATGACTCTGAACTTGCATGCTTCAAAAAGAGAATATCTCTGCGACAGAAGGAAAAAATGATATAAATAATCAGTTGTTGCTGACGAAACTGGAGCAGCAGTGGAACAAATCTAATTATTCCGTGAAAAATAAATAACAAATTAGGCCTTTTTATGACCACAAGGTAGAAGCAGTGTTAAAGGACTTTATTTCACATACGCCCTATCAGGTTTCCTGCTTTTTCAACACAAAGCATACGTTGATAACACTCGAAGCTCAACCTTCACCACGTCTTTGAATATAATAGACTTGATCACAAGGCACTATTATGCATGATGAATACACTCGAGGAATACATTTCGCCAGGTTATTACGTTTTAGAGTGCTTCTACTCAACGTCCACGCGTAATAATGCCGGCCTTATGCTTTGGTAGCCGCAGAGATCTGAAAAATTTAGTTTTCGTTCGTGCCATAATTGATAATATCTGAAAATGAAGCAATAGAGATGGCACACAAGTCTGAAATAAAACTTGCAACTTACTGTACTTGTTTCTGTGGTCTACACTTACGCACATTTACCCAAAAGACAGCAGATTATTGTTTCAGCGATTTCATGGCGTGACACGACTGTCGTTGGGCTGAGATATGCATATCATCTTTCAGAAACAGTGGATGTTTTGTCTTCCTAAAAGTCAAGGGTCCTCTTGTTTCATTAAGATTAATTTCTTCAGTTAATCTTCCGTGCGTTACCCTTCTTACACAGCTCTAAAGCTTTTGATGCTGGTACATGCACGCACCCAGTCAGTACTGTCACAAGGCGACAGCATTGAGCATAGGCACGCCTAGACGTCCCACCGGCTTCAGCGCAATATAACAGATGCGTTCATTATCATTTATGTAATAGCTCGTAAAATTCCCTTAAGGGGAAAACCCGATAAACGGACATACGAGAAGAGCTGCTTAAATACGGACGAACGGTAGCCCCATATGGTGCTGCTATAGCCCGGCTGGTCTAAGGGGCTGGCAAGGTTTGGTTAATCACCGAGACAATAAATATTGCTTTACTCACTCAGTTAGAGGACACATATTACAAACACGTCTTGACCTACTCTTTAGGAGGTCACACACTCGCTGGAGAGAGGACGTTTGATACCGGCTTTATTCAGAGACTTATTTATGGGTTGTGGGATCTGTTAGAGAAATCGAATTCGCAGCGGCTTATATTAAGTCGTCGTAATCTGTGGTATTCAACGCCTGAAGCCTAAAGAATCCTATCCGAGAAAGAGGAAAGGGCAAATGTCATTGGGACACGTCAAACTACTAAATGCCTGGTCTGGTGATTGTGTAGACCTTTTTCACACCTGTGCACTTTCCTCGACTATTTTGTGTATACTGTACTCTTAAGTCAAAATAAACGTTTTCTCCTTGAGGAAAATATCGGTGCATTTTTTTTGTTTTTTGTTTGTTTGTTTTTTGTTTTGTTTTGTTGTTTTTTGTTTTTTTTTGTTTTGTTTTGTTTTTTTTTCTTTGCAGTGAATGGCTACTACCATTTGCGGGATGCCCCTGTCAGTATAAGACGAGCTACTCGCGATGTATATTTGAAAGGCATATGCGGATACTGATGTACAGCGGTACCAATAATTTTTGTTGTTTACAACTCGGTGAGCATTCGATGTTACCTGAATGTCCTTCCTGTCGTTTTTGCTTTTTTGTTACTCCGTTATTGTGAAAGCCTTCAGCAACCAACAGAATTATCTCCTTAAGTCGTGGCGAGAACATCTTGGTCTGTTAAATGAAAACTCATCACAACAAAATGTGTAGCGAGGGCATCGCAAGAATCCGATCTTGTGCCAGTTTTAAGTGTATGTCAAACAATACGTGGGCAGCTGTCCACAGAAGTGACTAGGGCGTATATATATATAGCGCAGCTTAGAAGAGACCCGCCTGAAAGGCAAAAATATAGACTGGACAGCACAAGAGTGACACTGGCAAGCAAATAAACTGGCAAATAAGCGAGTAAAATACAACTCAGTGATTTATGATACAGAACCAAGTTCTATGACAAACAGTTGCTCAAAATGCGTGATATCGAGGTAGTTGGTACATTTTGCATAAAAGACGTTGTTGATAAGACAGCATCATCAACAGCTACCGAAAAATAACGAGTCTCCACCTTACCTCGCTTAAACCTGTGTGAACTCGTGAGACGTGTGAAATGACGATTTGGCTTAGTGGAGTAATAGGAGACTCTGACGGGCTATACAAATATGTCCAAATTGAAGTAAAAACGCAGTTTCCATCCGTGACTCTGCATTGTTTATATACTACATATGTGTTTTGTGCGCACACATACACATAAAGGTATGACGCTGAAGAACGAAGGAGTGCACAGCTTTGGAGCCCTTTGTTGAAGGCGAGAAGGAGTTTTACGAGCTTTTTAGGCTGAACAAGTTTTTGTTCCCTCGTCTCACGTGGATACTTATGAATCAGACAAATTTTGTATTGATAATTACACATGTGATATATTTATCATAAGATTGAACTTAAAAGTTATTTAACTTTAAAAATAAACCCATGATTGCTTGTCGAAGTTTCACTTCTCAGTTTTTGTGACGACCTCCACTGAGGCATTCAGCAGAACAACAGACTTGTCTGGCAGGCTTCCAGTGGACGGTTATCTAAGTGTCTAGAGCATAAGGTCTTGGGGCAGTATGTTCATCGTGTTGAGTGTGATCGCCACTTTCGATATATGAACAGTTGCAATCAAAGCACAACTGAAATTCACAGTTGACTATCGACACCATACAAACTAAAATGTCACACGGTTTGGAAACCGATTTTATGCACCCGCCTTGAAAACTGTTGACTGCTTCTCTTTGCATGAATGCGTCCTAATTCTATATTTATATATTTTCTTAGTTTTTTGGGGGAGGGGGGGTTGTGTTCTTTGTCGTTTTTGGAAACTGGTCTTGTGATTATTGCATGCACAGCCCATTTTGGGAGGCGGCTGGTATACGAATGTCGGCTTCGATTTCTAAATTCTGAGGTACTCCGCACATTGATGTCCACAAAACCCTGCTTCACGATCAGGGGTGTTCAAAGGCTACGCGATCTTTCATATAGATATTCACATATTATACGAGATCATCTTCGGACAAAAATCAAACTGGAGCTGGTGCAGGATAGTAGGCAGTAGACTTCGACATCCATCCGTAGAAGTAAGGAAAGTTGTCGCTGCCTTAATTTTCCATGGCCAGAAATTGAGCTGAATCCCACAGCAGATATAACCGGCCGTAAAACTTGACCGTCTATAATGATGGACATCTATTCCACAACAGGGAATGGCAGCGCCGCCTTAATCCTGGGATCCCAGCGTTTACAAGATTACGTCCCCGAAACACAGCGATAAGGTGACAGCCCTGAAAAACATATGCCAGGCAGGTTTATTGAATTAGGCCTTGGCTTCAATTTGTCCCTTCTTCATAGACATCCTAAATTCCAGATATGGCCATAGCCTGAACAATCATTCTCAACACCATCGACCATATACGAGAGTCAAGCACTTGTTTCGGGATCATAGGAAATCCTACGCAGTCTACAAATTATAGAAAAAAAAGACATTTTGAAATTTATTGATTGATAAAACAGCTGAAAATTAAGTTAGGAGATAATTATTAACGATTGTGTCGTGTTCATTCTGTCATGTTGTTCCTAAAAAAATGTAGCATTCTGAAACGATTACAACAAACGATAACCTGGTAAATGATAACGGTTAATTTTCATTTACTGAATGTAGCATAGAGATAGTAGAAACACACACACACAAATGCAACATTACACGAGTACATTATGAATGTACTCTCAACTGTGAAAGAGCAGTTGAAGAAACACTTCCTACAGTGAGTTAGTCTGGGCCGGTACACTGCTCTATTTTAGCTTAGGAAAAGAAACTAATGTTTGCAACTTCTGTCTTTCTACAGCCTCACTTGCCGTCAAAAAAAAACAGTTTGTCTGGCAACTGGATGCGAATAATGATTACCATGGGAATCTATTATGTTCCCCCAAAACCTAGATCCTAACCACCATAATTAATAAGTGATGAAATCTTCAGTTTACGTATAATTAGCCATAAAATAATTAATTAAACCCGGAAGCCCTTATCCGTACACCCCATTTATACATCTTGGGGACATAAATAGCACACGTTAACGAGCATATATGGTTTATTTGTATTTAAGCAGAATGTAACAGTTGGAAAATGTACGCGTTATGCGTCATGCATTTGGAGAAAACTGGCGTTTTGAGTCCGGACCAGACAATCCTGACTGAAGCCTTCGACGGGTTGGCGGTAATGGGTTCAGCTATACCTTGACATTTCGCAGATGCTTGAAATGAGTAGTACGGAATGCAAAATTTACAAGCGAGCCGGGTGTTGCGTTAAGGCGTGAAAGCTCCAGGTTCCGTCACTAAATCACCGGACGCCGTAAAACTGGGGGATATTCCACGCCATTGACGACACCTTGAATTGTCGAAACGGCGTTTAATCCGCTTCCAAATCAGACTATAACGCGTAACTTTGCCGGTGAAAGCTTCGCACAGACTGATGTATGATTCATTCAGGAAAGTAATTTCTATTTCTGAACGTCGATCAAAAGTAGTTTAGTTGGCCATTTTAGGCAAAGGTTGTTATCAGCAAATGGACAAGGCAAGGAAATCAAGGACTAAAGGCAAGACTCGGTTTCTAGTAGTGCTGTAATGTATGAATGAATGGCTGCGACTATAAAAAAAGTAGATTCCTGCAGATGAGGTATTCATCGTTCAAAAGCCCATCTCGAGCAGATTCCACATAGTGTGCTTTTTATATTTTTTTCCAGGTAATAAATGCAAAAGAAAGTGTTTTAGAAAAGTATTTTTACGGTGGCTATCGGGACCATTTTGAACAACTGACGTACAGGGACGTCATTGCTTCCTTCATCATGGATAGGCAAGCAATTGGTGCGTTTATAACAGTACTTAATAAGGAAACGTAACAGTTATTGTTTGTTTAACGGCAAATCAATCAGAATCATTGGCGCGTAATGTCCCATATGGTCCAAAAGGTCCACCGTACAAAGCCAGTCTTAACTTGAATTTTATGAACTGTAAAAATGTATAAATGCGACGCAGTGACCATATTTGGAATAGGCGCGATTTGGGGCTGTAGATGATGTGTACTTTGTGCCAGTATGATCTGTTGTTCAAACCCACTTCGGCGACATCTCAACTATACCACCGCGATGTAATATATGTATTCAAAGCTTTAAAGTGGCAAGGTACATGTGCTCTTATAGGCTGCATGAAAGGTGATCTGAACAATTTCTCATTTATTTATTTATTTGCTTGGTGTTTTACACCGCACTTAAAAATATTTCACTTATACGACGGCGGCCAACATTATGGTGGGTGGAAACCGGGCAGAGCCCGGGGAAACCCACGACCATCCGCAGGTTGCTGGCAGACCTTCCCACGTACGGCCGGAGAGGAAGCCAACATGAGCTGATCTTGAACTCACAGTAACCGCATTGGTGGGAGGCTTCGGGTCATTGTGCTGCGATAGCGCTCTAACCGACTGAGCCACGGAGGCCCCGAGCATTTTCTCAAGATAACTGATAGAATTAACCGGAAGACTACCGATCACTGCATAATAGAATATCAAGATAATGAGGAGCTCGTAAAACTCCTTCCCGCCTTTAACAAAAGTAACCGAAGCTGTGTACCCCTTTGTTCTTTCCTGGAGTACGTCACACCTTTACGTGTATGTGCGCGCACAAAGCACTTACGTAGTACATAAACGCTGCAGCGTCACAGCAGAAAACGATGTACTCTGCTGCGATTTGGATCCTTTTGTGTACTCTCCCACTGATATAGTTTGAATGAGACAGATTTTTATGATAAGGAACATCAGGGCAAAAGAAGGCTTGAAATTTCTCGTTACGGCCTAAAACTCTTTTGACGTGCTGTTATGTCGGTAAAATTTCACGTACATCGTTGAACGCTGTCAAATGGGATGAAAAGTGTAATCAACGTCAATAAATTATGGTTTCATTCGTTTGTTCTTTCCTATAACTTTAATGGGGTTTTTTTTATCAAACCCATGTGTATTGCTAGTGTCATCTGCTAGCGTGAATTTTATACAACCAAAATGCGTGGACAAGCAAACGGAAAGACGGAAAAACGGAAAGGTTTATCGAGCTATAGTGACTTCTGTGTTGTTCTATTTGGCCACCTACACATATATTGTTCTATTTGGCCCCCTAAACATATGTTGCTCTATTTGGCCACCTACACATATGTTGTTCTATTTGGCCACCTACACATAGCAGATCGATGTAATGCTGCAAATTAACCCGTTAATCTGTAGGGGAAATTTTCTTATTTCTCACGTCGAGGAAACTCATACTTTTTCAAATATTTGAACATATAATGACAAAATCCTGCTTTTATTTTGAAATAAACTTCTCTTTTTTTCAGAGAAAACAACCCGTATATAGTTGTCAAAAAAGCTGATATGTTACAAAGGAGTTCACTGAATCATAAATTCCTTATAGACTTTCGTTTTGTTTTTGAAGGCGATATTTACCTGTTTATACTAAACGTTTATATAGGTGTATATGTATTCTAATTAGTTCAGCCCCCAGGTCTTTAAAAACTTAGCCGTCCTCTGGACAAAGTCACTGGCCAGTAATTAGCCCACACATTTTACGTTAATTGCAAAAACCAGTCGCACACAGTCCGGGTGTGAATGGCATTCTTTAATGTGTTTAAGAAAGGCTGTTTACACGTGGATACCCGGACAACGAACTTCCCGGAACACTCCTAGTCCGTTCCTCGGATAATTAGAGGACCCATCTGTAAAGGCGATTAGCTGTCCTCCCTCAACATTTAAACAGTTCTTCTAGACACATTTAGTCTGATTATCTGACGCAGTAGACTAACGTGGACGCTTTCTTATAGAGGACATAAAGCCGTGCCGCCGGTCCTAAACCTATATGGGAACCTAAACAAATGAAAAAAACAACAACAGATTTGAGATCGTAAAACTGAAAATCCGGGTTATCAGTTTTTATTGCACCCAGGCCGTTTGATTTTTTCTGTCGTTCCTGTGGTTTATGCTTCTCTAAATGGTTTTTGTTTTCAAATTAATGGAAAAGTTGCAGTGTTTGTTAGCCAACTTCTCGGAAATGACGCGCTGATTAAGTTCTGACATTCACGTGTGGACATGGCCGATTAACGTGCCGATGTATGTAGGACCGGAACAAGATAAATATATAAGCACGGCCCCTTCGCATTTTTTTGCTATGTGATGATAATACAACACTTAGATCGAACCGGCAAGTCCATCATTCATTAGCAATTCCAGACCAGGAAGTTCTACAAAACTGCAAGTGGTATCACATCCTCTTTTCACCAAGTCTATAACTATACCGTTGTAAAAGGGGCGTGGGGGAGTGTTTACGTTCTTTACATGTACAGTTGCAACAAACAAAGCTGACAAAATTCCAGATTTCGCCGTTTTCGTGTGACCATTTGCCGTTTTCGTGTGATCATTTGCTACCTGCCCTACCGCGCACTGGTTCTGTTCTCTATGCTGTAGGTTTTATTCTGGAAATGCTTCCAGGAAATTGTTAACTGTATGCGCGGCACCAGACATATGTATGCCAGTTATAACGCAAAGGGAACGTTCCGGCTTAACATTCACAAAGTCAAATTCCAAAACATTTTCCACAAACCACCTATACATCATAACAGCATGATAAATATTGTATTTCAGGCGCAATTCCACTAACCTTGACAAGAGAAACATGAATTTAAACTACGCATAGTTCGACAAGCTCTGGGTTTATCGTGGTCATAATAATAGGCGTACGTGTGAGGAAACGACTACTCATTGGTGATTAATTGTACTAATATTTAGGTCTAGGCCTTCGAAATCTGAGTGGCACATTTTTCTACCCGATCCAAACGCTGACGGCTAAATCTCTTTTGCATGTGACCAAACTTTTTCCCGAACATTTTTTTCTGTGTATGGGAGTATGGGTCGCAAATGGCCAACTGACGCCTAGGCTGAACACATACTTTCTTAGAGTGTGAGGTCACCACGAGAACATGTATGGCAGATTTATTAACCCTTGTAACACGATAACAGTAAACTCAAATATCATTTTTCAAGTCAAACACAGACGGTAAATATAGATTTACCATTCAACTACTAGTAAGCATATGCGTTCTTTTCGTTGGTTTGTTTGCTTGAGTTTTTAATGTCACTTTCGACACTGCTTCTGTCGTATCATGACGGTGTCCACTTGTAGCAACACATTTATAGTGCTGACAGAAGAGACGTCCTACAGACACAGGACAGATCAGTATTTAGCCTTTCACTTTTATACTGAACACCAAGCAAGCGAAGATGTGTCCAGATTATACCGATGTTAAAATCTTAGGTATGGCTCGATTTCCAAGTGTACTGTATAGCAGGCAACTGGACGCTCTAACCACTATACGCCACCGCAGACGGCTGCATTCGTCTTAATAATAATATTATATAAAACTCGAAATCCTTCCATTCTGTCATTTAACGAATATTCTCCGTGGAATCTTAAGTTTTGTAGTCTCCAAGTCGATAAAATGGTTCCTGAAAAATTTCTGGGCATCACAACATTTTAGCGTTTTTATAACACAAAGCTATAAACCAGGCCACACTGACTCTAAACTGAACAGTACTTAAGCCCCCTCTCTTCATGCTGAGCACCAAAGAAGGAAGTAAATAGCTTGCAATCATAAACCGGGCTCCTTGATTAGAAGACATACGCCTTAAGTAACCGGCCATCCAGATGAGTTCTGTTATTACTCTTTCTTGCCAAGGGCAAAATGTGCCTGCCACATATATATCTGCTTAGGTTTATACGTTGTACAAAACAATTGTCTCAGTCATATGATGACAAAGAGGCCTTAATAGAAATAGAAGTCCTGTCTCTATTAAGGAGTCGTTAACTGAAATCGAGCATTAAAACGAGATTTACGGCTTATGAGATACACTCGTGTTCACATGTCAGTCCTATCATTTTGAAGTAAATTCACGTTGAGAAGCGGGATTTCGCATAACATGGGCTGTATCCGCACATTATACTACCACAGGGCCGACCAGTCCTGTTTTTTTGCGTGTTTTTTTTTTGTTTTGTTTTGTTTTGGTTTTTTTCGCCCCAGCCTCTCAGTGCTGAGATCCAGGTAAAGCGGCAACAAGTATCATATTTATTGTGGTACGACCCAACTTGGAATCGATCCCCTCTCTCCAGATGCCTTATATATGTATTCTTAGGTTTTCTAACCACTAGTCCACTGAGTCGGTCGGCAACACATACATCATCGGCACATCTGCACAACCTGTACGTGAGAATTGCCATATATATATATATATATGCTTATATGCTTATATGTTTTGTTAACCACATACATATATGCGTAAATGTTTTGTTAACCACAATACATAATTCAGTGCTCAGTTGATCGTTTCAGATTCGGTGTAAATACAATAGTCTTTGGCCTCTCTTGAAGAACATATAATGAATCCTGGATCAGTGGATGCTGGTCAGGGCATTTACGTAAACTTTCACTGGGCGACTTTCCTTGATTAAACTTAAACCAGCTTACACCAGATTCAATATCTTTCAAACAGAAAGGCAGCTACTGGAAACAATGTCTGTTCCAGACGGTGTCTTATGAATATATAATGTTTGAATATAGGTATATAATGATACATAATGACACCTGGAAAAGGATTGAATCTCCAGCCGGACTCGCCATTCATTTAGGTGTAACCTAGTACGTGTGCACTGAGGCCACAGCAAGACAGTCTCCCGCGATCGCCTGATGTTTGAAGCGTGCAGCTTCCTGGGAAACCTAGGTCGATTTGGTTGAGACGAAATTTTGGTTTCAATGTGTGACGTGCTTTGGTCTTTGTTTTTGTATGATTATTTTCGTGTCATTTTGTAGCTTTCCCGTCAACAGATGTCATAGTGCTGCTGGCATAAATGAAAAGCCCATAAACAATGAAAGGAGTGAAGGGGAGGGGCCGAGGGATGGGAGGGGGGGTGATTCTGACGAATGTCTAGAAATTTTTAGCTCTTTGAAGCTCGGTCTCATCAAGCGTTTACATTATACTTTCGATAAAAAGTCAAATAACGGTGGATTAGAGAATACATAATTACTAACTGTAATCCATTTAAATGCAGGTGAAGTCAATTCATTTACTGAAATATACCTGCGACGTAATCCCAATATCAAAATGCATGTACTCACCTATGAAAATGCCTATAAAGCATGATTATCGTACAGGCCTGTTTATATCGCTTGATACCTCAAGTGCAAATATTCAGATTTCGTCATCAGTTCTTGGCATCGCCAGTTGTTTTGTTTTTTGTTGTTGTTGTTGTCTTTTGGTGGATATTGTGTTTCTTTTTCAGTCAGATACGAAAAATTGAATTCTATTAGTGATTCAATCAATAAATATCACAAATAGTTAAAATCAGTATCTTCTTCCTGAATTTCTGTTGATTTTTTTTTAATTGATATGCACCAGTAGAACGAAAGACGGTATTAAAAATGGTGTATATTACATTCAAGTAAAAACACACCTGTTATGAGTGAATACACTAGAGAAATGGGATTTAACATGACACGTGGAGAAAATATGGTGAGCTTCGAAAAATATCTGCTGCCATGAGAATTTGTCTGTGGCCTATAGTCTGCCAAATTAGACACACTGAAAGCGTAATCAAGGGTGAAACAGGAGCCCGTGGTTGTCCTCGCTTCCGGCTTAATAACTATATTAGTAGGGCTTCGGGGAATATCAATTTGGCGCATCTAGGCCCGGCTGAGACTGGTTTTCATGACTTGTGTTAGCAATATACCGTAACGAACCTCTTGGTTTCCATATTATTACCTGTATAAATGAAGCAAAATCTCAACTCTGGCCCATAAAACCAAGGACAGCCACAGACTGGACCCATTCTCACAAGGATGCGACAATCAACTTCCGGCTCGTACATTTCAGATGGAGTAGAAAGGGTGTATTGTATAACGTTTGAACAGTGTCTAGTATGAGTCCGATTGAAGGGAATATAAATGTCAGTGTGAATATGGGCCGAATTCATAATTGTCAGTTTGAAATATGGCTAATTATTCCCTTAACACGTGAGACATGTACATTATAACTCCTCGTGGAAGAAATTAAAACACCCTCAAGGGACAGTTCAACGCAGATAAAAAAATAACCCATTTTAAGCGTCTGGCCTTCACAGGGAGATTTCTACAATTTAATCCAACAGCTCTGCGGGAGCATTAACTAAAGGAATCAGTTTTTCCCTTTTCACCGTTGCTGAACCTGTTACGTGCACTTTCATTGCCAGCGTCTCTCTAAAATATGGTAAAACTTACTATTCCATATTCTTTGAGGATTTTTCGCAACTTACTGTAGCTGTCACGGGTTCGAATCCAGCTCTCGCTGTTTATTTTTCTGGTTCAAGTTATGAGGTTTGTCAGAAACCGGACGAAGGGAGGTTGTTGTAACTGGACACATTCCTACCACCGTCACATTGCTGCTATTACAAAAGAAGAGAGTCAATTCAGTAAAATTGGACACGAATTTTACATCGGCTACTGTAATGCTTTCTGTCACCATTTTTATAATATATCTCTCCAAACAGCATACAGCTGTATATCTGAGATAACGGTTTAGGAAAATGATTGCGCTGATGTTGCGCGGGTGGTACATATTGATAATGCCCAGTAACTGCTCACCTACGACTTCCCCTACACAAAATAACGTTTATATATTCGTATGTGTATTAATTCGGAGACATTTATTGCGCAGACATGTATGTAACAACTCAGTATTCTCTAGAGACGGTGATACCACCCCTCTAACACCAAGCTTTCCTCAGATAGATTACTCGATGTGTTACATATCCAGGTATTAAGAATATCATGAATAGCCATTGCTCAAATTAAACCAACTACAAAGACAAATTGACATAATACACTGTTAGCGTCTCTACTTCAGTTTGTAGACATCTTGACTAGAATCTTTTTAAGCTACGTGACAGATGTCAACCCTGAAAGCCATTCTTTGACGGGAAGCGAAGAACTGTTAGCGTAATATAGCGGACTGTTCCGGTAAACTCCCGTTTATGTAATTGAAAGACGAGAACCTCCGATGCGCCGAGAGCTTATCAAGTTTGGAGTTGCCAAAGCTAGGCTGTAAATTGTTTGTAGAAATTCGGTTGCCTCTATTTATATTCGAACAGATTGAAGGCCCTGTGTGTGATGTCTGCCATTCAAAAAAAAAAGAAAACCATATGATTATTTTACATACAAAGGTGTTATGACTATACCCGATTGCTTTTAAATTGTTTTTTTTTTCTTCAAACAGTAATAAATTATTAGTAACATAATCCAACATATTTGGATTTTTTTTCACAAATGAATTTTTGTGGTAAACTGCTGATAACAAATCCGCAAAAATTAGTTCCATGCGAAAATTAAGGATTTTACTGCATGATATCTCGTAAATCTGTTTAAACAACAGCTCTGTAATGGTAGAGGTTGAACTTTTAAGGTCTTATGCTGTCCCTAAAACTGATGATTTCGAAATATGAAGGGTATATCTAATTATGGCAAATGCCGCATAAGGCGAGCACTTGTGTTGTTCCTGAGCTCGAGACTTTCTTGATAGGTGCCACCGGCCTCGGGCAGCTTAGGACAAGTTGTAATCAATAGATCAGGCCTGAGGTGCCTTGTCTAGGAAATGTACCTTTAACAAGACGCATGAGGACATTCGAGAACTAAAGCGTTTCGAGAAAAGTTACAAAGAAAGCAGCAACAACCCTGCTAACCTTCGACACCTGAGACATGTCGTCTTGAAGAAGCCTGGTTTTCCGTATATTGTTCTTTACAACCAGTTTTTAAATGGATTGTCGTGATTGGATGCCGATTTCTGACAAGCGCACTCAAAGATCTTGAAAAAGGTACTCAATGAGCTGGCGCTGGCACGCGATTAGCAAACGTGCGGTCAGATGAGGCCTACAGTATATGTCTCCTATTGTGGCCTTTCTGTAACAGATTGTTCGTGTCACGTGATGGCTAACGAGTTTTTACGTGTTCTGTAGTCAATACCACGAGGTCTCGTTTTACGTAAAAATGGATTTAAGCGAAAACCACGAAAAATAAAGAAATAAAGTTGTTTACTTCAGGATGGAGACATATTTATTTCAACATAAACCTTAAAATCGGTTCTTTGTTAAATTTTAGGAACAAATTCACAAGGCTGAAGCAATTCTGTGAAATAAACCGTTTTCTTGCTTAAGTACTTGCCATAAATGTCAAGAATGTGTCGGAAAAAATATGTTTGAATAAAGTTGCTCCAAATTAAAATCTTTACTGATGCAAATGCACCCTTGTTCACGCCTTTACTATATCATTCAAGCCTAATGACAAACAGATACAACGTAGTTATAGCACCCTCAAATTTAGGTAAACAGTAAAATCATGGTTGTGGCTTTTTTAATAAAATGTAAACATTTGCTGTTGGTGCATGTCAGTTGCTGTATAAAGCCTATAGACTACATATTCATCCATACATCTGACATCATTCCGCTCTAAAAAAAAATACAGACGAGTTAATGTAGCATTGATGAAACAGGGTTTTATCCAGGATACTAAACTAATAAACCAACAAAGGTAACGGAAAAGAAGAATCAACGACTGATTATACAATTAAAGAGATTTATTCAAGAAAAGTTCTTACCTTACAGTATTACACATACGTTATTTATCTTCGCCAAAAGGGCATGCTCTTAACAACAGAAATATACGGTGCTTGGAAACGCAACTAGTACAATCGTTGAACAAGGTAGCCGTAATGAGTCACAAAAATATCATCCAGAGAATGACTCGTACATGTAGGAGAGGCATCGAATACCCTGCTCCAGAATAAGAAAAATTCATCGTTTCTCGTAAAAAATTACCCTTGGTGTATTTTTTTCTATTTTCGGTTTGTCTTTAGTTTACTACAGATCTCTCGTCATGGCGGTGGTTTGTTTTTTGTTTTTTGTTTTTTGTTGTTTTGTTTTTTTTTGGCGTTTATTATTTATTGTCTAGGGTCATTAGTTTTTAACTGGGTGATTTGTTCCTCACCTTATCTGTACAAATGGAGCGCGAATATGCGTGATGAAAACAAATATTCCACTGTGAAAAGACATCGGCTTCTTGTCACATCTGATTATTCGCTTAAACACGCTATAGTCAGAGTCACATGCGCTTTTGTTGTACAAAGCTGAGACCGATGTCTAATTAAACACCGAAAAAATTCGAATGCATAAGTTCAACGGCAAAGAGGCTGCCAAGCGACAGGTAATGACAGAGTTAGCGCAAACGAATCGGGGATTTCACGCAATCTAATCTTTAACAGTAGAGAACTCGTGACAAGGAAAAATTACCTGTATTATCTCACAGGTTGAACTCTTAAAAACAGGTCATTTATTGTTTTAAGAACACTGCATACCGGCATAGTTTATAATATTCAGCGTACCAGAGCAAGTAGTAAATGAATTAGTTTTGATGCTCGCTGTGTTTCTGGCTAAGGTGTGTGGAACACATAACAGCAGGAAAATGTACATATTCAGTGGTCATGACATGCGCAGGATTACCACAGCCATTTCCCTCGAAAGTACCGTCACCATATCAGTTGCCTGGGCTGTAATCAGTTGTAATATAAGACTTTCTTGCCTAAGTACTTTACAAGTACTCTGGAGACGAATTAAATAAGTGCTGTCTGTATAAACGCAGATATGATAGCTAAGATATTCAAGGTATGAAAGTTTTCTTGTGAAACACATTTCTGGATAACGTGCATTCGGTGGCAACGTCACAGATTAATTATTACATTATTGCTTTATGTCTGGGCGCAGTAACACATCGGATTTTACCACTCGGCCAAAATGATACACTTATCATAATTACGTAATGAGAGTGATAATATTACTGCCCTGATGTCCACTGGGCTGTGTGATGTGTATGACTACGTTTTAGTAATCAGGATTAATTAGGCGCTTGTTAAGGTACGTTGACGAATAGAACAGACTTTTCAAAAACACCAGGAGTGTGATACCCTGGATGTGCCTGAGACGAGATGCCGACGGTGTCGCGCGTGCGTGTTAAGCAGGCTCATTATCTCAATCCCGTACCGCATGCTGTGTCTTTATAGCACGCGCTGTTACGGTTTCTTCATTAGCGCGTGCGTGTTGCCATATCATCCTGACATGACTGACAGTTAAATGATATGCGCGATGCTTACTGCCCTTCAGGAGCCTTATTAATAGGTGTATGCGAGCACTGGTAAATGGGTGCAGCGATTTTTCGGGAAACAAGAGATATATACGAGTGCGATTCAACATGTGTTCCTGCAATAGAAAATATACCTGTGAAACTAGATGTAAATATGTAGATAACTGTTACACTATCTAACGCACAGCTTACACCCAAACCTGTCTTAAACAACCGCTCGTCACAAACACGATCAAAATGTCTTTCTTGTTTTAAAACAAAGAAGTTCCAAAGAAACTGTTGTCATGGTGACTTATGTGCGGTTGAGTAGAGCATCTTTGTCCCATTAATACGGGTGCAAGATGGCGGAGGAAGTGATACAAGTGTACCTATCATAGACAAGGGAAGTGCAGCTTGAAATCAAAATTATTGTATTATAAAACTCTTCCTGTTGTTTCCCTCAACAAATGCTATTGATGCCATAGCAGAGTGTAGCCGTTGCATGAAACTTCAGAACGCCACCGCAGTTATGAACTTGATATATTTATTATTTGATTATGAATATGATTATGATTTTGATGATCTACATAGAACTGGAACTTTGACAGCTTGGCTCGATGGGGTATATAACAGGAAAACTCTTACATTGGCAAATGGGGCCTGAGGAATAACTTTTTAATCGTTTTTGTAGAGGCAAATATTTACTTCATGGCTCTAAAGCATTATGAACGCTTGGTTAGCCGTGGATAGGAACAAGGGCACCTCGTGCTTTATACATCATTACTGCTGACTCCCCCCACCACTGTACCCCATCAAAAATTAATAAAATAAAATAAGAGACTATTTGCAATTCAGACTCTGTGGAATGAGCATAAAACAACGTCTATGTAAAAGTAAAGCGCGCATTTTGCGTGATTACTCATAAAGTGCCTAAACTTAAAAAATGCCGATTGACAGATGGCTGTGTGAGACAGGTTTGGAAGTACGTGTTATGTGTGGAGGGGAGGGTAAACTGAAAATGTACTCACCCCCATATTCGTTCCCGATCACCTTCGGCAGCCTCTCCGTAATATCTGAAAGTTTGTCAAACTTGGAGTAGTCCGGGATAATGTCCAGGTTGGAGTAACCTTCCTTGAGATCGTAATGCAAGCCATCCATGGTAATATGGCAGTATTGTTGCATGATGTCCTGGTGACCCCTGGGGTCATAGACCAGGATGATTTTACGCCAGTCAAACTTGTTGAAAACCGACACCAAAAATCCGCCCAGCGATCCTATGTTGTGGCCTATTCGTGTGAGGTAAGTGTACCTGAAGACCTTGTTGATGCCGAAATCGCGATGCATAGCGCCTGCAGTGACCATGGGCACTTTCCAGAACTTGCTCTGTCGCGCCACTGGCGCCGCCGCATAATCGCAGGTAGGGCCCAGGAAAAGATTCACTTCCCTCTGCATGTAGAAGTTAATCGCCTCGTTCATAGAAAGCGCTATATCGCACCAAGAATCCGCGTACTTCACCGACAGCTTCACGGATGGAATAAGCTGTCGTTTTTCCACGGTTTCTATTGCGTATGATATGGCTGGCGAAACACGATGTATGGAAAACAAACGCTGATCCCGATTTGGCAATAATATTGCTATTTTGATAGGAATTTTGGGCTTCGTTGCGTTCCGGCCTAGGGTAAGGGTGTTATTGGTGCCACAGTAGATCAGTGGCAATGACATTGCCAAACACGCACCCATAAAAATTGCCACATGCATTGGCCCCCGGTAACGCAAGCCCAATCGTAGATTCGTATGTGAACCCATGTTGTTTGGAAAATTTACACTATCACTTCTCCAATTTACATGAAATATCTTGACACGGTTCACTATTGCTGTGTAAATTTCTCCCTTTGTAGGCGCACAGGTGGAAAACGATGTTTATCTTACGACACTCGGAAAGACAGCAATAGTTTTAGTTGCAAAAACAATACCTCAGTGCAGTTGAGCGCACAAAAGACTCGACTTCAAAGGAATGTAGTAAACATGTCAATCTCACGTATGAGGAATGCCAGATGAATTGATTTCACACAATAATTACACTGCATTCTTCCCCCAGAATGACACAACACTCGTAAATTGGAATGAGCACACTATGCTTGGTGACAGAGTTTTTCTCACAAACATCAAGCCTCTGGTAATTGCAATGCACACGGTTTTCTATTCACGAGAAATGACTACAGAGATCAGAACAATTCACAAGATAAACCTACAGAGCAGATAATCCTGTATAGTGAAGGAAAACAGGTTTACCATGCACAGAAATAAGACATAATGCATTCATGGGCCATAAGATGGAATATGTGATCCTGTTATCCGAAAGCGGTACTCCGTAATATCCCATATATGTATTCTAACACCGATGCGCATTTGTTATTGCCAAATGGTGATGGCGTGGAATGATTGATACTAATCTGTTCCTTAAATCGAGAACCATTCAGCAGGGAATCCCCAAAAATGAGATAAGATAACCTTTTAACGATTGTATTCGCAAATATTTGGGTCTATTCCGTGAGGAGATTCGCAAATACACTCACACGT
Organism: Acanthopleura granulata; assembly: GCA_016165875.1. Taxonomy (NCBI): domain Eukaryota; kingdom Metazoa; phylum Mollusca; class Polyplacophora; order Chitonida; family Chitonidae; genus Acanthopleura; species Acanthopleura granulata. The sequence goes on from JABBOT010000039.1 coordinate 863,406, forward strand.
CACGAAAGCACATTTCTTTCCATTTTCGTATATTCTTGACTGTAACCCATCGTCTTTCGCTAGAGTGACTCACCCTTTTTTCCAGGAAGATTTCCCCCTCTGTTATTCTTGTAGAGATTCCATTACTTGGCAATAAGTTGTCTAAATACACAGAAACCCCCCTTGGTTCTGTTGTGTTTGGAAATATTTTAAACCATTCAGATTTGCCGATGTCACACCACACAAGGCTGAGAGTCGACACACCAGTTCACCACAGCGGTATTTCTTCCCAATCGTAAACACGTATTCCTTACAGTTGTTGGATTCCCCAAATGGAAGACGACAATCCAACGACGAACCATGTGTTGACGTTATGGTCTGCACAAGTACATGACTTTTGATACGAATAGGCTGGAATCTCTGAGTAGCAAGATGAAAACACAGCCCACAAACGCCAGCTACTTCTCCGCAGATCGACACTCACCCGAACACATTGTACATATGCGTCCTTACCTTCAAAAGTCCACACAATCCGAAACCTGTGATGTGGCTTGGTCGCATTACATTTGTCAGTTCTCAGTTAAGAAACTATATTCAATTTCGTAACTTTTTCTTTCTTCGTTTTTTATTCCACCGGAGCCCTTGACAAATTACTTTGGGTGATGTAAAGAGAAAGAAGTTTTCTTAATTACAACCGCGGTGATTTACGGGGCTGGTCGGTACTGACTTCTGTCCTGCTAGTTACCGGCTAGCCAGCAGTGCTATTGCCTAACTCAGCTGACTGGTAAGGCTGAACAGAATGACATGTGCTCTTGGCAGGCGGGGATACACCGCGTCAGCTCCAGCCAGGCCAAGTCTAGGTAAGAGGACAAGGTCAGCACAATGCACCGTCTTCAACTGCGATCGCCAATCGTATCTTTTTTTTCTCTTTCTCTCTCTCTCTCTCACACACACCGTTTCAATGTGGAACAAGGACTTTAAAGATTACCGACAAATATCACGCCTTCATCGTGGCCGTCGTTTTCTGTTAGGATCAGAATCGTTGGCATTACGCTAACTGATAAGGCCATTCTTCTACAACAACAACAACACGTGTAATAGGTACTTCAGCCGTAGTGAAACCAATGTCACCAAAGTAAGGATAAGTTGTTATGGCGAAGTGATGGCTTATTTTTTTTAGCTTTATGGCCCCCTTTCTCTCGCCCCAGAGACTCTTTACCAAACCATTCTTATAAGTCCACGTAATATAATATGTAAAACTTCGGTCGTCGATAGCCTAAGGGCATCTCCACACCAGACGTGGCACTATTATTGAAGAATGCGAACAAATTAAATTATCCAGTAAAACAGCATACGTCCACTTGGGGAAGCCAGGGCTCCGCATTCGCCCCTTGGCCCAGTGCAGAAAACTCCTGAGTAATCTTTACATGAAAAAAAATAACCTATCCTTCGAGAGGTTTCCAGGGCTTAAGAAATGCCGGCCCTCTTTAGCCGAAGCCAATATTTTACGAAATGTCGAGTTTTGCAAAAATTCCTGCGGGCGGTCATATCCTCGCACTGCAAGAAGGCAGAGTGGTCAATCGTGGCTTCCGTAGAACTTTGGCCCTCCGGGGATGTATGACCTCACACTGCCGACAACAAAACCTTCACTTTTCAACCGCCCAGTATACCTCCCTTAAGAGATCATTCCAGCCCGTTGCTGCCGATCTCTATAGACGATCCTGGTAGGGCTCCATTCTCCGAAAAATCCAGGTCTTCTGGAACAAAGAAGTACGCAAAAGTCAAAATCAAAAGTTTCGTCTGACAAACCGAATGCTGGCTACGTGGGCTATGGCCGAACCCGGAGACGTATACTAAGATAGCCCGGTGTACTGAGGGAGGATAGGCCGGTCGACCAGACAGGAGTAGTTCGGCACGAGTTAAACAGAACACGTCGATACCAAGCAAGCCGGTGTGCCATCAGTGGAAGTGGCCGAATAGCAAAGAGCTTAGCAGCGCAGACTGGAACACTGAAATCGACCTTCTCAAATCAGAGAGTATTCCGAGGCGCAGCTTGGCTACGCCCTCTTATGAAGTCATACCATTTGGTTGTACATATAAGTGTTCAATACTCGGCCAGACCCTAAAGTTCTCATTCGAAAAAAAGCTATGAGCCTTAGCATTCATCACTCCCGGAGTTCAGTGTTTCACAAGCTCGAGTACATTGGATAATTAGAAGATTAAAGGATTTGTCGCCTCCATAAAGATGGTCGTAAAGCGGACTTACCTCTCAAATTAAACATGAGGTCATTATGACCAGATGGCTTTAAGGACGCGCATGGTATTAGCCTATAAATCGAGTGAACCATATAGACTTCCATTTTAGCGGTGCATGATCAAATCATAAAACGATACGGAATTGCTGATATTCTCTGTGGACATTGAGATGTGTTGCTCTCTGCCTCATCAGCGACTAACACCGAATAAGTTCATACGATAAATACAAACACAAATCATAAAAACAAATGCACAAATCGTATGATACAACAAATGCAAAAATCATACGATATAACAAATACAAGACTCATGCGATGCAACAAATACAGGTATCATATGTTATAACAGATGCATAAATCATACTATACAACAAGTGCACAGAATCATACTAAATACCAAATGCACAAATCATACGTCGCAACACATACATAAATCATATAACACAATACATACATAGATCACACGATACAACAAATACATAGATCACACGATGCAACAAAGACACAAATCACTCTACACAAAAAACACACCAGTCACATGATACAACAAACACACGAATAACACGATACAACAAATAAAAAACTCATACGATGTAGCAAATATACCAAAGGTGTGATCTAAGAAATACGCAATCATAACAGCTAGCGCAGCGCAGTAACCCAGGAGCCCCCTACCAATGCGGCTGAGTTCAGGTAAAGTCCCGGTAATGCTGCCCTCCTCTCCGGATGGAAGATCTACCAGAAACGTGCGGATGGTGGTGGGTTTCCCGCGGGCTTTGTCAAGTTTCCTCTCACTATAATGCTGCCCTATCGAATAAATGACATATTCTTGAGTACGACGTAAAACACCAATCAAATATAGAAATAAAAAAGGCAAAACAAGAAAAACAGCGGGTACAATAACTGTTTCATGGACAAGGGAAATCGGGATTCCAATTCATTGACGAATTTTACCACGAGAACCATAACTACTTGAACACCTCATCCATGGAAGACTATTGGTCCTCAAAGAACATGAGGCTCCCTAAAGGGGCCCTCGAGCGTCGTCGACGGCTCCGTGTCACCAAGGAGTAGCAGCAGGAGTACCTACAAATTGCTCGTCTAAACATGAAATTGAATGCAATTTGACCCCCAGGTTAGATCCATGCCTCTCATCCCTTGAGATGTGTCTCGCTCTGCAACAACACGTAAAAACATTTATGTATAATGTGTATTATTGTAGATATAGCAGTTTAGCAACTTGCCCGAAACATAATGCAGGAGACAAGGAAAACGGATCCCATACCGATCAGTTACTGGTTATCTCCTTACGCGAACGTCAAAGACATATGTCCTGGGAATCCCTTGGTCAGTGGTTAATTATCCAGCAATGGATGGAAATAGCCTTTGCCTAAATGTCCAGCTACTTGTCACACACTGTTAGCAGTTACACAAGACTTAGGCCACGAAACAACTGTCATAGCACGTGTTCTCTGAATGACGCACCCACTTACGATTGACAGCTGTTGTACTAGCTGCAGATACACGTACACACAAAATTATGTCAAGTTTAAGTAATAACAAGAATCGTGCTTAAGCTGTGATCCTTAGATCATGCAATACGGCCAGATATAGCCCGTACACATCAACGAAAGTTTCGTTAAACTGTTTGTATGTATAAAGCGACGCTTTACGTTGAATATTCTATTCTAACGTGCACTGTCTTGGTGGCCACCGCTATCTGTACGATCTGACAAAGCCCACATCTGTTGGTTTCTCAGCCGTGCGTCCTTGTCAATGTGGGACAATCTCAAGGGCTCTAAGGTCGACGATTTTCCTGTTCCATACCTTGGTGGTCGTCGCAAGTCGATCAGTATACTGTGTGACTGATTCCCGCGCCACGCGGGATGTCAGCGTACTGTGTGACTGGGTACCTTGTCAGATCCTCTGTGTGTTGTGTGCCTGGGTACCGCGTCACGTTGCCTGTCAGCATACTGTGATGAGTAACGTGTCACGAAGGCCGTAAGCATATTGTGTGGCTGGATACAGCGTCAGATCGGCTGTCAGATGTGACATATTTATTTCATTTACGTCAAAAAAACACACATGAAACGCAAAGAAAAAAGTCAGTGATGAAACAGTTCTAAAATGGTCTAACTTCCCGGTGTTGAATGGGAGAAGCCAATCCTTTTAAATGTACAAAATGAAATTGCCCCTCCTGCATCCCTAATACCTGATCTGTCACTTTCCGTCTGCAAAACGAGACGCCAACAGGATCATGTTTTTGTCTGTATATGTATGTAAGGTTTGGGTTTTACGTCCTACTCAACGTTTTTCAGTCAAATGACAACAATTAGTCCTTAGAAGGTATACGTATCCTGTGTCTTCTTGTGGCAAAGCGAGACCATGATGCCAAAGTAGTGCCGCCAACGAAACATCATGCCGAAGACACCAGACATGACATCCCGCGCAGTCACATTATACTGACACCAGGTCAACCAGTCCTGTTTCCTTGCTCTAGCCTCTCAGTTCTGAGCGCCAAGCAACAAATACCACTTTGACGTACATCAGGACTGATCCCGGATGTCCCGACTTCGAGACATACATCTATGATCCCTTTGTGAATAGAGATGTTTACAGTTCAACTGATGTGAAATATTACTCTGATTTTAAGTGATTTGTAGGGAATTTTGCACACAATATTTTTTTCAAAAATCGTCATGTTTTTTTTTTTATTTTAGAAATTGATTTTGAAACTAATGTGAACAGGTCAATAAAGTAATGACGTTTCATATAACAACGCATCAGAATGAAATGAAATCACACTTAAAACTGTCCATACAACGTCGATAATCCTTTATCGGTGAACGAATTAATTAAATACATAAATAAATCATGGATATATAAATGTATATTCAATGGATTTTTTCACAACGTACTACTAAGATTTCGGATCGAACATTTACATACAAAAACCTTCAAACTCCATAGCGAAAAGGCTATACCAGCACAAAAAGGGATATTTTGAAAAACCCGAATATCGATTTCTATCAGGTGGGATTTTTAAGTCCACTTAACGTCACTCCAAGTGTCCTTCAACACAATATGTGTGAAGAACTGCTCTAAAACGTCCTGATAAATGGAAACTGTCGGAGTGCGCTGGGAGTGGTCGCGTCTTGGGCGCCATCGCGGCCTCTAGAGGAATACTACAAGGTACCTCGGCAATAACAGATGGTTTTGCTTTTGACGACTTGACACAAGTTTTTATTAACGAATTTTGGAGATCGGTCAAAAAATGAACGTTGTGTCTTCGAATCCGGCTCCATGCCCAACGCAATTTCCCTGCGTCCCGTAACTACGTAATCCACGAATTATGAGCCTTTGTACCCGTAAACCTTTTAATGGCCAGCATGGTGCTTTTATCTTTTCTAAGGTCGTTCAGTATTTTCTCATATATGCAAAGACTAAGAAGACGAATACTTTTTTGGCAAAGTTGGCTTTATGTTCGCCGAAATGACTTCAAATCGGCCGGGCTGCCGTTGTGTTGTCCTGCACATGATTTGGTATTAGTAGAAATTAATGCACATTCGCTAGTCACATTCTTCGAGAAAATATTGAACGAATGTGATGGGAAAACACCTTTACCTAACCGAAAATGCTTCTCCCTTGCTGAATACATTTCGTAATGACATAAGTCTAATCATAGGAGGGCACGATACCCCGTTTTGAATTTAAATATCTTGCACTGACCTAAGGGGCCTAGAATTTTCAAATTGCCGGATGCACTTTGTATTATCTACATAGGGGACGTTGCACAGTGAAGGTTGAATGCCATAAATATTGCTCGAGTGAGAGGTGGAAATGTTAACCCACGAGACGCGAAGCCTCAATTAGGTCATCATTTTCACCTCTCACGAGAACAATATTTATGCCCTTCAGCAAATATTCTATTCATTATTTATACCCTTACAGTATCATTTTGTGTACTTTAAAAGCCGTTTTCCCCAGCCGTAGGCTATCACAGACATGCCTAGAGCGTGACGTCGTGTACATTGCTTATTATATGACGTCGTGGCTTCTTGCGTGACGGGAGGATGTGGCAGTTGACTAAACTTGCATTATGACGTTATTCCGCTGAGATCAGATTGGAACTTTATAAAATGAAATGTTTCTTTCTTGACGTAATGACGTCTGGGTGTGAAATATCAAAATGTGATATTTCACACCCAGTATGTGATATTGCAATGAAAATAAAACTTTTATCATTGAAGGAACTGCTGTGATTTCACTGATGTATACATAATAAATCTTTCTCACTGGACGACTGCACTTCGCCTTCACCGAATATTGTCAGAATGCATGTCTTGTTCACTACGACGCCTTATTTCGAGCTGGTACTTTCTCTTGGTAGACAGCACCTCTAGGCCCTGTTATGTTGGCCGACGTCACCACGTGCTCGTCGTTGTTGTCTTTATATACTGAACAACGTGTAATTTGCATAATAGTCAAAATAAAACCCTAACTCTTGTGACAGTGTCCTAGCTGTCACACTGCTGTTACTCCTCTTTTAAGCCATACACTGGTTTTGAATTCTCTACGTAATTTCTAATTTTCCGTTTTACCTGCTTTGAAATATTTAGAGAATCACCAACAAGGCCCTGTTCCTGAAGCAGTGATTAAAAATAACAGTATCTAATAAGAAAAACAAGAAGAATCTCCCCCCAAAATATAAGCTGGGAATCGTCGTGTGTTTCCAGGGCTCATAACGGTTTCCTCTCACCATAATGTTGACCGCCTTCGTATAACTAAAACATTTTCGCGGACCGCCTAAAATGCAACTAAATAAAGAAATGAAAAAATTCATAAACATACGCACCAACAGAAGGCTGGTATGCCCCAGACTCGGAACTGTGACGTACGGTGCCTACCACACAATCAGAGGGCTGATTCCCATATAAATCCTGGTCAAGCACATCTTAGAGAGATTCTATGCGCCTAGTTTTTAAGCCAACGTGCATACTGTTTACTACATACACTACATTAGTAGTATTAAACCAACGTGCATACAGAACTGTTCTACTTTGCCACACATTCATGCACATACATGTAATTGCGATGGCGTTGTACAACGTATTATACCAAATTTAATATCTCAGTCTTTTGTTTACATAGGCCTACAACAGTTCACCTTGGACAAAATTAACCCGCAGTGTATTCGTGTTCCATTACTGCCTTCATCGAACAGCAAAAAAACACTTACCAATGACCTACATTACAACTCTCTATCACGCTAAATGAAAACCACTGTGACCGAATGCATGTCGGTCAATGGGAGAATCTAAGTACTCTTGTCCCGTTATGCGCGAAATACAAATTCAATCTCATTTGAAAAAAAAGAATACTAATCCCGCATTTATTGATTGCAATGGAATTTATTAAACACCGTTTCGTCCTATAATTTAAATGGACAGGTAGGACAAATGTAGACTAATGCACGATAACATGAAGTAGGCATGGATGTGCAATTATGATTTTATAATCACAAAACCCAAAGAGTCACTGAGTAATGAACTGATCACTATAAGGACAGCGTTCTCAAGTAGCTTTTTCCTTCAAATGAACGGCCACAAGAAGGTATTTCAATCAGTTTATGTTGAACAATTCTCTCAGGCACAAAAATTGGCTAATTATTTTATTTACAGGTGAGTTTCAATCAAAGTTTCATTTTCCATCTTACATTGGCGTTGTCGTCGAGTTTCTATTTGGGCCAACGCACATCTACATATAGGCATTTGCCGATTTAAACTGCTTCATGGAAAACACTATCATACTCAAGAGACCATATATTATCGTCTTCTTTTCCTATCGAGGGTTATATTTCTATCACTGGTGTCTCGAGTTGAAGAAAACAGTCAGATATCACGCCGCCGTCAAACAAAAAGAGCGTCCCGGGTCAACAGTCGTTAGGACATTTCCATACAACAGTCGTTAGGACATTTCCATACAACAGTCGTTAGGACATTTCCATACAACAGTCGTTAGGACATTTCCATACAACAGTCGTTAGGACATTTCCATACAACAGTCGTTAGGACATTTCCATATAACAGTCGTTAGGACATTTCCATACAACAGTCGTTAGGACATTTCCATACAACAGTCGTTAGGACATTTCCATACAACAGTCGTTAGGACATTTCCATACAACAGTCGTTAGGACATTTCCATACAACGTTTTACCCAAACCGCCAAAGAACTGATAAAGTACATAAAGTAAGATATTATGACGAATTTATGCAACGAGAAGCCGCTAACAGATCCGATGATGACAGAACAATACAAGCAATGTTCTTGGAGAATGAATCAAATCGGTATCCGAATCGTGTTCTAAGCTAATTTATAATCTGTCAGCAATGTGTCTCAGTTACACTTTGAGGGCAACAGTTCATTCTTTCGACGTCTTCAACGCCCATCTTACACAACAGGATAAGGTGCGAACCATCGCCGTTAAGAGAAATCAAACTGCGCAATTCTGAAGAAGAGTCACGGAAATTCTAGGCACACATACAAAAATCTACCTGGACACGTAACTGTACACGGACCCAGAATAACGACTGAGAATGCGTCCGATCTTGCAGTGGGCCATTCTCACAATGCCCTTGTTTCAGTGTGGCTGGCTTCATTTGACCCACACTCTGTCGTGCCATGGTAGCGTCATTTGACTGACTCTCTATTGTAACGTACTTGTTTTAAATGACAAACAAACTATCGCGTCATTCTTGTTTTATTTGACTGACACTCCAATGTACCACACTTCTTTAGCATGCCTATTGCATCATGCCCGTATCAGATAAACTGGGTGTATTCCATGAACCTCACAATTTTTCAGTATATTACATGATGCCTCTAAAAGTTTAGTCTTTCACCAAGTTAACAGAGTAATACGTACGAATCAGTGGGCTGGATGACATTAGAACAGATTGATACATGAGATATGCGTCTGTGTTTCGTTGTCTTGGGTAGGGACAGAGAAAATGTGTGCTTTTTAATGGCTTATGACATTAGGACTGTCCAACTCCTTGACGTATACAGAAAAATCATTGTACATCTGGGATGTAGAAGTTTGTCTTATTTCAGCACTGACCACATTATTGTCGATTTTAACGATTTTACAAACAGAGGGAACCTCTTGATCCCAGAGGTCCATCGATGACTAGTCACATCGAAATGTGACGACCGAGGAAATAGAGCACTGGTGCACAGGATGACTTTGTGTACAGCTGTCTCTGAGCATAATAGATTTACCTTGCTCTAGGAACTGTACTAGACAATTTTCACCTCGATTTAGAATGATCTTCAATTCTGCCGGGAGTTTAAACCGTTTATAGGTCAGTGTGCTTCAGGGCACTGTGCCAACTCTCGACCGACATGGAGAGCTTAGAATGACCAGTGTTGAGCAAATTACAAACAAAGCTGATTTGCGTAGTACTTTACTCAACTGAAAGCAGCGGAGGGGCCTCCATGGACAAAGTGTTCCGCGAGTTAGCACAGCACAATTACCCAGGGGCCTCCATGGACAAAGTGTTCCGCGAGTTAGCACAGCACAATTACCCAGGAGCCTCCCATCAATGTCGTCACTGTGAGTTCAAGTCCAGCTTTTGCTGGCTTCCTCTCCGGGCCCTACGTGGGAATGTCTGCCAGCAACCTATCGATTGTCGTGTGTTTTCCTGACTGTTTTCCTCCCACCATATTGTTGGCACCCGTCGCATATGTGAAATATTCTTAAATACGGCGTAAAATGCTAACTGAAGAAATAAATAAACAACATAGTGGAAATGTTCGTCTCATGCGGAAACGTCCCAACCGATTCGACTTCAGATATAAATGTTCGTCTCATGCGGAAACGTCCCAACCGATCCGACTTTAGATAGAGATTTCACATCATAACCCAGTATTTTTGGGACAATAACAGATGTCAGTTGTCGACTACTAGACCGACAAATCTACCCTTTGATTTCGTAAATATAACAATGTTTTCCTCGGTGTAACAAGAAAGTGTATCACTTCTGACTTCTTTCTACGATCTGATATGGTTTTAAAAAATTATTCTCCAAGCTATAACTTGATTACTGTGTAATGTATAGCTGCGTGTCTGATTATCGTCTTTGTGTTATTTCTCTCTCTCTATTTTTATTATATTTAGATCGATGGGTTATGGAAATGCATATTTTAGTAACCGTAATTAATTTAACCTAAATATTAGCCTTTGCTTCTCGGACAATCTCCGCTGTTTTCGGGAAGCCTTGGTTCTGCTACACTGTTCATGGCGAGCACTATTAATGCTAATCTGGTAGAAATGTCCTTTGTAAACTCCCGTTAACCGAGAGCCAGGTCGAGGTTGTGCGGGGGAAAAAAGACGTTAAAGGCAACAGAGGTCTGCAAATTATGTAGATTTGAGGGTACTTCACGGGACATTCTCGCAGCGGACGGGAAAGCTTCCATTCACTCTTAGCCGGTTGTGTTTTTTTTTCTCCCAGGAATAGCTCACATGAGAAAATCGAAACTTATCGAGTTTGACAGCGAACAGATCCAGGCGATCCTATAGAAATCTTCAAAAACCAGACTGCTGCCCGATATATGAGAAAACATATTTCAGAGAGTGACCATTTATCTAGATGTCAGTGGCAGACGGATAATATACAGTCTCATTGTCGTTTATGAGTTTCCCGAATGATTTAAGATCAGCTAAGAGGGGTCAAATAGCTCAGATGACATGAGTAAGGTGTTATGGATGGAATAGCCAATGCAGGAAACTCCAAGTATAAAATGTTGGAACCGAATACTGCTGCTTGAAGAAGAAATAACGGTGTGTTGGAGTGTGTGCTTTATTCAGTGTTTTACGCAGCACGGTGTTTGACTTTCTTACGGTGACAATTTGATTTATGAGTGTAGTAAAAGGCAAACCGAGCCGAAAGAGAGAGTCAACAACTCTGAGAAGAATGCGAAACCTAGATTCGAACAGGCGACGGCATCGGTTAGAAAGCAGACTCAGATTACTCCATATATCAAGGCTCACAGTCCCGTTACCACAGTCCTGTTATCACTTGGTCACAAACACAAGCGAACGCTAACTTGTTTAGCATTCATCGGCTTTGTTTTCGTGTCAAAGCCTGCTGAACCTTTTGGGTTTTCATACGATTGTTTCTGAGCAAATTAATGGACAAAACAGTATTCGTGATGTCTGTTTAAGTGGGGTGGACGGCGATATGCACACCATTTCAATGTTTTCTCGATGTTTAAGCATAACTTTGAACTAATAGGAAGCGGTGATATCTGAGAAAAATTAAATTTATTCATAATCTAGGCGTCGAGGCCTTTTGCTTTGTGGGGGCGGGGGGAGGGGCTGAGTAAGAGTGCACATGTATACAATATAAATGACTATAGTATAGACATTTTCTCCGGGGTCCCACCATAATGCTGACGGCCATCGTAGAAATGAAATATTCTTGAGTACGGCGTAAAACACCAATCAAATAATTAAATAAGATAAATACAGCATGGGCAGTAAAATCAAGGCAGAAACAACAGCGTAATGGTTAACATACGCTCACACGTGATCGGCGAAATCCGGCCTCGTGACAATTTACCGTAGGTATTTTGTTCTAACTGTTCACGCAGATGTTTACACCAACTTTGTAGAAAGCAATGCAGTGATGTTCACAGGAATTCGTTAGATATCACAGGCCTAGAATTGTTCTACATGGTGTGTGTGCTTATACCAGTGCATCTTATCTTTGGTACATTGTTTTGTCTTTAGTTGGTTATTTTTTTTCCGGAAATACATAATAGATTATGGCCTAAGAGAACAATCGCTATAATATCAAACAAAAGTAAAGCCAATTCCCTTTCCAGCAGGCAACAGGTTTACGATGGACAACTGTGGTATGGTAACCTATCGATAGTGTATATTCCAAGATAAACAGATCTCAGGAGCTTCTGTTCTCCAAAAGTTTAAACAGAGTGAAGGTAAAAAAAATTCCTGCATCTGTGGGCCTGTTATTGGTAAGAGCGCCGTAAGAGATACCCGAAGTTTCAAGTTACGGTCAGAACATGTTGACATAAAGGATTCCGTAATTCAATTACAACATCGTTCCTCCGCATTCGATCCAGGTTTTGGTATACCCAGCGGCACGCTACAGACACTCTCGCGGGAACAGGGAAGCTGGCGCTCTGAAAATGATATCCCCTCCACGCTAACGCGCTTCCTTAGCAGGTGTTCGCTACAGCGGATTATTTTGACAGCTGATAGCAGTGATAACGGGCTTATGATTCCTGCATCTGACAAAGTTAATCTCACAGGCTCACTTACAGACGTGCTATCGACTACATATGCGTTAGTGGGTGACCGGATATCACCAGGTGGACTGCGCAGTTCTGACATATCGGTACTACTTCGAACACACAGTACGACGTGAATATGAAAACAGTTTTCACTATAATAAAAACTGTATTCTCTAAACACGACTCCACAGTTACACAAACTGTTACAAAAATGAGGATCTACTCCTTATGTGCACTAGACGAATAGGCCCAATTCCATTTCTACTCACAAGCTTCACAAAGTCGCCAACAGTTGACGAATGAGGATCATACATGATTCAATATTTTGGTTTTGTGTCGGTTTATCGCTTAGCGTCATTTGTTGGAGATTCCAGCGTCCTATACTAGAGAATTGTGCATTGAAAAAAAAACGTGCATTGGAGGTATATAATGTTGTGTATGTACCTCTGGAACACACAAGGTGTAGATGTTTTAATTTTGTTACGGTGTGTGTACCTGTAGCACGCAGTCATTTTACAGAAACGGAAAATACACCACTTGTATGCGCAATACAACAAAATCATAAACCATGACGGTTTTGAGGGCATATATAGCCCCAGCGGATATCGTTGAGGTTCGTCATACTTTAACAGATCGTGTTTCAATAATAGGATGGTCACAAGATGCTACAGCTAGAGCACGGGACTACCGCAATTCTGGGACCACAAACCGATGATATAACGACATGAACCCACACCTACCCGTAGTTAATGGGAAACAGTCTGGTCGCAGTTAAAGTAATCTATCAAGTCCAGATCACGCTGACTTCCTCTCCGGCCGTAACGTGGGAAGGTCTTCCGGCTGCCTGCAGATGGTGGTGGGTTTTCCTGGGGCCCTGCGCGGTTTCCTCCTACCATAGTGCTGATATGAAATGAAACATTCTTGAGCACGGCGTGAAACATCAATAAAATAAATAAATAAATAAAATCTGTATTGACTCATTAAGATAATGTGTTATGTGATGTGACACGTTTTATCAATAGGACTTTTCAGATCCCTAGAGACAATGAACAGGCTTTTAAGGATAGTTTGTATAAATCTAAATCAAGGCAAGTTTATATCACGGACTTGGCAAAGTATATCCTACTGAGCGGGAAATAGGTAAATAAGCTCACAAATACCAAACTCTAAAGCTCCACTGTAACTTGCCCATATCGCGGAGACGGAATTACCTTGTCTTCGAAAGTTCCCCCAGTTTTCCAATGTTTACTTTAATCGAAATTTTTGGGCGCTGGATTGATTTTGACAGACCCTTTGGCCATTCTTGTAGTAAATCAATGGTTTAATCCTAAATGACGTGACCTTAATCACGTTCGACACAGACAGTGTTTTTGTTTGTTTTTTTTTTTTTTGTTTTTTTTGTTTTGTTTTGTTTTTTTTTTACTGTTTTTTTTTATTTTTTACTTTTTCACGAAGTTTTGGCTCATGGTATGTACGGTTCAATTCACAGATTTGTCCGTCCCACGCAATGTCCTCAACTCGACCCCTCACATCTACCCTTGCTCTCTATATGCCTTGCAGCAAAGCAGCGAAGCACCGTGGATAGATCAGTGGCATTGGATCCTTGCTAATGGCAACAGTGTTACGTATATGTAATGGAGAACTGGCTATGAGATCACCAAGAATACTAGCGGCCTATACAAGCTCCGACAAGTCGATCGATTTCAACGGCCTCAGTAGAAAAGGTCTCTTTCGAGGACTTTTTACCTTATATTCCGTGCCCTACATTCGTCAGATGTATTTTTCGAAGGATGACAAAAGCATTGTTCTACCAATGAGACTATTAAGCAAAACGTTTATGAGTCGAATTTAGCTGGCATTATGTGGCCTTTTACCGACATCACAATGCCTTCACATATTTCCATCACTCCCGCATACATAGCGCGTTGCACTTTAGCTTCGAAAGATACGCTCAATGGACACTGGATACTAAAGCAGAAAACTAACAACAGCTAAAACACATACCCTTGGCAATGTAAGAAGCACTCGAAAAATACGTTTAACCACAAAATTAACCGACGATTAATTTTACGAATACTTGGGAAAGCAATTCATTACAGAAGCCGTGTGTCGAGATCTATGCGTAATGCTTAAAGGTACTATGCAAATTTAAACAGCACTGAGTAAAGATCTCTCAACCCAGGTACAAATTCATTCTATTGCACTCGCCTGTGTTTCTTTGAACAAATTTCTTCATATTTCAAAAGGGAAACTGAAACATTTGATGCAAGTTCGTCTTGAATTAGGGTAAACAAATTTAATTAAAATGTCGATTGGGAGAAATCACTTTAATACATATAATAGCTATTAGAACTTAGAAGGACTGATATGCTTTAACTGATCTATGATTTAGACTTTGCAGTGATAGAAGTGGTCCAAGTCGATCAATCCTTTACCAGCATAATTTAAAACTTGAAATTTAAACACAAATGAAGCCCCAGAAAGGCCAATGTCATGTAAATTAAATATCGATTTTAGCCACAGAAGAACAAATAAAACATATTGCCCTCGCTGTTTTGTTTATCTCACATTTTATACTTCCCATCTCTTTCACGCCTCGGGAAATGCGCTCTGTGAAGAAATTAACACAATCGATTCTTAAGTTGCCAGCTTTTAGAGGCAATGTTATCATCTGTACATTTCTTGTGCAGAATATAAACGAGAATAAAATGTAATATTCATGAGCTTTTTATTTTCCCGAATCTCTTTCAAATCTATTCAGTTTATTACAGCAGTCACAGCTTAATGGGGTGGCCATTTAGATTGCAGCTGGTGAATTCAAAATTCGAAACAAAAGAGAACAAAAAAGCACAGTATACGGCGATTTAGTCAAGTTTCAACGACCTCCTGCCACTTCAAGGTCTCACATTGGCTGCCGAAGAAAACATTCGGTGAATGAAACCTGTCATTCAATGTAACCATATTAACATTAACACGTAAGAAAATATTCTCTCCAGAATGCGAAAAGGATAAATAAAGTTTTCAGCGCATTGCTCACTGAAAAAAATTGACCACTTGCGTTACAGAATGCATGACGTGCCTTGCAGTGTAAAGTAGAATGTTAAAGCCTTTCTTGCGCCTGAAACCATAACTATAGCACATCATTCATAAGTGACTTTTCAGTGTGGTTTCGGAGCCTCCGTGGCCTAATTGCTTAGCGTGCTAGCGCAGTGCACTGACTGACATTCCATAGCACATATGATCAGAGAGGAAGCCATCATCTGCTGGAC
Organism: Acanthopleura granulata; assembly: GCA_016165875.1. NCBI lineage: Eukaryota > Metazoa > Mollusca > Polyplacophora > Chitonida > Chitonidae > Acanthopleura > Acanthopleura granulata. Next base: position 879,229 of record JABBOT010000039.1, read on the forward strand.
TTGAACTCACAGCGACATCAGTGGTGACAGGTACCTGGGTCGTTGCGTCGCGCTGGCGCGCTAACTTCTCGTCCATGGAGGCCGCCTGCCCCTGGAGATACCAACACTACCAGCGTTCACACATGGTTTTCACGTATCCTGCCTATTCTGAATGCATAAGAGAGTTACAGATGTGTGTAAATGTAAGAATAAATACAAGAAAAGTGTATAAATCGCCCTGCATTAGGCTAATGAACTTGTCGCGAGGTATATCAAGGAATGAATTATTTAAAGCCACATTCCATTTTTTCTCCTTAGACTCAGTGCTGTTTTCCGGGACATAAAAATTTGATTTGCAAGATGTTTAATGAAACGTGTAATAATGTTTCGACTATTTCCAGAATATACTTTTGTTTCTTCATCCACGTCAGGGGTTTTGGCAAACAGTTCTCCCGCTTTCCTTTGATTTTTCAAATTTGTTCCGTTATCAGATCACAGCTGTGCAGCTCAGGAAGACACACTTGTTCAACAGGATATCTTTCCATGCTAACAGCTGTCAGTCAAACTAACGGACGATACGCAAAAGAATGTGTATAACACTTCGATCGGTTTCTACAATCGCGGTGATCACAGTCTGAGGGACAACAGTCTTATCTCCCTATATACAAGGCGCTTTGATTCATTACGTAGGCAGATGTAACTATGTTGTGTATACATGCTTATTTTACTACATCTTCTCTTCTTTTGCCTTGGGGAAAATTTAATTTTAAGATTGTATTGCTTTCCGCTTAACGTGGTTTTTAACATTATTTCAGTCATATAATGATCGCGTCTGTAGCCAGTCGATTTCAGTGGCCATACATTTATGCGCAGTTAGGCATTCATTGGAACTGACCACATCAAAAGGGCCGTGATATCAAAGCTGTAGCCTGTTTGTACTTGGCCCGGGCCCGGGTTAAGGGGAATTAAGCGGATACCTACTTGGATATAAAGAATACAGTCATTGATATTCACGTTATGGTTTTAGGTTATTATTAACGGTCGACATGCTTGGAAAAAATGAACAAGCTTTGAATGGAGTAGTTTGATGGCAAAGTCTTGATTTTAATGTCTCAGCAGCAATGTTTCATGACGTTGATTACAGTGATTGATGACACGCACGCAATTAGGCGAAATACCATATGTATGGCTTTCACGCCCTCCAATACATGGGGCTATTGTATATGCATGAATTACATGTAACTGTTCCAAACAGATTCTGGCATCCGCACAGATCGTTTGAAAACTACGTTTAAGATCAAGAGAGAATAATCACAAATTTATTACTACCAAACTGACATCTTTCTTTTTTTTTGTTTTGGCTTTAAGAGCTGCGCCAAAAATTTATTGAAATCTAGCATTGCATTCATTTTGTAGGTAAATAAATAATTTACCTGTAGAATACGAATCGATAACTTTTTCTGGAAATCATACACAAGCATACTTTTGCTGAGAACTTATGCTTCAAGCAAGTCGATATCCTGATATAAAAGATAACGTGACATATCCTTCAAAGACAAAACAATCCTGTTAGAACAAGGAAACATAACTGACCCAGTGTCAATATAATAAGTGGAGTGTGATATCTGGTGTGTTGGGTATGGCGTTCCAGTGGAGGCAAGATTTTGGTGTCATGGAATGCTACGGGAATATATATATATATATATATATATATATATATATATATATATATATATATTGTTGGCCAAGGCGTAAAACCCCAAGCATAGACTATATACATATATATCTGACACATTCAACGTTACACAAAGCAGGCGTTGTGTTATAGTTACGCAGCTACTGCGATTCGGGAAGACACTGGCGCCATTCATAAATCAAATGAGGTACATGCTGTTTTCGGGAGAATACCCAGTTTTAATTACACGTTTATACTCAGGCAATGCAAATGCTGTTGGTTTTTATTTAACAAAGCCCACTAGCTTAATCTTGTTCTAACTCTGCAGAAGAGGAAAAATTTTGACGTTAAATGGAACTGACGTTTCTCTTTCATCTGGGTTTATTTCTTTAGGGAGGTTTACGCTCTCATTTTCCTGTATAGCATAAAGAAGCCGTGCGTATGGGTATATTGACGTTATGTACAGGTCCACATTGTTCTCTCATTATAACGATTACTGAACTTGGGTATGCTGTTTTGCTTTAGCCAAGGGCCATTGCAGAACATGAGAATCTGTCAGTTTGAGTGGTCCTGTTCGTTTATAGGTTCTATGCCTTTCACCAGATGATTAGACTTGTCCTAAACGAGTTGTCTGCATATTCCTATTATGTCATGAGTTAGCACGGCACCGTGTCTGACGTCTGAACAAGAACTATATCTGCCTGTCGCTGACAGAAACGCCGTAGCCACGTTTAAAAACATTGACTATATCAACGTCCGAAAAGCAGATTGGTCTCGTCAAAATATATCATATGAATCGAGTGTGAGAACTAATTAAGGCCGCGTAGGGATTTAACGCGCCGTCAGACCTAAACCTATAAATATGGCTATCATCTGTCAAATCAATACGCTCGCACTAATTGATACGCTCCGCTACCGTCTGTTCTCAGCAGCGGCCTTTTGTAAACAACCCGGTTGGGGTCGCACAGAATGGCGGCTCGGGTTATGTAAAAAAGACTGGCTTGACGCTAGTAAATATTACCGCTTAAATTACGGATGCCAGTCTTTACAGAGAAAGGGTAGGGAAATGGGCCTCCTTGCCTGGTCTAGTTAATGAAGTTATGCAGTTGCCCTCCAGACTAGCACCCCGTCAGTGTCGATATCTGTAACGCAGCTATCTTTGGACAGCTGGCAGACTTCTGCTCCACTCCGGCAAAGCCGTACCAACCTGTTCACGATCACTCTCCGAGCAGCTCAACCTTTCTTCTTGTGGCTGGTACACGGCTGCTGCCGTTGCATACCGGAGCTGATGGAGCATGTGTGCTTGTTGCGGGCAAGGCGTAGAGGAGAGATTATGTAATGGTATATGGGTTGGGGTGGGGTTGTGGGGGCAGGGGACCTAATGGGGAGAATTCAGAACAGTCGCTACAGCAATGTGGCTTATTTCACATCAAACAACATGGGTAATGATTACGTTAACATGTGGTCGGTTAAAGGCGATGACTTAAACGATGCAGACATTATCACGATGCTGGTCGCGGTTACCTCGGAGGTTGTTCTCGCTGAGACGAAGAGGGTCGGGTCATAATGAGTATTTTGACCACATTCACATTCCTCTCCCACAAAGTCCAATATGACTTCATTTCGAATTAAAAGAATCCATATCAGTAATACCAATTATACACAATTACGACCGGAGACGAAGCCAGCATGAGCGAGACTTGAACATAGAGCGACCTCATTGGTTGCAGTAAGTAAAGCTGCCGAGTCATTACACTGGGCTAGCACGTTAATCCCATGGACCGATATCTTGCTGAGTGTGACGTTTAACCATATTCTGATCAATACGTGTTACGCTCGAGGAACTGTTTACAAAAGTATATTAAATATGATGCACAGGAAACACCCGATTTAAACCGAGGGAAGAAATGTAAGGTTGTCTCAGTTGCATATGACTTCAGGCCAGCGCCGTAGGCTGTGTGGCGAGCCTTTAGGGAAGACGTACTTTGTACCAATGGGTCTTTTAAATTACTGCCTGAAAGTTGCAGATAGACTGAATGGTTCACGTGACCGGTGCTCATCTTTGCGCACTGGTAACCAAAGAAAACGGTTGTGATAACTCTTAGCGCGTCGAAAGGCTTCCAAGATATACTTATCCGGTCTGCATGATCTCTAACCATACAAGAAAAAGCATGTTTTAAAGCAGTATGTTTTATCTTTGGGAAATTATTGAAGCACATAATTACTTCTATGAATTTCAAACAGGTAAAAGTTCTAAAATCTCGGTTTAAGCTCTCTGTATTCTCCATTATATGCAGTTACAAGGCAAATTCTCTCGTTCAAGAAGCGGATGGTGGTAGGCTTGACCGCTATCATAACTCACCGTTTTCTGTCGTGACCCTGTTCATTTCTTGTAGTGCTCGGCGAATTTACGATCACGCTTCTGCACAGAATGGTGTGCCATTTCGCAGAAAACAACGGTACAAATACGTGTGCCAAGGGAATTCTGTGTTTAACTACCTCGGACATAATTTTTGACGTGTACTTTGTTCTGTTGGCCCTTAAATTATTCTCTCCAGATTTGAGGACGTGGCCTATGACGGGAATAATGTACTTATAATTTCCTACCACTTCCATCATTACCATGAAGCCTAGAGTTCATTTCTTAGTTTGATTTCTTTTTGTCTCTAGACGGAAAAACATAGCAATCACCTCAAAACTGTACAGTGTAAGTATTGATGCCATTACAAGGTAGACGCTTTAACGACTTCAGAGGTTAAACTGTCTGGCAGAAACCCCACCTTCTCGAGGCGAAGAATATGCTGAGAGGAATCCCCGAAGAGCGTGGCGAAAACCCTCGACCGTCCACAGGTTGCTGACAGGCCTTCTCACGTACGGAGACGAAGGCAAGTAGAGCTGGGCTTGAACTCACAGTGACCCCATCAGAATGCCATTCACCAGGCCTGTTAGTTTAATATGGTTTCGGTGAGAGAAAACATGCTGGAGTAGTATCGTTGTCGAAGCGGTCACTTTTGTACATGCCTTTAAGAAGATACCTTCAACTAACACCGAGGACATATACTGACATTCGTGTGTTTTCCCCACGTTAGCCAAGTAGTGGGTTCTACCAACTGGTACTGATGCATCGAAACCTGATGTGTTTATAACATGAAAAAAAAGTGGAACAAACAAGGCTACATTGTTTCATAAAACCTAAATTCAATGGTTCTAACATGTATGCGTGTATGTTGTATGCTTTGGTTTTTCATCACACATAATAATTTTTCAGTCGAGGGGGCTTTATTAAGTTTATATACTAAGGTGAGTTCATGCCGCCAATGGAACATCATGCAGAAGGCACCAAACAGGACACCCAACCAGTCACACTGCTCTGATATCGGGCCGACCAGTCTTGTCTTTATGTTATAACCTCTCAGCGCTGAGCCCAATCCGAGGCAGAAACAAGTACCAGTTTCAGAGTCTTTGGTATCACCCGATCTCGAGGCGGATACTCTAACTACATAGGCCAACGAGGCAGTCTAGAAATTACAATGACATTCCAAAATGTTCACTATGTCCGTTTGCTCAGCATAAGCACTGGAGCCCCTCTAAGAAAACACTAGATTTCTGCGTCAAAAGCAAATTTCCGTTAGTCTGAAAATTAAAAATATGCATTAACAGCACGTCTTGAGTGAAGCTTTAGGAAACCTAAAACAAAAAGGACAGCATAGCCTGACTGCAGATGGCAGTCTGCATATGTTCGAAGCCATTGGGTGAAAATGAGAAAGTGGTTTATAATAGGATTACAGGATTTACATCTCTCAGCGGGACAGCCTTAGGTCGTTACTTTAAAACAGATCTCGTTTACGATAAATTGCGGCCTTCATCCCTGAAACAGCACTACGGATCATAGGTCTTATTTCCGAACTTGACCTGACTGTTATCGGATGGCTATCGCTTCTCTGCCGGGTCTGTTCACACAGCAGAGAAGTTTCTGGTGCGGAGTGAATTGCACAATAAACCATTGGAGAAAGCAGCTTGCAGGCTGAAGTGTAAAACAACCAGCTGACCCCTGCGAGAGAGAGAGAGAGCAGATATTGGACAGTTATCTGGGTGTAAATCATCCCGTAGTGCGTATGGCACTTCCACGAGTGAATTGGTTTCGACCAAACATTTTCCGTGTGACGTCATCGGGAAAGTGCGTCAGTTTTTCTTTTCTTTACAGGTCATTATATGACAACAGGTGCGATCCATGCTGAAAAATGTTGATGTATGTTTCCCCATACTTTTAAGTATGCACTTAATGTACCGAAACCTATTACATTAATCGATAACCTTGAAATATGGTTGCAAAGATTGACGGCAGCAACCTGCTTCAACTGTTTAACCTAGTTACCCTGGCTCAATATGCACGTTTCACTTCCAATCTTGCAAGCGTTTTTCCAATGAAGACACTTGTTGGCCAAAATGGCTCGGGTTAACTTTATTTTTCTTTGTTTACTTAAGGCTTGATTTTGCTAGTAAACTTGTTTGGTTCACGTCACCATGGTGACGCCAGGGGGCAGTACCCAATTCCGACATAATATGCTGGCTCACTGAAACATCATGCCGAACACACCAGACACTACCAGGCCCACCAACTCTCGAACTGCATCCTCTCATGGCAAATGCCAAAGAAAAAACTACAAAGATTGTCGATGTTTAAAGGTTAACTGTCCCTGTTTTATTTTTCATTAAATAATATACCTGTGATATATCAGAAATGATGGAAACAAAAAAATGCATTTGCTGAGTATTTTTACTTGTAGAATATAGAAATATATTTACCTTCAAAAATTCCGAGAGAAAAAATCGCATAACGCTTGTCTGCCCTTGAATGGGACCAGTGTATCAAGTATACGTGACGTAACTGTTGCATTTCTGATACCCAAACACTAGTTTAAATCTAGTAAAACATGTCTCCTCAAAATGGCTAGAACATCATTATCACAGTGCATTCCTGCTTCAGGAAACCCAGCCTATCGTCCTTGAAAAAAAAGCATATTCTTTTAAAACCTCTGGCGATTTTTAATTGTTAAATCTTTGGATCCGTATTTTAGATACCACTGGGAAATAGTATGGCATTCTTGGGGAAAACAATAACCAGCCGAGACAGTTCATCTTTAAGTTTTAGGTAAGACGATTCTAAACTGCCACTCGCGGATGTGCTGGTGAATGAGTCGGTACCTGGTAAGTTTCATCAAGGGCAGATGACAGTTGAAGGGAGGGTCACCATTTAGAGAAGTGACAAAGGAAACGAAACGCGTTTATGGTTTAAATGGAAGTAACATGTTATATCAGTCACCCGAGTTCTGTTCATCGTACACTTCGCTAACTTTAGCCAGTAGGTCATTCCCTAATGTATACATGTCTATATATTCTTCCACACTGATGCAGCTTACATGTAACAAGTCAACAAGACTATATCTATTGACAAAGATAATTTTTTGCTTGTTTGTTTGTTTTTTTCATTGGTATTGTTTCATACTCAAGACTGTTTCCCCAGGATTATTTCCTCAGGACTATTTGCTTCTAATCGGGTATATGTGTAGAATAGCGCAGCAATCAACCACGTGCCTTTATTGAATACGCGGGAAGGCGAAAAGACAGTGTAAAACAGAATATACTTGAAATCCCGGCGGATAAGCGCAACACAATGGAAGCAATATTTACAGTATAGTATCGCCGCATATTTGGGACTAATCGGTGTTTCAGATATATGGCCCAGGGCAAAAGAATAAAGAAGTTCCAGTCACCAGAGAATTTATCTCCATGTTGACTTATACAACCAGTTGACTTTCGAATAATAAAGCTATCAGAGCGTTTACGTACCACGGACAACCGTTTCTTCGTGCAGCACGATACATGACTTCCCAGCCTGATTACCCTGCACGTTGCCTCAGGTGATATACATTCGTGTTGGAAAGGGACATTGACCTATACCTGCTGGGCCCACTTCCAACACAAATCAAAGAGACGTAGTGGCCAGATGCTTTACTACGGTGAATGACTTTCTGGAAAACTGCTGCTATGATGAAGGGTAATTCTAGTTTAGAATACTAAAATGCAAAGCAACAAAGCCTAACGTCAGTTACTCTGCGGAGCCTGTGCCAGCAAAGCAGGGTGATTCGGGTATCTCTGACTTTGTTGTGGCCTTACGCGTGTAAGACAGAGCATGTACCAGGCGCGGACGTCCAGCGGGTACCGCCAGAGTTAGAGCTGAGTGTCTTCCTTTTCCACCTCCGACCCCCACACAAACAAGAACTGTCGATCTTCATCTAATTGCGAAACTGGTGGTTAGAAAGCGTACAATGGAATAACTAAATGAACAGAGCATTCTTTCGTAGTCCATTCAGTGCCCTTGGCACATACACATTTGGCAAGGTCGGTGCTTCACAGACTGCATATGTTCTCACTAAGAACATCATTGTGTCATCAGCATTGCTAGTGAAGTACACAGCATCACCACGAATATGCCGCTCTTGCCGTGGCGTCTAATTCTTGCACTGCTGAGAACAATAAGTTAGCTCGCGCGTGCACTAGCTGTTGTTCCTTCTTCACGGGGGAACAAATTTCTTTTGGCCATACATAAAAGATTCACCAAAGAGCAATAGCCTGATTTCCATATAACGGCAACTTTAATATCCCTTTTGCTGCGGGTTAATGGGGAGTGAGTGCGGATGAAGATTTTCATTACAATGGAAAAGTAATTTCACAAATCACTCTGCCGTTGGAAGAACACGGACTGGTGACAATGGGGGTTGATTTAGATTCGGGATTTATCTCGCTGAACACACACATATCCGCGCATCAAAGTGTAAGATCAATTCCGATTGATTATGTAATCCCCATGAAAAGAACTGGGCTGGAATCGACCAAGCATCTATCACAGAGATCGATACCGTCGTGTAAATACTTATGATTCGGAGACTCCATTCGGGACAGAGGATTTAGGTCAGAGACACGTGGAGGGTGGAGGTGGGGGCAGCCTAAACGCGGGGATCGCGTTTACAGTGTAAGCCTGTAGACTGGGATGAAATTCCTGCTTTGAATAGTCGCTATTCTGAAGGGGCAGGGGCCGATCTTTAGAGTTGTTGTATGCCTTGGTTCACTCGTAAGCCCATACCGGAATTCGTATTCCAGCCGTCAGCCCTTCCACGTTCCGAAAACGACAAAGAACACAAACCACCAAGGAACTAAGAAAATATTTTAAAAAACACACACACACAAAAAGTTGGACGGATTCATGCAAAGAGAAACAATCAACAGTTTTCAATGATGACGAAAACACGCAATGATGAATCTTCTAGACGGATGAATGGAATCGGTTTTCAAATCGTTTACCATTTAAGTGCATATGGTGTCGACAATCAGCTGTGTATATCAGTTGCCCTTTCATTGCAACTGTTCATATATCCAACGTGCTCAATACGATGTGCATTAAGCTGCTAACTGAAGCAGGCCAGTATGGTCTATTGTGTAGTCGTTACTTATGTGTCTGTAGGCTTGAACAGGTTCACCTGTTACTTAACGGGTGCCACTCACATGCGACCGTATAGTAGTCCTTGCATGTATTCGCGCTGCCCGTGTTCGTCCCACGTCGGGGCATCTTTGACACTGGTGCAGAAAATGCCTACCCCCAAAATATTCACCGGGAATAGTGATGTCTACCTGACGGTAATAAAGTCCAACGTGGTACAGGAATGCAAGATAAAGCAACGTACGCTTTTATTCAACTAAACCCACTGAATTGAATTAGCACAAGACTCGGAGAGAGAGCAAACCTGCTTTGACTTTTGTAGGAAGACGTGAGTCGCGAACGCACTCATATATTCAATGAACCTTCTTTTCTCTGTAAAGATATGAACATCACCTATTTCTGTCAGATATCAGATAAATGAGCTTTCATATAAAAGTCAATATTACTCTTAAACACACAGCTATATCAAAAAAGTGTATCAAACGCAGGACTTTGATATTACACGAGACATGCGTAAACATTAGTGGTTTTCGAATTTTAACTGAGGCTTAGTTGTTTTACTTGGTTTTAAACATGTCCGTCTTTTTCATTTGGTTTTGCATGTTTTAGTCATCATTTCTTAAGCTACTCACTGTTTCTTCGTTTTGAGCATGTTGTCGCCACGATGCGTCTGAAGTACTGCGAGCTTGACGTAATGCCATAATCGTTCATTCATTTACTGTTTTGACTTCACCATGGACCAAATACTTCTGTAACAGCACGACTTCCGTACATGCCCTGACACTTGACCCCGCTGTGTCTGACTAGATCTTGGACATGTGTGAATACTTAGTCTTAACTAAATATTTCACGCTTGTTTGACGCCTTACCAAAACATTTTTACTCACTTTTTTAATATATTTTTATATATTTATTTATTTATTTATTTACTTATTCCATGCCACAAGAAGACACAGCATATGTACATTTTAAGGACTCCTGGTGATCATATGGCCGAAAAATTGTAAAACTTAAGCATACATACATACATGAGATGCTGAGACTGGTGTTGTAGCTAGGAATGATAAGTACCATAGACATGTCAGAATTTAAACAGCCCAGCAGCAAGACCGTATTGATGAAAATCGAGATTGGAATCCATAAATAAGCCCCACTAGTTATGGTTGTTGTGACACATTCCAAGCAAGCATTTCTATATTTCAGTGTATGAGAAACAGGTCCAGAAGCACTTCTGAAAAAGAGGAAAAGTCTCTCTGTAATATCAGACGGAAAGGGCATTCCAGTAATTGTGATTTTAGCAAAGTCAATGTATGGAAATACTGTCATCTTTAAAGATAACAAATTCTTGGATATCTCCCGCTAGCACTTTTACATTCCCTTCTTCAAAGTGGTTTTTATCCCTATGTTTTTCTAAAGCATGTATTTTACTCTATTGTAAAAAAAAAATAGATCTTGATTGTTTTAAGAGGTAAGCGCACTACTCTGGTGTTGAGAGTAACAGAGTGGGCTGGCGATCTGTGGATTTCGGATGGAAACACTGCTTGGCGAGTTGTGCCCCTTTAAACCCCTATGCTGTACCATTCCCCTTGCAACATACTACGGAATGCATGTTTCACAAATGCCTTTTTAACAATTCATGTCGTAATGCAAGTGTAACAGTATTATAAAAGATATCCGAATAGTGCAACAAAGTGTGGTATCCTGCACAACTAACGAGACGGTAGATGATTCCAGCTTCAACGCGAGCAAACAATACGTCACCTTCGATTGTACCAAAAGGGAAGTCGTTGTACACACACATCTCTCTTCAGTTTCCACACGCTTAATCGTCCTTGACGATGCATGGACGCTCACACTAAGGATATGTAGCTGCAAACGTCGCAACATGAGGCAAAAAAACTGTAACTTGTGTACATAATATTTCTGCAAGAAATAATTACAAGGGCGTCTACATATATTTGATGTGTGCGTAAACCAGGATTCCCCTTGTGAACTATTGTTTGCAGGCGATTGTTTACCAAAAGCGTTTGAGTCATTCAGTGTCAGTCACGCCAGATAAACTGCAACCTAAAAACATAATAAACAAACTAATCTTGGGGTAAAACGTATAGGTAAGGCGTAAACAAAGGGAATAAAATATTTATTTATTTTTTTATTTGATTGGTGTTTTACGCCGTACTCAAGAATATTTCAATTATACGACGGCGGCCAGCACTATGGTGACAGGAAATCGGACAGAGCCCGGGGGAAATTCACTAACATCCGCAGGTTGCTGGCAGATCTTCTCACGTACGGAGAGGAAGCCAGCATGAGCTGGACTTGAACTCACAGCGATCGCATTGGTAGAAGGCTTGTGGATCATTGCGCTGAGCCACAGAGGCCCCCAGGGAAGAAAATATTACTGGCATAGAATAAAATCCTGAGATGAATTGACACCGATTTCACGGATTACGTGTGACCATTCGCCAGCTATCACCCTATCGCCACCGCTCTAGTTTTACTACTCCATGCTCTCGTCCTGTACATCCTCCATTTGTCACAGTATGTCCTCTCCCCTAGATACATAGCTGCTGGAATACAATGCCAACTGTAATCTGTTTGAAACCATTTTCAAGCCATTCACATCTCCCTGTGTGGTAAATACAACGCCGATACCCAGACCCCTACATTCATGGCTGGCAAAGGCCACTCAAGCGAGTCAAATCCGTATACCCCGAGGAAGTGTCCCTCTGTCCTTTTCTTGCACGCAGACAATGTCCAGTGACTTAAACAGCCAGTGATTACTGAGCGACTTTACTTGTTTGTCTGATAGCGTTTATTGCTACCTCGGGGGGTTACTCATGTATGTCTAGTTGTTCAGTGAATGACACAGGGAGACCAGCTGACCATAGCAAAGTTCAGATACACCAGTATTTCGAGAGCTCGAGTCTGTTCTTCGCACCATGTGTACCCTGGTATATGAATATCAAGTGGTACACGGGTTGAAGGCCCTGATTTAAACGAACCGACTGTCTTTCAGTTAAGGACACATCCTCTAAAAGGTCGTATAACACTGATTCCAAATGTGGTCTTTGCAAATTTTTAACCATTTTTTTTACAGTGAACAATAATAGAAATATTTGAGATTTTACTCGTTTGTTTATTTATTTGATTGGTGTTTTACGCCGTACTTGAGATTTTACGGTGGACGTTTTGGAACTTGTTGAATAATCTCAAACACAGTGATGTTACAGATTCTTTTGAGCAGATGAACATGCTGCGCTATTTTTCATGGTGACACACATGTCGTATTGCTGGTTCACTGTGCTCCTTTGTGCCTTAATGAATACCCGTTAAAACCCATTCGTTTTTCTTCATTGGCGCCTGTCAACGGTGTCTATGAATCGCAAAAGCTCTCAGCGATCATCAAGTCCAGCTCATGCTGGCTTCCTCTCCAGTCGTACTTGGAAAGGCCTGCCAACAACCTGCGGATGGTCGCCCGGTTTCCTCCCATCATAATGTCCCTCCCCCTCCCCCCGCCGTCGAATAAGTGAAATATTCTTGAGTACGGCGTAAAACACCAATCAAACAAATTAAATAAATCAATCTCAGTGGTAACACATGAATAGGGTAGGCTAAAACGTCAACCCAGCGTCATTCCAAGTCGACTTGTACTTCTGCTGCACATTAGCTGACCTTTCAACAATTGTTTCAACAGGTGATTTGATCTGAGTTCTGATTCAGCTTATACTCTCCTATAAACGCTGACCTCAACATGCGAAACCTATACACTACGAAATCTCTTTCCTTCAATGCCCAGTTATTTCTGACTTCATAAGTACATGTTTATTCGTAAAGAGTAACTCATCGACAGCAAGCCAAACTTTGGCCTCTCCGTCTTCATTGGATGCGTCGGCTACATTTGTGTTCACTGCGGCTGAATTTTCTTTACTTTTCAGACATAATGAGTTGACATGAACTTCAAAAAATCACGGAAAACATGTTTTCGTAGCGTGTAGCTATACTTTGAGTACATCGGAAGACACGGGACAGAGTTCCAGGTTAGTGAATGTAAATTAACAGGTTAGAGAGGCTAAGGAGAAAGCTTAGCTGGGAATATGTCCAGCCTATTCAAGAGCTACATGGAGGCGATAATAAGGTATGGCGTTGTGCCATTAGGCAAGTGGTCACAACAGGTGGTGAAGAGCTCGGTAACTGAAGGCGTGGCAGACGAGACAGGTGTCAGCGAGCATTAAGAAAAATTATTTATTTGACTGGTGTTTTCCGCCGTACTCAAGAATATTTCACTGATACGACGGCAGCCAGTATTGTGGTGGGAGGAAACCAGGCAGAGCCCGGGGTAGACTGTCGACCATCCGAAGGTTGCTGGCGGACCTTCCCACATACGACCGAAGAGGAAGCGAGTTTTTATTTGAATTAAGTAAAAATTCTAACTAAAGGTTATATGGTCATGGAGGCGCACATATTTTTGCCTTCGAGATTCAGGAACATATAATTACACTTCCCTAATGAAGGTACACATATTTCTACCTCCATGGTACAACTGGACTGTCTACAACGGCGTGTGTTCGAAAAGAGGTATATGATAGATGGCTCTATTCACACAGTAAAACCCCGTGCCCAGTGTTAGCACCTACTGTCGTACATGGCCTTCCAACGGCAGCTCCTTTGCCGAGAATCTAAGTGTTTGCATGGTAAATATCCTGCTATAGTACAGTGATCGGCAAAATCAATGATTAGCACCAAATTTGTTTGCTTGGGACATTTGCCAAAGAAAACGGCTGCTGTTAAAACAGGTCAAGTGAAAGCGATATGCTGACAGCAAAACTGAGTAGCGCTACACGGTTAGCAAACAAATATTTGATTGGACAAAGTGCGTGAACGGAAGTGAAATTAGCCAATTGCAATTAACTTTACATTGAGAAAAAGGCCTAACGTTAGTGCTAATGGACATTGACTCTCATCTCATAGAAGTACTTGGGATGTTTTGCGTGAACCCGCGGTTTTTCCAGCGGACTCTATATCCGTGCATTCCTTTAATTGCACCGCCCAGTAAGAAATGGCTTTCGGTTCCGACTATGGAAGAGCTGGGCTCACCGAACGTGTGAAAGCACGGTGGCATATGGGAAATCCGTTGGATTAATCATATTAAGTTGACCTCTTCAAGTTAATAGATAACTGTCAGATTTCACAAGAAAATACATGTACACTCTTTGAAGCAAAAAGCAGCCCCTCAATGCGACTGCAGAGAGCTAATGGTGTCCCGTGTAAATACCCTGAACTAGAGTTCAAATCCGAGTTAGGGCAGTTTTATACAAGACTGTCATATTAACCCTGCTGATTGCTACCTGTTTATGGCTTGACATGTAGGGTATGAATATATGATCACTGAAAACGACTTCCGCATTTCACCGGTAACCTGTGACCATTTGTCAGCTATCATGCTGTCGTCGCTGCTCCGGTGTTAACCGGCATCACTGGCCGTTTAAGCATCCCCGATGCCTGGTCCCTTTGCATCTTTTTTCATGTCATTGTGTACATATGTAAAATGTGAAGTCAACACAGCATCTTGAGTCTTTCTACACCAGAGACATCTTGTATATTGCCCTTAACATCACTGTAATTTTTTACCCAATTCTGCTTAAGCCATGGTGCTCGCAGTTATGTAAATTGTTACTTCTTAAACACTTACATGAACAGTTAGAATAAAACCTTAACTGCGTTAGGTAAATTGACCAAGAGGCCGGAGTTCATCGGCAACTTTCATTTGCCTACTATCACACTGTCGTCGCTGCTCTGGTTTTATTCTCTATGCTAGTGAGTGTTATGTTGCTTGCAACAAGACACCGTGATGTAACCAGAATGAATGAATGAATGTGTCTGAACGCCAAGTCGACATGGTTTCAACTCATATCCTGGAGAAAAGGACGGGAACATGTAACAGCCTAAGAATAATCACACATGTTCAAAATGTTACGAAGTATTTTCTAAAGAGAGATAAAGAGCACATAAATCAGACTTTAACAGTTTTTGGATTTAGATTTGTCTGTCATTTTACAGCAGTTCCAGAGCACACGAAATCTTTACCTTCTGTTTGGGTAGATAATTTTGATGAAATATATAGCGGAGTAATTGAGTTGAATAATAAAGGCATAACCAGTATAATGTTTGCACCTGCCATAGCACGCAATTTAGTGCTTTTTACTGTATGCATTACCGGGAAGAAAAAGAATTTCTTAACAAACCTAGAAATATAAGCTGTGGCTTCTTGTTTCGAGTAAAACCATTATAATTTTCCATTCAACTGACTTGAATCCATTCAATGGATTTCTAGTGGGGGAATGAAAACGCCTTGGTGAAAACTACCGCCATTTCACACTAGCGATGTTCATTGGACAATCGGCGATGTTCATTGGACAATCGGCGATGTTCATTGGACAATCGGCAGATATTTGGCACAGCCACTGTTTTAGTTTGGATATAATTAGATACTATCCATGTATAGGGATAATGCATGGTTTTCATGTTGGTTAATAGTCGCGGCCCACTGACAAACTACCGGATAGAGGACTGTTTCTACCGTAAATTACACCACGCAGACAAATAAACAATCTAACCAATCAGGCAAAGACCCTAAATTCAGGTTTGGACGAAGGACCTTGTCGATTAAAAAGAGCCCCACCTCCCCTTAACGCAAGCGGCTTACGCGGCGCAGTGCAGACACACAAATGAGCACGTAGATCTAATCCCAGATATAAGTCATTGATAGACAGCGCTATGATGTCTCGTGATAGCGGCTAACCACCACCATGGCTGACCAGGCCCAGGAGATATATTAAAAGCAGAGTTATCGGCGACACCGCATAACGAGTGAAAGGTCAAAGTCAAGGCCAAGGTCAAAGTTGAAAGGTGAAGCCTTCCGATGTGCACAGAACGGCTTCTGTTAACTGGGGTAAGGACTTGTATGAGTATGGTCGTTGGAGAAAGCGATAGTTTGATTCGTGGCCTGACACCTCGCGGCGTTGTTGATGACAACAATGTATGGCAGTGTAAAACCTTGTTTATTGTATTGGTGCTTGGGCATATACAGAACTCCGTGCTTTTTGTGAGGCCTGCACGTCACAGTGTAGTAAGATATATCATATACAGTGAAGGAAAAGTTGACATTCAACTACATCCCGATAGTATGCTTATATCCTAAATCTGTTTATTAGGAAATTGTCGTGTATAGACAGCGAGGAGACGATCTGAACAGCATGTTTACACTCGCATTAAATTATATTTAATTGACTCACTGTTTCTAGTGAGACGTACTGAAGTAGAGTTTGATCATAAGAAAAGAATGATCAAATTTACAAAATAAAATCCCCGATAAAACTGAAATGATTTGTAGTCGTAAGTGCGGATTTAAGGCTCAGTGGAATAGATAAATTCCTAATCCATACAACACAAATAACACCACAGCACACCATGTGTCGTTGGAATAAAGTAATAAATTATAAGCATGCGCGAAAAACAGAGAAGGAACAACAAAGGTTGTATTTAAAAGTTTAACCATTCCTGGGGCAGTTAATACTTTTAGCATCGTTATATCTTGAAGCAAATTGGCCCACATTACATAGCAGTGACATAGCGTTGCGCAAATACAGTGCATGTTTGAGTAGATTTTACGCGACCAAATTTTTATTACCATGCAAAAATTTCTTTTACGTATTGGACTGTATATTAATACATCTATATTCTAGTAATAACGAGAATTTGCATCAACAGAAATAAATTAAATTTAATGACATGGTGATGGTATAAACGGTAAAGTCAGCAGTGCTTCGATTATGTCATGACCGATATTTCCCACGTGCACATCATATTGAAAGTCAACAGTTTTCAAGAGTAAGTGGTAAGACGACACAATAAAGCACCGAGTACACTGGTCGAAAGGAGAACCGTGAAAGTCCCTTGTTGGAGAGTGGTACTCAAACCACAGCTCATGTTACCCAGTGATTTAAAGGCAAAAACCTTTATTACTCGGCCACGATTCGCTATACCAGCATAAATAGAAGAAAAAATCAACAGAGCTGTCTTACCTGTTTCACAGCGAAAGAGGTAAATCCACACAATCTTTCAAAATACGCTGCAAAACCCCAACAAGGTAAATCCAAAAAGACACATCGTTACAAGGTAAATATGTCGGAGAACGGAGAAAATCCACAAAACGACAGGTAGCATGAATGATTTGTACGGAGATTTGTCGCTAGCACGTCGCGCTCTGTAGGTGGTTATATCGAAGGCGTTACGCATACCTGCCGTTGCCGGTGTCAGCGGAGTGGCCTAGGTCTCTCTCTCTTTCTAACCGTGCGTGAGACGTAGGCCTATGTGTGTGCTGTGTAGCGTGCGAGTGACGAGCCGTATTGGCGGGTAGATCGACAGAATAGATCACATATGAACACAAATCACCGATAATACAATATGTCCTATCGATAATCAGCATTGTGGCTTTCCTATTTGTCGCATTATTCAGTTAACTGGTTGCATTACCAGTTGATGAATTGATAATGTAGGTGCATGTAATTTTCGTTAAGAATAATGAATCGGCGGGCGCATGTTATATGTATAACAAAGTGCGATGAGTTTGGTTTAATGTATTACGTTTGTCTTAATATTGTGCTTAACATTTTGATCACAGACTGAAATGTATGGCCATTCATTTATTGAGGCAGTTAAAACTGACACGCCTCTTGCGTGGTTTCAAAAGTACCGCTTTTTTCAAAACCAAGAAAGCCCAGATTTAAACAAATAGGGATCGAAGTGAACAAGCTTTCTGCAAATCACTGATCACCTGAAATTGTACACTACAATATTCTACGCAGATGTGAATGCCTTCAAAAAGAAGAGAAATGGGCATGTCTATGTGTAAAGATTTCCCTGTCGATCATTTCCAGACTAAACACGCCGATTGTAGAAGAATCAAACGCTAGTTGGGATCCATCTCCTCTCCTCCCTTTTTTTTTTTTTTTGATTGTTTGCTTTTCCACCCCCAAACATGCCGGGCTACATTTAGCAATACCGAAATAGGCCTTTTCTTGACCAAGGCGTAAAACACTCGTCAAAGACACAATTCCAGATCAACGAATGACTTTCCCTCATTTACACTGGAGGTGTGGCAGTTTTCAACCCACAGTTCTTGTCCTAAAAATTTAACGTCTGTTGAAATTACTATTATTCAAACAACTACTACGTTGTCCAAACCTTTGTGTCAGAAAGGCAAAGGTGAAATGTAAAAGGTTGACAAGGTTTTAATTGCTTTCTCAAACTGTATAAACTTTTTGTTAAAAAGTTTGATAGCGCACTAGCGCAGCGTAATGACCCAGAAGCCAGTTCAAGCCCAGCTCATGCTTGTTTCCTCTCCAGCAGTACGTGGGCAGGCCTGCCAGCAACCTGCATATGGTCGTAGGTTTCCACCCGGCTCCTCCCACCATGATGCTGGCCGTCGTGGTATAAGTGAAATATTCTTGAGCACGGCGAAATAACAGGCGAGTGCAGCTGATCTACATGCAATTCAATTTAAAATGACCGCAGCACAGTGAGTAAAACCCGAGCAGCGATAAAACTGTGATAGTTGGCAAATGGTCACACGTTCCCGGAGAAATCCGGTCTCTTCTCACTTTACCTCAGTTATGGTTTTACAATGTTCATGTGAATTTCAAAACAATATATAGCAGCATTCAGTCACCTGATCTAGAGCTATGGTTTCAACCGAATTAGACCAAAATATGAAAAAAAGGCGTTGTTGATTTCAATATATTAAACGTTGCTGGTCTGGAATTATTTAAGGCGATGTGTTGTGATCACATTTATTAAATACACTGTTATAGGGCGAAAACATAGTAATGTTATCAGTGGCACCCATTCAGCTTGGTTATTTCTTCATAACGATGTATGAAATTCCACTAGCCTTGCGTTACGCGGAGTTAAAGTCAATAAAGAGGCAGATTTCAAGATACTCGGTCCATATTTACTCACCAGATGATGATACGTATTGTAAATTTAAGACACGTCGAGTGAAGGTGTTTTATGGAATATCCTAGATACACTCGATTTTGTAGCAATAGCGTATCACTTTGGTTTAAATGGCCAAAGAACTCATGGGGTGTAACGAATATTGTAGCCGCTGACAAAGTTACGTGCACACCGCATGCAGGACCCTTCGGCATATTGTTATCTAGGTAAAGATAAGACTTACCAAGTTCAAACAGTGCCTAATCACTCAAGAACAAAATGGTGCATGCATTTATTTCGCCGGGGCCGAGTGTTGCCTATAAGCCATGTAAGAGAAACCACTGCATGTATGCGCTTGGGCGAGTCGTCTGGCAAAGCTCCTTATATGCTGATACTGTAGCAGGCAAAAGCTGGTATAGCATTTGTTCCTGTAGCAGTTAATTAGAACAAGAGTCCAAGTAAATGATGGATTTGACGACTTAGTTGTAATCATGTGGACTGTCGCCAACCCCACGTTCACGAGAGTCCTCCATTCTTTACTGTCTGTGTGGCGTGAAGACATGCCTATTCATTCCATTCTCTACCAACACAGATGGGCTACGTGTTTTGCCGGGAAATCGACATCGGTAAAACTGCCCTTTTATATTCCCAAAGGCTTTGGTTTTTCTTAAAATTTGGCTTAGAGAGCCACCGAGAGATATATATAGTGGATGCGTCAGAATCATTATTCAAGCGGCAAAAATGGATAACATCGAAAGCCTGAAACACACTAAAGTTGATCAAAAACACACTAAAGTTGATCAAAAAGTAAGATTCTAATTAAGCTCGCTGCTTCTGCTGTTGGATTCGTACAAAAAAGGTTTCTTTGGTGGCCCACCAGAGCGGTAGTTTTTTGCGGTTACCCTCCACTATATACCAGTAAGCCTGACTTGCGTCATAATGATGAAATAGAATTAAGAGAGTAGCTTGCACGTTTCCTTTTTTCAGTCCCTTTCATTTTCTGTCTTAAACTAAGGAAATATTTTCATTAAATGTCTTATGGACATTAAATGTCTTCGTAGCAACTACTGACACAAGCATATGAAATGCTATGCCCCCACCCCACCCCACCCCACCCCACCCCACCTCCCGCTGAATCTGTTAAGTGTAACAAGACATTTACTTCCATCTCTACATGTAACCATTTGCATTTACTCTCTATGCAAGTACACTGCACATGCAAGTATAATAGCCAGCCTTTTATTAAATCGCAGTTAACATCACAGCATTTTGTTAACCTAATTCCAAATAAGCCATGGTTTTAGAGAGACACTGAAAGTTGCTAAATGTTTAAGCATTTACATACGAACAGTTAGAACAAAACCCTTGACAAGAATCTGAATTCCTCTTTCCAATAGCCTTTATTTGTATTCCTGCAATACCAAAGATTCTGCTGTTGAGTTACACGTCCCAGAGACCTGTTCCATTGACAATGCCAACGATTCTGCTGTTGAGTTACACGTCCCCGAGACCTGTTCCATTGACAATGCCAACGATTCTGCTGTTGAGTTACACGTCCCAGAGACCTGTTCCATTGACAATGCCAACGATTCTGCTGTTGAGTTACACGTCCCAGAGACCTGTTCCATTGACAATGCCAACGATTCTGCTGTTGAGTTACACGTCCCAGAGACCTGTTCCATTGACAATGCCTTTCATGTCACTGTTTATTAAATGTGATAACCACAGAGCATTTTAAATTATTTTGCACCAGTACTAGCTATAATATGACTGGGTATGTTCCGTTATTCTGTTTAAGCCTTGGAAATATGGGGGTATGCGCATCAAAACAAGACTAGCTAGAATAGGCTACGTGTGATCATCTGGCAAGAAATACACCCTCCAGGCTGCTATGGTTCCAGTGTTTCTGCACTGTTACAAAAGTCCGCGTTTTTATCACACTAACTCAGGTAGTTCTGCGAAATTTTTTTTCATTTTTAATGGTAAAATAAATGTAATAGGATAAGCACGTGATTTTGTCAGGTTCACGTGATGATATTATTTCTATTAAGACGTTATTTTACAGTGACAACATCTCGCATCGTCTTGCCATGATTTTGCCACATGTTATACGAAAAGTTTGCAACAGTGGGTGGTAGTCGTTTACATCTTTCGTTTGGAAAGCAGTGCAATCTTGTGTTTCATTTGGATTCCTTTGTAACTGGTAACTGAAATATCTGCACGGCACTGATACTGAAGAATGTAGCAAATGCCGAAATGCTCGAAAACCAAATGACCGGTGTTTAGCACCGTATTCTAAAACATTGCATTTAGACCACTATGCATTGTCACTTTAATGGTGAAGGAAAGCGGTGTGTCCAGAAACATCAACTTACCTGTCATAGATGTGGGTCTATAATGCAGCCTTTGTCATAAGGTGTGCCAGCAACCTGCGGATTGTCGTCGGTTTCTGCCCGGTTTCCTCCCACCATAGAGCTGGCGGATGTCGTATAAGTGAAATATTCTTCAGAAAGGCATCAAAAACCAATCAAATAAATAAATAAATAAATAAAGCAATCCGTTTCCTGTTTATGGTAGTGTAGATGCTAATTGGAACCGCAAAATATACCGTCACGAAGTAACCATGTGTTGTTGCCATTGTGTCTTCTGGCGCATGCGCAGAATTCCAGTTTCCGTGCGTCACAGGAACCTTGTTTCCACATGACAGGGGATTGACTGCCTTGGCGCTTGTCACTCAATTTAGCGCGTGCATGGGGTCACGTCAATAGTTTCTGTAGTGGCTAAATGAAACACCACGTCCGAGCACGTGTTAAGAGCCCATATTAGCGTATTGCTGTAATTTTTATCGACCTTTAATCAGTGTTATTCATATTAACTGCCAATCAAACCTTTTGTGTCTAAGTGGTTGTCATAAAACAGTAAGGAAGTGGAATATTTCAGACAAACGCAGACGCTAATCACTGAATCAAATGGAGGAGACTCTTTTATATAAGTTGAAAAATGCTATTTGTATGTTTCTTCGACGAAACTTTCTGATATGATCGGACGACAACTTAGACAACGAACTTGTGCCCTGTACTTTCCGCGAAAAACCACATTTAATGTATTCAATATTCAAAATCCTTTTTATTATATTGTCCAAACACTGCATTGATGCTGGTCGCTGTAGAATAGAAATATTCTGAAGTATACGGCGTGAAACACTAAAAAGTGAATAAATCAACATAAAGCGGTGACAACAATCCCCAGGCTTGGGATGCTGAGCACCGCGATGTTTATTCAATAGGAAGGATTTTAATACGGAAAAAAAATCACATTTATGACCACCTTAGAGGTAACATTTTTTGATCAAGGTCACATTTACGCCTACATTAAACGTTGCATAATATGCTGATCACATTTATGGCAACATTAAGGGTTGCATTATATAAGAATTATCACATTTATGGTAACAATACAGGTAGCATTATATAATAACGCTGTAGGGAGTCGGAGAGAAATTGGGATTCCCGTGATGGTGGGTTTGATGGTTTCAAGTCGTATCGCAACTGAGTCAGTGTAAGATGCATTTGAATTCGCGATCCCATTAACCAACGCGTAAACGGGCACAGCCAACAGTCCGATGGATGCAAAATAAATAAATAAATAAATAAATAAATAAACAAGTGACATTTGTATGTGCGAGAAATGGCTTTAATGTCGTTTTAAAGTCCACTCTTCCATAAATATTTACTTATCCCTTGTTAAAAATAGCATTAACAGTTTAGATGTTTTTGAAAACCTGTTCACTACCATATAGATCAAATGAACCGGGAAATGATACGACGTAATACAAGACCACATTGGAAGTCTGTAATGCGGAAAGAGGGTTGGGGAGGGGGAGGGAGTCGTGCAAGGGGGTGGGGAGGCTGGGTTGCTTTAGCGAGCAAAGCCATTTTGATACCGGCTCTACAGAGCGCAGCCTCATTATAATTTGGATAAACATGCATGTGAAAAATTGATATGGCTAGTCAATCTCGATGCATCTGTCATACCAAAACCGGATGTCGGTCATGCCGCTGAAACACGATATCGACCCTCAGGGCATAATAAACAATCCACAGCAAGGTAAACTGAACGCCACTGACGTCCTTGGTCTGGGTAAATTATGCCCTTCCTGCTTTTGAAGTCAGCTATACCCGTTTTCAATTCTCTTTTTCTCTTTTGATTCCTTCTCCTGAAAGACTTCAAAGACTACTGTAAGCATTTGAATTATTATTAAGCTGTGAGTTTTCCAAATTTGTCTTGCCCTGTCTAGCACCAGATAAATATTAATATAAGACTATAGCCATCAGAGTAAACCAGAGAAGCGACAGCGTGATAGCTGGCGAATACTCTCTTTTAATTGTGAAAATACGTCATCTTGTCAATTTACCTTTACGGTTAAAGTTTTATCTTAACTCTTCACGTAAAAGTCAAAATAGTAGCAATTTACGCTCTTCCAAACACCATCGCTGACATATATGATTCCAATAATTTTTAATACTTTGAATATGTGTCACACCGTTAATAAGTGTTAAGAGCCATAGCTATTCGGTATGCAATTGTTTTGGATCTTGCCAAAATCATGAATATAAATAATTATGGCAAAAAACACATTGTACACAGTAAATGCACAGAAACGATAAACGATGGGTGTCATGTCTGGTGTCTTCGTCATGATGTTCCAGTGGTTTCAGCACAGCGCCGGCATGGACTCGACCTGCCACAAGAAGAGAGTGTATATATTACTTCTAAGGACTTTTCGTCGTCATAAGCCGAAAACTTGTTGAATACGACGTAAAACCTAAGCAAACATACTTACATGGTAATCTAATGTGATATCATGATTCATCTTTTTGCATTTGCTAGAGATTATGCATTTACTGAGTGATGTGGGTCAAATATCGCGTAAGATGTCATTGTGAACAGGTAAATTTAAGCACATTTTGGCAGGGTTTTATCCTTTAACAGTCCCATGTCAAAAAGTTGTTCAGTGTGGAAGACTACGGCATAATGAGGACAACTAAAGCACTTACGGAAGCTTAACAGTTGGCAGATGGTCACACCTTACTGATGCAACACGGCCTCCTTCAACTAACCTAAATGCTTAAACATTTGCATCGCAAAAAAAAGAGAATCCTGATCTCGTGAATTATTACATACTTTTTGGTGCAAAAATGTTAGTCGGTACAAAGCGTTTTATCCTTAACAGCGGCACATTACGCTATTAACCCGAATTTCATGCGGCCCTCTCTGTAATTGCAAATCACGAACTTAAAGCTAATTATACGGTTTGGAACATTTTACCCACATAGTTCAGAATGACATTCCCTTGCAGCTAAGAGCGCGTTACGCGGAAAGGTTTCTTGTTGAGTTTTTGCAACACTGGCACTCCAAATCGCCTGGCCGACAAATAGACGAGCGAGTCTGTTCACGCTGCACCTCCTAAAATAGACGCCTTTATATTTTATGTCATTTGAGATCGAACCGACTAAAAGTTATCACAACAGTCTATTGCATTTTGAGTCACCGGGTCCTTCCAGTGTAAGGCTTTCAGTAAAGGCACAGGCGAATGCATTGGGTGTAAGCGACCCTTTCACTAATTGACGCGGCAATTTAACCTCTCAAGTGGCCACATTCCGTCGTTGTCGAGAGCGCACTTCACGGCAACGTACGAGTCGACGCGGTCCGGAGATTCGATTTTTACGGTGAGCCGCGAATCAATAAGGTCGATACAAAGCCGCGGATTTCCGAAATGACAACAGCTTTTTGGGGTGGCGGGGATATTTGTAGAGTGTATTTGTTTGTTTAATCCCCGGAGAGTGGAATGTTACCACACTATATTTAAGATAGTGTCATAGCTATGGGATTTTGATAAAGGTAACTGAGCACGGGGTAGTTGTTATGGCCTCATTGACACGAATCTTTACTAGATATCAGAAACAACATGCTGGATCATGATAATATTCAATTCGATTCTCTGAGTTCCATTTTCTCTCTGTGAGAGCTCTTAAAAATATATAACTAATAAACTGTAATAAAAGGTGTACCTACTAATTATGTGCGTAAGTATTTAGTTTTATTGGTACAGGTTCGCAGCGACGTTGCACAGTCAGAAAATTCACCTCTAGGGTGTTCTAATCATTCCCGAAGCTCCTGGTTCCTTTGCATTGTTTTCATATTATTCGGTTATTAAATGTGAGAATAAAAGTCTAATAAGCATTAAATCGAAGTTAACATAAATAATTAGACGAAATCTGCTCTCTCACAGTTTTTGTTGAATTATAGAACTTTCGCTGCTCTTCAAAAAGCAATAAATGTAGGATGAAATAAGGCGTCATATTCGAAATCACTTCTGGGGTAGAAGACAGTGTCAGCTGGTCTATGTTACTTGTATGCGGACACAAAATACGAACTATCCCATGCATGCCATTATTTTGCTGAACGCCTTCGTATAAGTGTAATATTCTTGACTACGTTGTAAAACTCAGACCAATTAAATAAATAAATCAAAGCAAGTGCTCAGCCTGTCTAGTTCTCTACATATATAAACTAGATAAACTTGACCCTTTTCCATCTCCAGCGATTTGCTTAAGTATGAATTAAGTGTTTAGCTTAAACCATACTTAATTTGTTTCACGACAAAACCACAGGTAAAAACTACTCACTTTTAATACAAACTACTTAATTAACTTAATTAAGGAATGATGCTGTCTTAAGTAAAAACTGCAATAAGAATATATGTGCATGCCATACTGCATGGCCACTTCAGCAACACAATGTGTATCTGTTGAATATTAAGTTTGCCTGGAACGATTTACCAGGGTCACCAGAAACCCATTTAGCTACACTCGAGAGGAGATATAGTTGCCAAGTATTCTTTCATGCCAGAAACTATATGTTTTGGTAAGAACTGTAGCTTGCGCAAAACTTGCTCATTTTTGTGATTTAAAAATGATGCGCTAAAACAACACGAAAGTATAGCCTGCTATAGTTCGCTCGACGTGGAATATGTTTGTGTTGTTTACCTGATGGGTTTATTTATTTTTACGACCACTTTTACCTTTATCCAGCAATTAGCCCCATGATACAAACTCATGTGAGTAAATCCCGTTCTTTGCTTAAATCGTTTGGAGTTAACAATCTCAACTTTATTAACTTATCTGAACAGAAGTGTTTTGCTTGAGTTATAAAACTTAAAGTGCTTTGTGAAACCGAGCCTTGAGTCAATCTTTCTAGTATTCACATTTGATTTCAGCTACATCTAAACGTTACTTCTTCATAGTTTCCAGATGATGTACTCTTAGTCCAAAATTGTGTGTTAAAGTTAGTTTTTAGTCAGATCCTTAGTCAAGTCAGGGCTTCACTCTCCTTGGTTTTCCGGTCATGTTCTCGAAACCGATTACTTACAGGCCATGGATTCACAGTCCGCAGTTTCAGTTCTCTATTTCAAACTTCAAGGTTCTGAGATGCTTGTTTCATCGTTCTTTGCTCTGTGGTCATCGTTTCATTGTTTGCACAGTTTATACAGTTATCTCACAATCACGCAGCAAGTTTCCCTCTGTCTTTCCTCGGTTTCCTCCACTGCCGTACAAGTGAAACATTCTTGACTATGGCATAAAACAACAATCAAATTAAGAACAAATAAATCAACTGTGAAGAATAAAAATTTTATTTCACATACCACGGCTATAAACCTAGCTAAATGTGGGCATGTCGTGGCCTCCGTGTCTCAGTCCGTTAGGGCACTACCGCAGAGAAATGACCCAGAAGCCATGCACCAATTCGGTTGCTGCGAGTTCAAGTCCAGCTCACGCTGGCTTCCTCTCTGGCCGTACGCCGGAAGGTCCTTCAGCAACCTGCGGATGGTCGTGGGTTTCCCCATTGCTCTGCCTGGTTTCCTCCCACCATATTGCTGGCCGCCGTAAGTGAAATATTTTTGGAGTACGGCGTAAAACACCAACCAAATAAATAAATAAATATGCGGACCTATGTGCTAAAGATTGTCAGTGTTAACCATAAGGGAGAAACTGACAACAGACTTGGTTTCACTGGTTAACTATCACACCGTCGTCGCTGCTGAGGTTTTACTCTCTGTGCTGTGGTATTATATGCTGTATTCCTTAGTAAACCCGGATTCGTTTGTTGTACTATGAGTTCCCGATTTCTTGACCTTTGCAGTCCTTTCATGTGATTGTTCATTAAATACCACCACATCTGGAATAAAACATTATTTGGGCTAAACTGACAAACGGTCGGATTTCATTGCTTGGGTCTTACCGTTCGCCAACGTTCAGATTGTCGTCGATGCTCTGGTTTCACTCTGTGCAGTAGTCATTTGTATTTATTTTTACTGCTTTGTGGACACGTATCAACAAAAGGATTCCTTATCACCGCGCTTACTATGTCTGGCTATTTATGTATTTAATAGATGGATGTTTTACGCCGTACTCAAGAATATTTCAGTTATACGAAGGCGGAGGTCGTATATTGGGGAATGCTTGCAAGAGCACTAAAGATTACATTCTTGAGACCAAAATCAGAGCAGCGACAATAGCGTGCTATTTGCCAAATCGTCACACGTAACCGATGACGTCTGCCCCAACGTCATCTTACCTAAGTTTGGGCTTTATTGTAAATGTTTTAACCCTACAAATTCTCCCACCCCCATCCCCACCCTCAACCCACCCACCCCATCTTCTTAGAACCATGTCCTAAACAGAATTTGGTAAAACAAGTCAGTAAATTAACAAAGTGCATTACGAGACTTGCGGTAAAAAGTACGTTTCTCAGAATGAAGGCCTCTTTCCATTAATAAGTCTTCATTTATTTATTTATTTATTTATTTCATTAGTGTTTTACTCCGCGCTTAAAAACATTTCAGGTGTACGACCGCGGCCAACAATATAGTGGGAGGTTCCGGGAGCAGCTAGAGGGAAACCCACAACTATTCGCGGTTTGCTTCATATCTTCCACAGACCTTCCCACGTACGGGCAGAGAGGAAGCCAGCGTGAGCTGGATTGAACTCACAGCGACCGCACTGGTGAGAGACTCCGGTGTCATTACAGATCGAGCAGTCGTAGTATCAATTTTCCAATTCGATGTTCGGTTTTCAAATTTATTTCCCTTGTTTGTTTGCTTGTTTCCTTCGCGGTACCACGTGGTGGACGCTTAGAGAGTTTTCAGCTCATTTGTTTTATCGCTTCAATGATTCAGCGCGAGTAATTCAGATTTGAATGAATGAAAAGTCATGGCTAAACACCACATCGGCAATATCTCATCCATATCGTGGAGACATTCAGTTATGAGCTTTGACGTGAAAAGAACCCTCGGGAAGTTTACAGTGTCTCGTTTTAATAGAAATAACAAAGAGTGTATAAAATGAGATAACAGTGTAATACAGATAAATTATGGCGCTTGTATAACCTGTAATACGTGTGAGACAAAATGAAATGCAGTAATCTGACAAACCGCAAACGAGGTCTCAAGTGGCTGAGGTTTCTCTTATTGTGCACATGCGATGCAAATAAATCATTTGAAGTAGTTCTTGACCAGTTACGTCTAGTATATTTCATTTAACATCACAGTAATTCTTTTTTACCTAATTCTGCTTAATCTATGGTGTTAAGGGACGTGTCAGTTGTTACATCTTAAACCCTGAGTTAAATTCACAACTTCCATCGGGCTATGCCCGGTTTCCTCTCATCATAATGCTGGCCGCCGTGGTAGATATCAAATATTCTTGATTACGGCGTAAAACACCAATCAAATAATAAATTCACAAGAGGTGGGATTTCCCCGTGACCATTGGTCAACTTTCGTCGATGCCCTGGTTTTACTCTCTGTGCTGTAGCGTTTATTTTCAGATGAATTCTGACACCATTAAGGATTTAAAGCCATTATTAGATCCGCAGCCTTAAAGCCAGTTGAGCAATTTATTTCATTCCAACTGCGGTTTTATGTTAAACGTAAACAAAGACAGAGAGCTTTCGGATTGTTGCGTTGCAAGGTGGCCAGTATTAATACGTCATCATTTTTTGCGGCCTTTGTGATGTATTATCGTTGTAAGCGGTCCCTTACCTTTTGTATGCCATGCACGCCAGCCGCCATGGACGCCAGCCACCATGCACCTTAGTACATGTGCCTATATGTTTTGAGGAAGTAACTTTTGTCTAAATGGCGTTGTCTATAGATTATAGCGCAATAAGCCGACGTCATTTTAAAGGAAAGTGAGGAAAAATTTTTGTGAAAGTGACCCCTGAAACGGATATTTTGTGACGCAGTTTCTTGTCATGATTTGTAAATGGACTATTACTTTTATTTCATTGTAGTTAATTTCTATGGTAAAATGGAGATACATTAATTTTGTGATTTGAAGAATTTACGTAAAAATCAAGTGGCTGTCCCAGCATGTATACCACCGTAAACTACAACGGAGACAACTGTGAATTCATCATGTGTGATTCATTTCTTTATTTATTTGTTTATTTATTTATTTATTTGATCTAATATTTAGACAGTGAATAAGAAAAAACAAAATGAAGCTGTGGTCTTTCTATATTCAATTTTGCGACCAGTGCCTCTGTGTTAAACAATTATTCCTTTCTGAAGAACAGGTAAAAGTAAATTATTCTAAAGGAATATAGTAATAAAAATAATTAAAACGTTGTTTTTGAAAGTGGAAGTCACAGTGTGAAGGATCGTATAAGTTACCAGACATGTGCTATTTAAGCGTTTACTCGAAGAATTGGAGAGAGAGAGAGAAAAAAAAACAAAGATAAGATGGCCGGACATCACCGTTTATGTGTGACCATTTGCCACATTTATCACACTGCCTTGCCTGGTCTAGCTTGTATAACTTTGTGTGGTGTAGTCTTATAGTCTGCCGTGTTCGTGCCCTGTCCTGCTATTGTTGCGGAAATACAGTAATCGGCAGGTAGGGCTTTGATCATAGTAGTGCAGATCGGCCAGCATATGCTGTTCGTCATGCACCTCCTGGTATCTCATTATACCGATATTTTTTTTTTGTTTTTTTTTCGTCACAAAATATGTTTTATGTTCACTGCCTGCTTTATAAGTAGTATAATTATTGTTTTCAGAATCAGTGGGGCATTGCTTTTAGTAGTATGTGGATGTGTCTACATGTATTTATTGGAATATCAGATTAGAATGGAAGGGATGACATTTGCAAGTTATGTAAGGTCAAATAAAGCGTAAATTGTGGTGAATTTGTGTGAATTTGTCCATTTAGTATTGTTCTTAAACTCATATTTATCAAATGGGCGTTGCTGAAAATATTCCGGTGATATCTGTATATGATGAATTAAACTGGACACCAAACTGATGAGCCACATCGCCTGTCTTTCCCAGATTAAATAGGTTCCTTCTATTGCTGTGAGTAATTTAAACAGACCATGCCAGATGATTCTGGTAAAATAGGGATTGGCGGTAATCATATCAAATATTTCTTTTTATCTTCGAATATGACACAAATTGTAATAGCACGTATGTCCGGTCTAGATCGGTAATAAAATTTATAGTGCGATAACTTTATAACTTTTTTAAGCTTTACAATCATTTTAATACGTGTCTAAAAGACAATAATTTGAGCTATTCTTTGTAAAGAGAGAAAGTTTCAATTGATTAGCGAACATGAGTTTTTTGCCAAATGTCTCATGTACTACCTCTTTAAAGCTTTAGTGTAGTTTTGCCTCTATATATGTATAATAAGTACCATTTGGGTTGGATAACTAACTCCATGCCAGCATTAGCTTGTTACTTAACAGGTGATATAAGTATATATATATATATATATATATATATATATATATATATATATATAAAACCAAATAATGTTTGGCACACAAAATCTTGCGCTTGTCCGCCTACTTGTATTTCAGACATCGTCGACTTTCAGATCTGTTTTCTTTTTTTTCTTTTTTTTCTGACTGGACGCAACAATTGATCTAGAACTTCAAAATACAATCTGAAAAGCGGTGTGTGATACGGGAGAGTGGACACTGACAAAAGCCTAGCCACGACAGATCGCCCGTCTCCAAAGGTCACCCGTCCAGTGTGTCGGCCCGTGCTCCTGTCTTCCCAGTTCATTGGACTTACTCAGTGTTAAAGCCTGGCTGTTTTGGGGTGTACATGGATTGATCTCTACACAACTGGCTAATTTATCTATCAATGCCATTGCAAAAATATTTTCATGCCACCATGAGATATTTTATGTCATGTAAACACCGTTTAGTGACAGCGGTCTTTCACTTTCTTCGAGTATCCCTAGGGGCCTGCCCGGCTTCAAACAACCATGCTACTGGCAGCCATCGTACAAGTGAAATATCCTTCAGTGCGGCGTAAAAGACCAATTAGAATAAAATCAATTAAAAAAATAAGTCAGATAGAATCTGGTGTTTGCGTTTTTGGTTTTGTAGATCTGTGTTCGACAGTATTTAATAATAATGCCCTACCTGAGCTAAATAGACAAAAGGCCGGATTTGTAAAGGTTACTTGCGAACTATCACACTGCCCATCGCTGCTCCGGTTTGCTGTATTCTTTTATATTTATTTATTTTTGTTTTCTTCGCTAGTGTTTTACGCCGTACTAGGGAATTTTGCACTTCTTGATTCCTCGCTTGGCGCTCATCATTGAGAGATTTGAGCAAGTAAACAGGACAGGTTGGCCCGGTGTCAGTATAATGTGAAGTCAATTTGTCGGCTTCGAAGCCCAGATATATATCCCCAAGGGGGCCTCTGTGCCCGAGGGGTTAGCCTGTCAGCGTGGTGTGATGACCCCATGCAACTCACCAATGTGGTCGCGGTGAGTTCAAGTCCAGTTCTTGCCAGCTTCCTCTCCGGCCGTACTTTGGAACGTCCGCCAGCAACTTGGGGATGGTCGTGGGATTTCCCCGGGCTCTGGTTCGTACCAAAAATAATGCTGACGGCCCTCGTATAAATGAAATATTCCTGAGTACTGCGTAAAACACCAATGAAATAATTGAATACATATATCCCCAAACTTTCGTGCGGAACCAAGTCATACCACCACATGCAACTTCGCGCGACGGCATTTCAAAAATTCAACCAAGCAGGGCGATTTCTTTTATCTGCTGCTACTGGAAGTGACGTAATAGCATTTTGCCACCTTGCCTGTCAGCCTTCAGTAGGGTGGGGGTAGTCAGCCAGGGCAAACATTTTAAGTTCTATGCAAAACAGACAAAATTGCGATATGTTTTCAAACAGTGCAGAAATCAATAGTGTATCAACAAAATATAACGTTTGTGTGACAATATCATCCAATCAATGGCCCAGCACTCTTGAATTCGGAGGTAAACCTTGGGCATGTAGCACACACTCCTCCATACTGAAGGCATACCTGTTCCTATTTTAATTCCGTGATGCAAAGTGGGCGTAGATGATGACGTCATTACGTGATTGGTCTGTGGATTATAGCCACGGGGGAGAAGCCTTATAACAGTTCGTTAAAAACCATAATATGGTGTGCAATGCAAGTACGTCGCGTCTGGAAAAGTTCGTCTAGATTGCCAAACGTTTGTGATCCCTCCAGCCATTCCGACTTCCTATAGACAAAAAATCTATTCGTCTGTGTAGAAATGGCCAACTCTAACTTTGGCCTTAAACCAAAAAATGGAATAAATGAATAAATTAATCAATTAATAAAAGAACGGGCTACCTGACGTGACATACATGATATACCCTTGTATATTGATCAAGGATTGGGAATCTGAAGCTGATAACAGTTGTCCTCTTTTTTCAAATGTCATGCCTTGAAATAGCTCCGGCTCCAGTATATCCTTGCAAATGATCTCTGCTGCGGTTGTTTGTCGAGAATAGTGCGCATAGGATGCCTATGACATCAAACCTATGATGATGCCAGATGTTACCAGATGATACCAGAAGACTGATCAGTGATCTACGGTATACTCTTTATCCATTGCACCGAATTTATATCCCGATATGTGATGTTGCATGGATTGAATATTTACTGACGAACGGTGTTTGCCCTCTAGATATGCGGTGATCTTGATGCAAGTCGCTGTCAGCATCTCGCGACGTCGTAATGCCGGTTCAGCATTTACACGCACGCACGCCGTCGGCTCGGCAAACTTCGGGTGATCAGCTTTTTCGGAAAATATCGACGACTTAGAAACCCGTAATCCGGGAAATCCCGATTCTGCATGGAACAGCATGTTCAGCGATTTCAGAGTCGACGTCCAAATTTATCTCAGAAGTTCCCATGTCTCTATCTCTTTCCTTACCATCTTAGGAAAAAGGTTTTGGTGGCACGATTCCATCGAATGTCTTAGCATAAATACTCTCGCATATATTTGTTGATTCTGTGACTGTATCAAATGATTGTAATTCATTGCCACAAGTTTTAAGATTGCAAAATAACGAAAAAGCAATATCCCAATAATTGACCACAAATATGATAACTTGGTGTCTGGCCACTCGTTATGTGGTGAAACACTATCACATTTTTGTAACAGAAGTGATTTAATTCGCAATGTTTTTTGAAAATGCTTACATTATTAGTATAAGCGCGCTCGATTTCATCACGTTTTGAGCAGCATCAAGTGGCGATAAATTCCTAAAGGCAAGAAAAACACTTAAATTTCAATTGATATTTGTAGAAAATGGGGATTGCCTTGCCTTTCAGTGTGGTTCTACTATGAAACACTACACTGAAGACATCAGACAGGGCGACACAGCAAAGAACGTTCAGATGCGACAAATATAGGTCACTCCTTACGCTGCTCTGACGTAACATAAATACGACACCTCCAATCTTTTTCATATTTCAAAGACAAAAGCGCTGAAGAATGAAGCAGAGATCGCGGCCATTCCCTTTCATCATTCTTTGCCACTAATTATGTATGAAAAATGTGTGAACCTTGGAGTACTGTTTATTTGTGCATAATTTTTCAGAATAGATTTTGAGTGAGATTTTCTGAACCAGCAACCTGCGGATGGTCGTGGGTTTCCCCCGGGCCCTGACCCGTTTTCCTACCACCACATAATGTTGGCCGCCGTCGAAATTAATATTATTTATCACGGCGTAAAAACAACCATATAAATGGGTAAACATTATTGTCTTGTTTTCCCTTGGCCCGGTCCCTTTGATCTCAAGTTATTTTACAACCGAAGGAAAACCAAAGAAGTACAGAGAGGAGAATCAAACAAATTTTATACGAAATTATGCGGTGATGGTATCGTTGTTCTCGAAACACTCCATAGAATTAGCTAACGTAAAAACAATTTAAGAAGGCCTATTTTTGGGTGGAGGAAAACACCAGTGCATGAAACTAAGTATATGTCTGAAGAATATTCATTGAATCCTGAACATTTGGTAAGTTAGAGTCGGTTTATAACCAAACTGACTCTCAAACCGGCAATCTAGGACATCCCTGCTTACGTGACATCTCGGTTTCATTGTAATGTGATGGGATGTGACGAGACGGTAGACTGTGACTTTGGCCTGGTGATTCAGTCAAGCAGCACCGTTTACATATCGGCAATACTACTCAGGCACCCGCAGGAAGGAGATATATTCCTGATAAAATAACGTTGAAACAGACGTCAGTAGAAGCCATTCTTTGAAATAACTTCCAGTTTTGAAAGTAGAAAAAGCACTTTTGAAATTAATGTTGGCCATTTTGTAAAGAAGTTTGAAACACAAATATACAAAAAAGTTGTGTTAGAAATACAATTAGAATGAATGATTATGGCTTAACGCCACATCGGCAATATCTCAGCCATATCGTGGCGAGAATACAATTAGAAATGCCAAAATATTACTAATACAAAAAAGTTGACCAGTTTTGACCCAATGATGCTGAATAGTTTTGAAATGAATATTTTACAAATATACGAAATAAAAAATGCAATTACCTCACAACTCTTCTTCAAAAGTGGAACATAATTTGAAACTGGTGGTGATTTATTCTAAATGTAGACAGCAGGATTATTTCAAAGATGGTAAATATTTGTTTCAAA
Organism: Acanthopleura granulata; assembly: GCA_016165875.1. NCBI lineage: Eukaryota > Metazoa > Mollusca > Polyplacophora > Chitonida > Chitonidae > Acanthopleura > Acanthopleura granulata. Next base: position 914,419 of record JABBOT010000039.1, read on the forward strand.
ACTGAAAGCTGTAGCATATGTGGTCAGTTTCTACTTTAAAAGTAGCTTTTATGTCAGAACCGTCTAAAAACGGTTCCTGCACACGTCAAGAACGACCGAGAAATATTTTAACGCCATAGGACACGTGCTACAAATCACTTAATATAAAAACGTTTGCTCCCAATTCCATCTTTTCCACTTTTACAATACTTTATTATGACACAATTCTTACAAACGTGTACTTCTTACACAATCTCACCGAGGAATTCAAGTTACACGACGTACCATAAGCTACAGGGAAAGACACATTACTTTTATATACAAACATCAACATTATGAATATCGAATATACAATATTAAAATATTATTGTCCTTTGCCAAATATTATGTATTTACAGACGTGTAAGTATTTGTATACAGAAGACTAATTTGGTCCAAGTATATACCGGACGTTATATTTAAGTAAACGAAATAAACAAATGACCGTGATTGATTATCAGTTGTAAAATAACAGTTTTTGTCTAAGGATTAATCAATACTAATCCTTTGTAAGTTTGTTCTATGGACAAACATCTAGATCAAACCACCTGAACTAATATATAAACATATAAAAATTGACAAAATCAGTTCCGAATACATTAAGTTATTTTGTTTGATCTTGAATGAGATAAACGTAAGTGCAGAATGTAACGTATCTTTTCATCTTTCTGGTCACATGTAGCATTATATTGACTAGGACATTTAGACGCTTCTCATGAAATTAAAATTTACAATTTGTACATGCCGTGCACCTGATGAAAAAAAATCTAGCCTGATAGACAATTTCAGAAAATACGTTAATTTAATTTAGAAATATATATAAATATGCTCCTGTTTCTTTGAGATAAGGAAGTAAGTGATTTGTATGCTATTTGGAAAATACGATCAAATATTTCTTAAAGGCGAAGAAAAATATGGACGTTTTTGTGCCTGTTCACAGTTTATCTCAGATTACCTCCCTTTCCACTTGCACCTGATATCTAGCACATCTGCAGGCTAGTAAGGAACCTTAGGAGAAACGATACAATTAGATAAGCCTCACGAAGTAAGACCTTTATCTAACACCGGATGTGTATCATACAGGTACACACAACTGTAACAGACTTGAACATGCACACCTTTGTGCAATAGGAGTATACATATTGAAACGTGTGTATTAGTGGTACCCATCGTTGTGTACCTGTGGTGCGCAAAAGTGTAAATGTACAATTTTGTTATGGTTTTGTGTGAAAAACACGGTCGTTTTTAGAGAATGTATGGTAAAAGTGTAAAGACATTGACCAGCGCAACACTCTGAGTGCAAGGTTCGAGAATATCAGTGATCACGGAAATACCCGAACACAGCCATGACACACTCCAGTAACGATATACTCCTTTGTCATACTCCTCGCAGCGCATGAGTCGTTCTTTACATTCGCTTTTACGTTACTGCCACCACCGGCAAATTTTGTACAGAAATCTTGATCAACGAATAGGTCACTGAGGTCAAGCGTCAAGTCACGTCACAAAACACAAAAATTCCGTCCCAAACTTTATATATTTTATAACTTGATGTATTCTCTTCACCGAGGTTATGTAAATTATGATTCTAACGGAGAGCTGAAACAATTTTATAGGTGAATTTCTGATTATAAGTCCGCGCAAGGACATCAGTGGCGAGGCCTTGTCTGAAAAGTCCTATTTGCGGTTAAGTAACTGCAGCAGTGGCAGTGAAGTAAAGAGAGCGCAGATACCGGCACGTGTGCTGTAAGGAATATGGTCATCTGTGTGCCTTACCACATAACATAAGGCAGACGATAATCCCACTGTTGGATGTAGAAATGTTAACAACTTGCCGCGTTGAAATAAACGTAATACTGGAGAACAACTTTAAAACGTATCAGATTGTGAAAATGGACATTTGAGGTGTAGCATGCACTTAACAGGGTGGCATATAATGAATAGATGGCCAGAGATACACGGCCCTCCAAGTCACACACTATGAACAATCTCATAACAGGCACGTTGTAATAGTTATAAAAGTATATACTTTCTTACATGGTTTATTCTAGTATAATATAGAACAGCCAAAACAGTGTACACTAGCAGCAAAGGCTTGGAATTTCACTGCTGTAAGCGAAATACAGCCACAAATTCAACATGGTTTACACTGTATACACTTTTATACAGTATTCCATGAAAACGAGATTTAACTTGACATACTTTCTATTTTGGTCCTTAGGAAAAGTGATCTACTTTGTATGAAGAATTAAGGGACGAGTTACAATATTTGAAAAATGCCTTTGGAGTAATGTTTGTCTCATAATAAATAAAGTTAGTTAAGTTAGCACAAGTCAGTGCTTGTATAAACAATGATTGGATTATAAAACACGACAGTTGTAATGATGATAAATCGCTTAAACGATGGAAGTACATTGTATAATATATGACAAAATGTTATTGAAATAGACTGGCGAATAATATATTTCAGATAGATACCTCTAAAAAAACCCTATACTATCTATCGTGCCTTGTCCGTTATACCATAGACAGTCCTGCAGCCCGTACAAGCTGTGTACTATGTTGTGTACTTTTGTGTATGTGCCAGAAGAAAACATATTCGCTGTACACATTCATCTTAGTCTGAAGATGTCTTTTACTGCGTGCTCTTAGGTTTCTTCCTCTGGCCCCAAATTTTGAAATGTCATGGTGCATCAGCATATGACCTGCGCTGGAACATTCTTCTGCTTTAAAACGTAATCAAAGCCACGACCAGAAACAAAATTAGTACATGTTACTTTTGATGTTTTTTTTTACTTGACTGGTGACTGAAGCCGTAGTCAAGATTATTTCACTTACGTGGCGACGGCTAGCATTAAGGTGGGATTCATTTTTGCCTTAGCTTTGCCTTTAAGAACTTTTTTCGCCCCATAAGATTACCAGACTATCCATTATAGACAATTTTACGAGTTTAACAAAATGGTATGATAAACAAAGGAAACGGAAAGCGACTACTTTTTACCTCTAGTTCTAGAGAGGCGAATCTTTCCATTCGGAAAGCTACTGAGAACAACGAAACTAGAATCACCTGTCTGGTATCGTCCAAACAAAAACCTGATCGGCGTCATATATGGAGCTAATGCTTGAATTCCTATTAATCCGTCAGTCAACGCCTCATTATACCTTTCTCATTTGAACACCTGACAACGTGCACAGGAGCTTCTTACGGACACTCTAGGGCAATACGTCTTTTGCTGCCGCCAAGTTTAAGTATATGAATAATGCATCAGATACATTCGTTGAATTTGTTTTGTTGTTTTCTTATTGTTTTGAATTGTTTCCTTGTTGCTGTTTGTTTGTTGTTTTTTATCATTTTCCATAAACCTACAAAATGTTAATTTTGTTCTGTAAAATTGATCTACTTTTCTACGAAATGGCAATAAGCCTGAAGACAGGCATATGTATCGATGAGGTGTTACTAAGTGTTTACTGGAAAATTCACCCAGCGCTGTCAGTGCAAACTGGAAAGTGGAAAGTAATAAGGCCTGGCTTTTGGTGTATTCACACAAATCCGTTGACATTAATGCTTGCAGTGTAGTGTTCGAGCATTTTAATTTCGGCTAAGGTTTTCAGTAACGGCTCTGGTAAACAGATTCACGGACACACAGTGACTTGTGGAAGATTCAAGCCAAAAATATTCAGTCATGCACGCGTTCGCAAACCAGAAACACATATCTGTAAATGGTCAGTCTAAAAAATTTACCTCCCACGCAAGTGCGGTATCTCGCTTATCAATGACAACTGACGTCAGAGACGCATGTGTGAAACGACTTCCCTGTAAATTTCTAAGGACATACGTAAGCAGTTATTGAGGAAAAATGAAGTACTTCTGCCAACTATTTTTGCTTGACATATATACTTTTTCTCAATTGAGGCCAAGTCGCATCCTCGAATATTATAGTTCAAAGTACATGCTGCCACTGTACACTGATTCATCTGTGGATCTCTAAATAGTAATATGTATATACATATCAAAGAAAAATATAACAGTTCCACGTCATATCTTGTAACATATTTCTTGCTTAAACTAGTTCTGACTTCAACTACTTTTTGCTTCAATTAAATTTTGTACCTCTACAACTATTTTCTCGTCGGAATTATGTCTAGTTTGTAAACATACCCGCATACCAAAAATAGAACGTTTAACTATGTCCTTCAGGATGCATTTCTTGCTTAACACATTCCTCTCTTGGACTATTTTCTTGCCGGAACTACTTTTCTTTCGTGATATACCCTCGTCTCTTAGTGGGTGCGAAATCGCTCCCAATTTGCTGACTGAGCCATGACGTCACTACCGGGTAACATCTGTCCATCCAGCGAATATTTGCCCTGGAAAAATACATAAAAACTCAATGAATGAATAATTTTAGCGTAACACAACATCGACAATGGTTCGGCCTATCGTGGAGATAGGACCTGTTAAACTGGCATGTATAAAAACTTTATCTGGTGATATTGTCCAAAGGCCTACTGAAAACGAATCACAGCATCGCCAGCGACGCTGTTCAGTAGTTTAAATATGGAGTGGACAGTGTAGAATCTTTGCCGGACATGGGCAAAGTCTACATCGTCGACCAGGTTATGTCTGCTGTTATACCGGAACAAAACGTTGGAGTAATACACCAGTTGGGAATGACTCGTCGCAAACTAGTTGACCACTTTTTTTGAGAAAGTAATACATTAGGATGTAATACAACTAGTACACATGAACAAATGGAGTGACTGAAAAACATTGTAAAAAATATTGTGTGCAGCGAAATTTGTTACTGAGCTTCTACACTTCTGATTCCATCACGAGATTTCTCGGTTACCCGGCGGAATTCGGAGGTTTACTCTGGGCACAACCATAACCATCACCACCATCACACAAGTGAAAAATATCTGAGCACGTCATCAAACACCTATCAATTAATCAATCAATCAGACTAGCCATGCGTAGATCTGAGAGCAACCTCCAAATAATCGTGAGTTTCCCCTGGACTCCGTCCGATTTCCTCCCACCATAATGCTGGCCGACGTCGTATAAGTGAAATAAGTACTGCATCAAACATTAATCAACTGAAAAAAAACAACATAGAAACAACTGATCAATCCATCTGTCAGTCCGCAGTTTTGTAGCGCTGTGACTTACCGTATCAGTGCCAGGGAACTCGCTGCCGCCTTTACCGCGGTGTTTGGGGGGTGTGCTTTATACAGCCTCTCCAGCTACAACAAAAACAAAATCGTTTGACTTATTTACTTAATGACTCATTCATGGACTTACTTGTATACATTTTGTAAATATATTTATTTACTTCTTGCCACATATTTCCTTCTACCCATGTCTTTCTTTATTTCGGTGTATTCATCTATTCTAATACACTGATCCTTTTCCGTGTATTTATCATTTTATGTATTTATTAGGGTCCAAGCCATTCGGGCTTGAATACCGTTTGTTTTCGATGAGGTTATTATACTTATTATTCTCAGCAAATATGTGCCGCAGTTTCTGAGAAAACGGCACGTCACACAGGCATAAAACTTCAGTATGTTTATCGTAGAGACCGGAAGTTTTGCACTTAAACGTTTGGAAACATTTGGCCCTGTGACTTGGCGGCCGTATTTTTTTTTGGTGAAAACATTTAAAAACTTCTTCTGAAAAAAGCCTGAACAGATTGTTCTCAAACTTAGTATGCAGTATCTCCAAGGCTGTGCATTTCAAGTTTGAAAAGGACAGTTTGACTGGTGGAAAATTCTAGAGGCTCGTTATTGGGTTAATATGTATTGTGGCCAAAAAAACTCATTTTCCCAAATATTTTCTAAACTGTTGAGAGTTTTACTGTCGGAAATTTTATTTACCTTATGTTGATTTATGCAGTTTGAGGCGCTGATTCCGAATATGCAAATTTTGGAAAACCGGAAGTGCCGTCATCAAAATCTAACTTGGCTGTATCTCCATACCGAGGGAAGCTAGAGACGCAGTCTTAAGGCCTAACATCATTCCAAGGCATGGAGACAAATTTTACTTAACCGGATGGGACGTCAGAAAACCGAAAGCAGTACATACCAACAAAAAAAAAATCACCATTTTTGCAAGTTTCAAAATTGAAAAACTTCTGCAGCTGAAATGGCAATTCAGAACTGCGCAAAATTTAGGGATGTGGTAAACCTGGGGATTGTCTTTTGTGAAGATGTGACTGACCTGAAATTTTGCATAAGTAACAACTGTTGCCTCCGGACTATTTGGACAGAAAAAGAATGCAAAGTGTGAGAAATAGCCTGAACCTGAAATGTGATAAAAATGTGATAAAAATTTGAATGTGAGTTTTTAAATATGCTACTCAGCATAGTTTTGCCTCCTGATCACAAATCTGGTCTTATTTCTTTCGTACAGTGCATACAAATCCCGATCAAATAGCGCAAAGGCGCAATTTTCACCACATTTGCAGGTCACGTGACAGAAGATGGTTAAAGCTATAAATCGCAAGATCACTCAGCGCAAAGCGCTATATATGTAGAGTATGTGTGCTTAAAATCTTTGAGCTCTTAAAAAATGCAGAATGTACAGCGCTTCAAAAGTTTACAAAAAGCCGATTTACTATATTTGGCACATGAACGTCTATATGATATACAATGCATCTACAATGCACTCACGTTTAGGATGAATGTGCAAATATTGAAAGCATGCTACCGATCGTAGTTTGACGTCCTGATCACGAATCTGGTCTTATTTCTCTCCTATGATGCATACCTTCGTCGCTAATTGCGATGAAAGTGTGAAAATGGCAACTTCTCCCATATTTGGAGCTCAGGTTACAGACATACTTTACAACCGTAAACTTGAAAATCACCACGTACAAATCATTACATAGGTATGATATCTCTGCCTAAATTCTTTTTGCTGTGTCAAGAAATAGAGGACTTGCAAGGCTTCAGATATTGTTCACAGACCGATTTACTACATATGGCATTTACATCTATATACATGCTAAATAGTGTACATACAATGTGTTAATGGCTTCAAAGTATACGCTTTTTAATTAGGTCATCCAGCACCATTTAGTTCACACAAATTGACGACAAATACACAGGAAATACTAGTACCGGCTTGAACCCCGGCATTGCTGCTTCAGCAACTTTTCTTCCTTTTTTGGAAATTTTTCTATTTATTTAATTTCGCTCATACATATCTCACCTCCTCCAGCTCACTACTTGAGCTGATGTATGCTGTAAAGTGAGGGATGATTTCCCGCAGTGAAAACCAGTCGTATTCAAATCTGTAAACAGACATTCAACATCATATCACGTTGCTGCGAGTGAAACCATCCAAGATTCTGTTCTTGACGGCATGTAACATAACCATACGACAACCTGGAGATAAGTTAAATCATCGGCATTTACTTCATGGGTTTGGATTTATTGCGTTAAAATTTAAAAGTTCTGTTTTTAGGTTTTATCTCGGCAGCCATGGATAGAACTAAGTTCATTAAGATCCGAGAATTAGCACTAACACATTTCCTTTCAAAGCGTACTGGCAGCATACGTGATGTCCATACACTGTCAAGAGGGGGAGAACGACACACACAAAGCCTGCTTTCAGTGGATTATTTCCCTTGATTTACTATTTTGCAAAGTTGTCTTCCCTTGTATACGAATATTGTCATGACATCGTGGAGTGGAGCACATGGACTACTTTCGTATTGCGAACTGGAGCTCTCAACGAATTGGAGCCAGAATATCAGTCAGCGTTGGGCAGTTTCAGTGGAACCAGTTGCCCAAGTAGGTCCACGTACATGCACATCCTCACAGGCTCACAGGAAAGCGGGCTTCCCTATCACCATTTGTTATGTAAATGTAACCAAGACAGTCGGTTATACTTTTCTTTTGTTTTTACAACAGGGATACAGTCATGACTGTATGACAGGCATGGGATTTGCCAGATATGCATAGGCACTGCCACAGAATGAATGTGCCAGTCGGACAGAGCTCTGGGTGACTTACGGGATTGAAAACTTCCTTAGTTCTGCATATAAAATGGGTGTTGTATAATAAACGCATGAGTTGTGGTTTTGAAAGTAGGGTAAAATCAGATTTTCCCATCTCAACAGAATTAGGATTTCTGCCTTATAAGTATTTTGCGTGACGTCAAACACGTTTGGTGCTTCGGTTTTATTTATGGCGTGTGTCATCTACTCATTATGACGTCCTTCTGTTGATGCTGCAATAGAAACTTGGCTGTTACTAAATCGATATGTCCGACTTCAGACTTTTGCAGGTATGACATTGGCATATTGTCAGCCTAGCTGGCTTCCTATCCTATAATCCTGCTTATGCGGTCGCTATGAGTTCAAGTCCAGCTCATGCTGGACTCCTCTCCGGCCGCACATTTGTAGATCCGCCAGTGGCCTGCGGATGGTCGTGGGTTTCCCCTGGGTTCTGCCCCGATTCCTCCCATCATAATGCTGGCTGCCGTTGTATAAGTGAAATATCCTTGAGCATGCCGTAAAACACCAATCAAATAAATAGATACTTTCCGCCTTCTTTCATTTACTGCATGAATCGTGCCATTTATTCCCATAAAATGGGATTTTGGAAACTGCTCTTACGATTATTGCCCCGGAATGCCCCTTTTGGCTGACGTCTGGTACACTAATGTCGATTTCGACGCCTAGGTTCTGCAAGGGGATGCGGATCTTACAATTCACAAAACAGCAGTGCCCTCCAAATACTTGAATCACAACGCCTGTAATCTTAATAATAACATAACCTGAAGTCACGATGGATAGTGGGGAACTTTTTGGTCAAAATGAAAACATTTTAAAACACTGTAACCCAATAACAAAATACGCGTAATTTAGCTCGGGTTGTAATAACCCTTCGGATAAATTGTTTTGCTCTGCGGTGGCGCACACCACTCTTAAGAATGGAGCCGCCAACACGACTCAGCATTTGTATTTGTGCACTATGAATGCTCATAGCTGCCATTGTTATTCAGGCAGGTGGCTGGAGCTGTTCTTTCATGAACCACAGGATCTGCTTCCCTTTGGCCAGGGTACCGTATTGCTTATACCTTCTGATAAATTCCTCCCAGTGCTCGCTCACGAACTGTCTGGACACCATGCGACCGACCGGATTTTTTTCTAAGAAACCGAACAGCAGTCGGACATCCTGCATATCGATCATGCGCTGATCAAACACCCAGTTTACGTATCTGGAAAAGAAGTATTGAATTATAAGTCGATGTTACACATGGCCGTGTGCTGGGTGATATAGGATTAATACTAATAATCAACTAATTTTTTCCTGAAAACGAATTAATCCGTAATCTGGGACAGAACAATACGTTAGATCGATCGGCGACAAACGACATAGTGGCTGCGCATCACTTCCGCCTAAATTTATCAAATGAATCAGATTTAATACCCGTTCAACATTCAATCAAGCTGATAACATATGGTTATCATCAATCTTATCAGTTCAAGGATGATTTTTTTGTTTGATTGGTGATTACGTCGCACTAAAGACTATTTCGCCTATAGCATTGTGGTTGGAAGAAACCGTACAGATCCGGGTGAAAACCCACGACCATCCGGTGAAGAAGCCAGCTTGAGCTGAACTTAAACTCACAGAGACCGCGTTGGTGACAAGTTCCTGTGTCATTGTGCTACGCTAGCGCTCTAAACCCCTCGGCCACGGAGGCCCCTGTTCTCCATGATAAAATTGTTCTTAACACGGTCTTATGTAATACAGCCTGGTGTCTGTTCGTCATGATCAGAAACTGTTGAATGCTTTTTTTTCCCACGAGTAACTTCTCTTTCTTACTTTGTACACATAGAGATACGTGGGATTGTCTGCCAGCAACCTGCGGATGGTCATATGTTTCCCTCTAGCTCTGCCCCTTTTCCTACCACCATAATGCTCACCGCCTTCGTTTAAGTGAAATATCCTAGAATATGGCGTAAAACACCAAGCAAATAACTATTTTGTACACTTTCTTAGTTCTTTTAGACGTTTTGAAAATATATTTTCCATCACTGAAACGGAGCGCGCCTTTTGGTAGTCGGCGAAGATATTTGTGCTTGTTTCGACGCATAGATTCTATTTATAAAAGTGCATTAGACTGTGCTTTTGAATTTGCACATTCAGTTCCGTTTCTTGCTGGGTCGGTCGGAGCTTAAAATCTGGGGGTTTATCAGTCTACAGACAATGACACGTTCTTCGAGTGATCGATGAATGTCTGACTTGACAGTTAGGGACTGCCAAAAATCCGGTTGGTGCGCAACAGGAGTATTTGAAAATTTGTACTTATATTTCAATAAATAATGATCCGTCTTTACCGACCATCTTTGGTTCCACGGGTATATCACACGATATTTAACATAGTTCCCCTAAATGACTTGACAGCGGGATGAGCGCACATGTCCAGTTAATGCACTCATAAGTAGGTCCACGACCGTTTTCAACATTTCCAAATTTATCATTTAGATTTCTTTTTTTTTTTTTTTTTGAACACATTTGCATATTTCTAACCTCCACAAGATCCACAGATGTCGGGATTGGGCCAGGGCCTCCAACATGGTTGACTTTTCAGTTGGCACGTTCGTCTCTACGGACTTCTTCCACAGGAAGTTCCACTCCTCTTCCCCACCTTCCCGTATTCCTACGCTGTAGATCGTCAAGGCATAATCAGCCGGAAGTCTGTAAAACGTTATATTTAAAACAGTTAAGAAAATAACGCGTCATGCACATTGAAAACAGCTATCTAGCTTACAGGACTTGAAGTTTTCCGTTCCTTTACCTTGTTCCGTTCTTATACCTTGCTCCATGACTTTACCTTGTACCGTTCTGCATCCAATCCTTGAACATTCCGTGAGCGTATTTCACCGCTTCCGTTACTCCCGCCCGACACGCTATGTCCAAAATTATCCGTCTTAAATATCTGCCAATGTAAAAGAGGAGTAAAGCATTAGCGTGAATGATTTTATTCATTTATTTATTTATTTCATTGGTGTTTTACGCCGTATTCAAGAACATTTCACTTATATGACGGCGGTCAGCATTATAATTGTGGGATGAAAACCTGGCAGAGCCCTGTGGAAACCGACGACCATCCGCAGATTGCTGGCAGACCTAGCCTGAAAGAGGTACATTTTCCCCTAACAGTGGTAATTCGAACCTACGCCGACTGACCATTGGTCTGTTGTAACAGCGTAAGTACTGTGTGACCAGTTTGTCCTCAGGTCACTATCGGCAGTTAAGGCAGAAGTGAACAACGGACGATGCCGCTTACGTCCGAATTACTCTACGCAGCTGAGGCTTCCCAAGTCGGGGGATATTTTTTCATTAACGAGCTGTTCATTAATATGGTTCTGCAGCAGGCCTCTTTGTCAGACGTATATATGGCACATGTGCTTCCCAGTCAAACACTAGTTGGATTTTCTTCACACCGTGTCCAGTAATGCTTATGATATACATCAACCTATAGCCTATGCAGCCTAAGACTCCTGCTCGTCGTTTGACTGAAACATTGTACGAGGTAAAACATAAACCGACATACCTACATACATACTGACACACATACATACATACATACATACATACATACATACATAATAAATAGCAAGCGAGACAACTACAAACAGGTGCGGCTTTGGAGACCGGCAAGAATATAAGACGTCACATTCGACTGATTGGTTAGAGTGTAATGCTGGTTAACGGCGTCAGAATTCACACCGATAAGTGAAAAACAAACACCTGCTAATGTGAAGTCTTCCACACAGCGTCAGTGTCAAAGACTACCAACAAACACCTGCTAATGTGTAGTCTTCCACACAGCGTCAGTGTCAAGGACTACCAACAAAACCTGCTAATGTGTAGCCTTCCACACAGCGTACGTGTCAAGTACTACCAACAAACACCTGCTAATGTGAAGTCACAGTGTCAAGGACCAACAATATGCATTCCACTTTACTCATATGGTAACAAATGGAAATGTAAAAGAAAACCATGCACGTGACTACATGCCTACCGTGTCGTTTCTACCTGAAGTAGCTAATGAGCTTCGTCCTTATTATATGTGCCCGGGATTTGGGTTGTGAAATGGGGGCTGATCAGTCACCATAATGTCATTTTAAACCGGTTTTGTATTTTGTTGTGATTAAGTTGAAATATTAAAAACTTCAGAAATACACGAGGTGGGTTAATGCATGCGACATAAGAAGGAGCACGCCTGACAAACATTCCTATAGGTGTCCATGGGGCCTTCGTGGCTCAGTTGGCTAGCGCGCTGGCTTCTTCTCTGGCCTTACGTGGGAAGGTCCGCCAGCGACCTGCGGAAGTTCGTGGGTGTCCACTGAGTCCTGTCCGGTTTCTTCCCACCATGATGCTGGCGGCCGTCATATGAGTGAAATATTCCTGAGTACGGCGTAAAATACCAACCAAATAAATAACTATATCAATCAAGACGTCCATTCTTACTTTTTAGGCAGCGACCCGGTTTCAGACACCCCAATTCTTCTGAACACTGGAGTCACAAGTTTCTTTAAATATCTCTGAAATAAAAATGAATAAATTAAGATAGTACTTGAGCAGCTGTTTAACAGACTGAATAAAACGACGATAAAAATCATGTCTGAAACATTATGCCTGTGATAAACTGGAGCGAAGGTATAAGCTGGAGCGAAGGGATACGCTGGAGCGAAGGGATAAGCTGGAGCGAAGGGATAAGTTGGAGCGATGGGATAAGCCAAATAAAGGATCAGATTTGATTTAAAATGAAGCTATTTTAGGGATTATTTCGGTCAACATATTTCTGCAACTTCAAGGAAAGAAGTATTATGAAACGAATGCACTTCATGAGAAGTCCGTGTAGTCTCATTTTCGCAACTGCATACAGAAGACATGTAATGACTTCATAAGCAGTGACTCTTCTCCAAGCCAAGAATAAAAATGTATCTTTCCTTCGTATATTTTACACAGCATATGCGTATGTCTCCAAAATTCCAAAAAGATAACACAATCTCCCTTCAATGTGTCCATCAGACGAGCAGAGCTATTCTCAAAAGTAAGATTAATAAAATTAAATATGAATTTTTTAATTATATTATCCAATCCAAAATGACATGCTGTATGTAGGAATGTCAGCCTCGTCTCGGAGGACTTGCACATGCTCAGCTCGATACAGTCACCATAACATAAGTCGAACAAACCTATTGTTGTGAACAGCCGCTAAAAGTAACTGGCATATTTCGTTAAACACAATAACTCGCAAAGTTATATTTTCAGCCATCTTCCGACACATTTTGTAAAAAAAAAAATATTTTTGTAACAGAGTAAAAAAATATCAAAAAAGTTCCTTCTTAAGGATATTTTAATGTGTTTAGAAACCGATGAGGACGTCTTTGGAGACGCAAAAAATGACTTCAGTGGTCAAAGATGCCTCTCTTGTTACATATAGTTAATAAACTATCGAATCAAAACATATAGAAATTAATGAAAATACATTATTGAGTTATTTATAGATTGTTTCTATTTTTTTTTAAATGTACAGGAAAGGAATTTTAAAATTTTACTCTCATACCTTGCACCAAGTTGGTTAAATGCCAGTGTCTTTCCATAACATATCTAGGTGGTTTAATTAGTGAGGGGAATTAGTGAGTTGTCACATGAATATATGTAGATCTGCACTGAGTTCTATCTGTCTGTTTATTTATGTATTGGTGTTCCACGCCGCACTTTAGAAAACTTCACTTCTGCCACGGCGGGCAGTGTTATGGTGGGAACGATCAAATACATCTCTTTTAGCTCACCACACTTACCTCCAACATGCCGTACGTTTCAGTTCTCGTCAGAAGTCCGCTAATAACATCCATGTTAGCGTTAAAGGCTCTCCAGGGGACGTAACTCTCTTCTTGGTCGAGGTATGTCGTCACATTTAGAGCAACATTGTAATCCAAAAGGCCTGCCCTGTGTAAATAGATTAGCACTCATAATGATACCATTGCCTGCTACCTAGCTAAACTCACACTTCATTAAAGTGGTGGGCTTAAACTTTCATGAAACAGTTTGTAGCAGTAACGAATTTTTAAGAGAAAGTACTTTTTTAATATGGTATCCCTCTAACGAATACAGGTTTTATATATTCGTATGGGTATCCTGGGTATCCAAAGAAGGTCGTGATTGAGTGAGTTAGTGCGCATGCCCCTCAAAAACCAGGTGACGCGAAACGCGGGTTCACTGCCATTCACCGACAGAAAACTTTCAAGATTCACCTCATTTCACCGTTACTGTGGTGACAACAAGAATGGCGCGTGCCACATGTGGGAAAGTTAGTTAGTTACTTGCCAAACGTTGCTCCTTTACTCCGGACTTTCCGGTTTGCTCTGTGCATAAAATTGAATGCTGACGTAAAAAAAAAAAAGAAAAACACAAACTATTATCTTTGCCCTGCCTTAACTCACTATACAGTTGTTAATGACAAAACTGCAGATTTAAAATAAAATGTAAAACACTACAGCTTCCATAACGAGATCGTATAAATATATTTATTTGCAAACCTGGCTAAGTTCAAGGCATCGTCGATTAGTCCCGCACGGTTTGACTGTGATATCAACTGAAGAACAAAAGAAGATAAATCCTAAGCGAAATATCCACATCACAAACAGTGAAACATTATCCAAAGTCAAATTCCCAAAAGCCAGATTCATCACATTTCTTAGCATCACATTCTCTTAAAATGAATATAATTCTAGCCTAAATAATCACCTGAAAGTAGAGGAAGCTACAGTTTTCACCGCACGAGAGATACACGTGTGTGATAACCGATTCCTCGAATCTGGAAGGCAGTTCACGATTTTAACACTAAATTGTTCATAGTTGTATTTTACACAATATCCTGCTACTAAGCAAGAAAAAGTATGAAAGCATCTCAGTGAGGCTTTTATTGTAATTGTTCATGTAAACATTCTGGCGATATTAAACCGCACCATGTTTATACATACAGCCCCCAGCCCCAGGTTAAGTAAAATTTGATACACTGAGGAAACTTTGAAAGGTTAAAGTGCCACTCTGGTCAGAATACAAATTGCGTTGAAATATTACAATGATATGAAAGAAATTCTACATAGTAAGCCTAACACGCTCAACAAAAGTCTCCCATCACAGCTTCCTGTTACTTCATACACCAACTTCGCGCAAATTGGTGACTTCCGCGTAAAACTATGAAGAGTTCTGACTAGCTCACGCATTTGGAGCAGCTTTCGGAGTTTCCAAAGTTTTATCACACATGACCATATCATTTGTACCGTTATGCCCGGTGGCAGGTTGTGAAGTTCAAAGGTGCGGAACTTGTAAAGAATGGACACGTATGAGACAATGCCGGCTTATATATAGACTCGTTTTATTGTACAACACCATTCAGCAGAATCTTTCCATGGCCCTGCGTCTTGTTTTCAGATCAGAAATAACATTTTTAGTGGATGGATTTTGTACGCAGGAATGAATTTAAATTTCTGACACTCACTTACTTTCCCGGACAACTTCCATATCTCAGAATCGGGATATCTTTCGCTAAGGGACACAACTCTTGAAATACAACCAACTGCATCGATGGAGAATTGGCCACGAATTAAGATGACGTGCGTAATTCTCAAATCCGTTCCGAAGTTTTATTGACGTATCCATTTATTGTTTTTCATAATACTGAGCACTATTTCTATTATTTCACGACGGTCTGCATTATGATTGGAGGAAAGCGGCCATTGGTCGGGAGAAACCCAGGATCTTAAACGGACCCAGATCTTACTCATGCACAGTCCCATGAACTGTGCTTGGGCACACAAGCGACCACATTGTTTAGAAGCTCCCGAGTCACTGTGCTGCTACAGCGCGCTAACCACTCGTCCACGGAGGCCTCTGGGATGTCAGCGAACTAGAACATGCTTACCGTGTGGTCCTCCCTGAGTTGTTTGGTAAGTTTGGCCCACATAGTTTCCTGGTAGTTCACACGGTAAAACCCCTCGTAGTTTACATTCCCCAGCAACCAGCCATCACTGTCTTTGTCAATCCATGCTGAAAACGCCAAAACAAACAATGGACTGTATATTTTCACCATCTGTTGAATATTACAAGTATTTATCTTATGCAAGAACAATCGATTCAAAGAGAAAAAATGTATGACTTTTCCCCGGGTGTAGACCAAAATTGCTTTAAAAAAATAAGCTTTGATTATTAAAATACAGTATAGTGAATTGCCTGTAAAACAACTGTGTAGAGATTTGCAAATCGACAAAGCATGTGTATCAGTGGTACACAAATTGTGTATCACCGATACACACGTCACTGTAGATGCATTACACAAATTACAAAAATTGTGTACTGATGTTTTAGACAAATTATATGGATGTGCAGTTTTACCATACTGTTGTGCACCACTCGTACACAGTAGTTTTTAGAGAGCAATGTAACTCCATGTAAGGACCTGGAAAGGGGTGCTCCAAATTAGTTTCAAACACCTCTGGACACAGTGAGGTCATACAAAAGAGTGCATCTTATAGTCTTTAACGTCTTTTTCTAGACGTAAACTTAGGTAAAGATATACTATAGACGAACTCCGATGAACCTAAAGGCAATTATGGACAAAATGCCCGTTCGTCTCATGTATTTCTTTAGTTTTTATACCAGATACAGATAAGTACATTCTATTAATACACAAGCTCATTATTATCACGCGAGAATGGTGTTATAACACAGGATCAGTGTTATCAGACGAGAAACGTGTTATCACACACGATCATAATTATCACGTGAGAATGTTGTTGTCACACAAGATCAATATCAAAACATGGGTTGGCTATGTTACACATAATCCATTATTACATAAGCGATACCATGAGATGTTATCACATCAGATAGCTATTACCTCACCTGGGTATTACTTATCACAAATTCATACGTGCTATCACCACAGATCGCCATAGCCAACTACACTAGACTATAGTTATCACAAAGGAATGCTGTTATCACATAGGTTACCTGATCCCATAGCCATCCACTGAATCTTAAAGTCGCCTCGCCTTTCCTGAGTGATATAGGTGAATGGTACATACCACTTGTAGCTGAAAAAGTAATGACGCAATAACATAGCTTGGATTCCAGACAATATTGGCCTGTTTCACTTGAGTGGGTCTCTCATCGCTGGACAGTTTAAAACAATATCATGCTCATTAAGTAAGATATTCAGGGGGCGGCCAATTTGCTGCACACCTCAGCACTCCATTACATATTTTGCTTATTTTGAAAATAAGCCAACAGTTGTCGGACCGAGGAGATTCTTGGCAAAACATCCGTATCCGCTTATCAAAATCAAAGTTTGTTCATTAGAGTAAATGTAATTTTGGACTTCGAAAAAGTGACAAAGCCACTGGCAAAGAGAAGTTTATTAACTTTACTACCAATTTTGAACAGTATACCACGGGCACAGACGACGCTGATATTTTGTGAATGGTAATTATTTGAAAATCTCTAAAAAGAGAGCAAAGCTCGACTGATTGTGCGCTGATCGATTTTTAAGTAGGCTAAATCTACCAGGGCGATGTCAATTCTATGTCAAAATTTCACGCGTAACTGGCCGTACCTTAAGTCAGATAGCTATTTCAAGTGTGCATGATCAGAATCCTTCGCTGCCGGACGAATAAATCCACGTGACTACGTTAAAAGTAATGCAACCTTCAGCAATCACAGACCATGCATTCACCAGATTTCGTGCGTGTTATGTCAATGTGAACTCGAATATAGTGCACATAAAATATCTATCAGTGAGCTAATGTCTGGGCTGGTGCCCAAGTCAAATTTAGACGTGAATGACCAAGTGCTTTTGCTTATCCCATGTAAGAACCCTTCTGCGCATGCGTGCTGATGCATCACTGGAAACAGCCATCTGTCATACATAGACAGTGTTTGTTTACAGACCATTGTTGGGCGCAAAGAAACCAGAACAATGAAGTTATGGTGAGGAAAGAGATGATTACAAACTGTCTCTGAAAATACCTGCAAAGATTTTTTCTCACCAAATTAGATGCAGTCAAATGTTTTGATTGAACGTTTTTTTAATGGACCATACTGATAATGTGTATCGCCAGTGACGATGCGCCATTTCTCTGGCACCTAGGCAGAACTTAAGTGTAATCTTACAGTTCTTTAAAAGTCATATCCTTCTGCAACGTGACCATGGGATGAGAAAAACACAAACTATTATCTTTGCCCTACCTTAACTCACTACAGTGTACACAAAGTTTGTGACATAACTGGGGACATACATTATCAGTATGGTCCATAAAGCCCACCATACAATCGAAACATTTGACTGCATTTAATTTGGTGACAAAAATCACAATAAATTCAGTAAACGTATTTTCAGCTACGGTTTTATTTGTTCTTCTTACCCACCATAACCTCATTTTTGCGGTTTTTATCTCTTTAAGCAGAGTGTTTTATGGAATGGACCCCTTTTAGCTTACTTAAAAGGTGTCTCTGACTCGTTGACCAGCGCCTGTGTGTTCAGCATGAAGCGGTCTTGCTGCAGCAGATAGCGACTTCCTTCATCGATGACGGAAACCACGGGATAACCCATCTGTATGGTCCATGTGTCCATTATCTGTCCCACGTCAAAAGAACCGTTGACAGTCTGTGGGGGTATTAGAATATGGTGAGTCGCAAAATGTGCTTCTAGGCGTTGAAACTGATATTCCAATACCAGACATAAACCAAAATGGATTTCCGTCCATCATAATGCTGGCCGCCGTCGTATAAGTGAAATATTCTTCAGCACGGCGTCAAACACCAATCAAATAAATAAATAAACCAAAATGGACGTGCCGGATCAGTAATCGCAAGAAGTAAAAACACATAAAAAGTTCGGGAATTAGGAAGGATTCAGGCAATTAGAAGGTATGAACATTTCTCAGTAATGACGTAAAGACGCAAGCAATGTTGTGGGTGAATGAATAGTATCCGTGTCCAAGATGAAAGACTGCAGTACGGAGAATGAGAGCAGAGCAGGGGCTACAGAGCAGAAGTTGGAAAATGGTCACACATAACCACTAAAGTACGACCTCTTGACAATTTACATCAGTATAGGGTTAAGTTAGGGTTTAAGTCTAAATGTTCATATAATTGCATCAACTCTGGCAGCTTTACAACAACTTGCGCCATTCCTTAAGCAGGATTATATGTACTTATTTATTTGATCGATGTGTTGCGCCGTACTCAAGACTGTTTCACTTATACGACGGCGGCCAGCATTATGGTAGGAGGAAACCAGGGCAGAACACGGGGGAAATCCACGATCGTCCGCAGCTTGCTGTCAGACCTTCCCACGTACGGCTGGAGAGGAAGCCAGCATGAGCCGGACTTGAACTCACAGCGACCGCATAAGCAGGATCATAGGTAAATAAGGCAGTGATGTTATATGCTATATATCAGAGTGAATGACTGATTATTGTTTACCGCCCCATTAGCAATATCTCAGCCACATCGAGGAGAAAAAACGTATTAGGATTCAGTGGAGCTGTGTTCTCATCACATTTCATGCACACTAACTTGAAACAACGTAAATTCTCGGAAGCACCAGCCTCATGTGTCGATCTTCAACTGACTAAAGGGTGAATCGAACAGAGACTGGGTACTATCGCACTACTTCGTCAACCAGACATACCATGTACATTATAATTAACTGATCGCCAAGCGATTGCCTTTATTTGCCATGTGTTTACCCCTGATACATGGACATTTGCATGTGTAGTGCGTAGGGTGTGTCGGAAGCAGTATCATAACTTGGGTAATAACTGTGGTCGTGTGGAGCCTTCTAGAGTCGCATCACATTCTAGAGTCGCATCACATTCTAGAGTCGTATCACACCTTCTAGAGTCATGCCACACCGTGAGTATATTGCATACGCATTCAGGCGCAGATCGTGTCAGGCTAGTCAGTGGAGAGACAAAGCGATGCGTATCGTCGAGACCCTTGTCCAAACAGTTTTTGAGCTGGCCGTCATAAATTCACTCGGAACCCACAGTTACATGGGCGAACTCATTTAAATATTTTCGGTCATTAAAATAATATTTCATATATTCTACCTACTCCGCTTCATCCATGGCATATTAGGATCCTGTGGCATGTCAGTGAAAACACATGATACATCGGTTCCATATGAGATATGAAAATGCTTATTCTTGTACCTTTGGTTATTATAAACAAAGAACTCAATTAAGCCCCAACCTCCCCTGGTTTTCACTGTGGCGATTTTGTAGACGTGCGATTATAGTTCTTCTGTATCAGAAGAGTGTAAGATGTGATCGGTTGTGAACCGTGTGACCCTTTGGTTGAGGGAAAATGGCAAAATGATTGAACTGCTTTAATGATAACACACATAGATTTCTATCATGACAGGTTTTGATGTGAAAGTATGGCTCTACAAGTATGGTTCTGGTGTGAGCAGTGTTAAAACAGTGGTTGAAATTACTCAGTGAAAACATCATTTGGTACCTTGTAAAGGGTTTTATGTCAGTATTGGGTGTGTCCAGGCTCTGCCTGGATGATAAGCTAAACCCTTCTCCTCATACCACCTGTCAGCTTCCTGATTCCTTGGCCTGCAATGAGCCCTGATGTGAACCTTCTGGATCATGTCTGCATTATGATTGGTCGTCGTGTGCGAGCAAGGGATCCACCTGTACATGATCTGGCCCAGTTGAAAGCTGCCTTGTATAAGTGGCAGCGACTTCCCCTTCAGAGTATCATGGGGCTGGCTGGGGAGTGCTTAATTAAGTTTTTTGTCTATATTTACAAGAAATCCCAAGATTTTCATCACTGATAAAAGTTATATTTCAGAGCAGTCCAATACCCAGTCGTTATGGCGTAAAAAATTCATTTTGTGCTTATAACGTTCGCATCCCGGAGGTTCTCATTTCTACCTCTCACTTGATTGGTGATTTACGCCGTAGTCAAGAATAATTCTCTTATACGACGGCGGCCAGCATTATGGTGAGAGGAAAACGGAAAGAGCCCGGGGGAAGCCCAAGACCATCCGCCTTTTAGCTGGCAGACCTTCGGCCGGAGTGGAAGCCAGCATGAGCTGGACTTGAACTCAGAGCGATCACATTAGTGGGAGGTTTCTGGGTCAATGCGCTGCGCTAGAGCGCTAACCAACTGAGCCACGGAGGCCACCTGATTTTTCCTTACAGGCTGAGCAGGCGACATTAATTATCCGCAAAACTGCTGTTGATGACTGTCTTTAAGATTTTCTGCCAATGTGAAATTGTCACCTTTTGATCAGCATGCATTAAATCATAGTTGCGTGGCATTCCCTGGATTTAGCTGGCCAATCATTCCCGTATTTGTTTGAATTAAGCCGAAATGATTCAGACGCGTTCGCCCAAAGGCGAGCAGAAAGTAAAGCCGTGATTTATGCGATGAGAAAGAGATCTTGTCATCAACTAATTACATCTTCAAATTAATAGCACTCAAAGCATAATAGAGGTCAGCATGGCCATTTACAACGGAATATAATAAAACCCCAGTCTACGTCTTCAATGAAGGACTCGCCAGCACCCATTGATTATAGGACAGGCTTTAATCCTGGGGGCAATGTACAAGTCGGGTTATGCGCGTGATCACCACGGCGTTTTAACGATGGAGGAAATTTAACTAGTGAGTATCATCTGGCAATGTATCAGTCTCTTGAGAACTCACCTCCGTGAAGGTTTCCCACAATTCCCGCATCTCAGCGTTCCTGAACTTGTATCTCTTCACATAGTTCTGCCAAAACAAACAGATTAGAAAGCCATTATATCGCCTGTGGCGTTACACTGACCTTTATATTAGCTCGCCAACTGTCATTCTCTGGACGGACATACCGGTGCACGTGCGATTACCACGCTCTGCCAATCGTGGGATTGTTTGCATCTGAGCAGACTGCCGTATTATGCGCATGTGTGTGTCGGCATACAGCCGTTAATTTTGATTTCATTGCTTGTTATGGCAGTTACACAGGGATTTCACAAGTTAAACAAATGCTGTTAGAATGAAACAAACCTCATCACGGACCCTAGCTACTAGATAAAAACGCAGTACCACTGGGCCGGGGGGAGGGGGCTATAAGCCATTTATACAACGTGTTGGGTAAGTCAACTAAAAGTAAGTATTATACTTGGCTTCATAACTGCTCATTCTTTCAAAATGCTGTGTGGTCATCACATTTAATAGAAAATCATATGGAAACAATGTAAAGGTAGCAGGCTACAAGCAGAACCCTGATTTCTGCAGGCAAACAACATATAGTTCCGCAGTATAGAAAGAAAAAACAGAGCAGCCACGACGGTACGTGTATGTTAATGAAGCTAAGAAATAACCCCACTTCACCAGTGAAACCCGGTCTGTCAGTTTACCACAGTTAAGGATTTTTTTATCTCAGCAGTTCATACAAGTGCTTAAATAGTTAGTTTCTTGCCTTCCCCATCACCATGACAGAATTAGGTTAAAAACCACGGTGGTGTTGTCACTGTTTACAGGCCATTTGTCTCAAATATAGACACAGTAACGCAGTGCTATGTTATACGAGGGTTATAAGTGTACTGAGGTCTCTAAGTTTACTTACCCAAGTCTACTTGCTAAATCGGATAAAATGCATTCCAAGAAACATTTTAAGTGAACTCAGCTGAGTGAATTTACTTTTAATGTTTGATGGGGCTTTTCCGGAACTCTTTTACGTTAGAGGGAAATATGTCGCTCCCTTGTTGTATCGCAGCTCGATTTTACACTTTGTGCGGGGTCAAAAACCTCTAAGTTATGCTCTTTTGGGGACATAAGGGGAAACGTTTTCGTAGAAACAAGAATTAATACTAGGTAACTGCATCAACAGTTCTCTCGTGTGTAGGTAAAGAGCTGTCATTTTGTTTCTGTAAGTCGACTTAATGTGAGGGTTGTAGCTCACTTTGAGTTGAGTGCATTTCGAGATAAGTAAGTTTTGATGAATCTCTCTTGGTTTGGAATTTAGTGTGATTCAGGAAATCAAGTGCCAAATTCCACTCAAACAATTTTCTTGAAACTGGGTCCACAAGTTATGCAATAGTGGAGTGGTAGATATCACACCATATCGCTGTACCACAAGTCATGCAATAGTGTAGTGACAGATGCCACGGCATGTGGCTGTACCACAAATCATGCAATAGCGCAGTGACAGATGTCAAACCGCATGGTTGTACCACAAATTCTGGAGTAGGGTAGTGGCACATCGCTGTACCACAAGTCGTGCAATAGCGTAGTGGCAGATGTCACACAATATTGCTGTAATACAAGTTCTGGGGTAGCGTAGTGGCAGATGTCACACCACATCGTTATTAAGTCGTGCAAGTAGCATAGTAGCAGATGTGACGCCAAACCGCTGTATTGGGAGTCACGCGAAGAATTGTACCAGAGGTCATGCCAAAGAATTGTACCAGAAGTCATGCCATAAGTTTGTACCTGAAGTCAAGCGATATGATTGTATCAGAAATCATGCCAGAGGTTTGTACCAGTGGATGAGTTATGATGTGCAGAACCAGCCATCATGTGGCATCGTGGTACCAGGAGGTCGATGAAGCAAACGTCCTGGTGCAGACACATATTTGCTCATCAGGCATGAAACAAATGATCATCCAGTGGGTTCGAAATAAGCTTAAGCTTAGACAAGCTTTAGATTAGGTACAAAACTGCATTTCCGTTTCACCTAGGGTAATCCACGGAGAGCGAAAGTTAACCAAGTTTGGCAAGTGACGTAGCTGCTTAGGCACAGATTCATTTTCTAAACAGTATGGAAAGAAAGCGAGGGCATGCCGTTCAACAAATCGAATCCTTAATAAAGTTATGCTTTGCCCCGCCTTTAAGGTATGGTTATTCACCACGGGTTCAAAATACCGTTATCATTTCTGCGCCAAGCAAGGTACCCCTTCTCCAACTGAAGTTCGCCGTGATACCAATTAGCTTCCTTTTAGATTGGACTGGAACAGCCCTAGGTCTGCAGTTTTTGTTCTATAGAACGTCAAGAAGAGTAGCAGTTCTGTAACTAAAGCTGAATGTGAGGCTGATTTGTGCTTTGCCTTCAAATACTTGTAATCGTTCATATGTCCTAAAAATTACAAGATACAAAACGACAAATGCTCTCAGTGTTGCCTAGGTAAAAGCCGCCAGTCTCAGAATATGCGTCCTTGAACTGATTCTTCCCCAGGAAGACGTGTCTTGCAAATTTACTGGATGACAGTATTACAAAGAACACCTGCCTGGTCGTGGGCAGCGACATCTGGTAAGGCATAACGAGTTGCTAATTATAGCCTTCCTTCTCCGTCTGGCACCTTTGTGCGATGGCTAAAGTCAATTATTGAAAACAAATACGTCCAACAACTGAACGTATCCGTCTTTCCTTTCTACCCCACAAAACCATGATACAACGGGTCTTTTGAAAAAGTGGCTGTATTAAACGAGAAAGGCAGGCAAAACGATACGCGCCCTGAGTAAGCAGACAACGAGTTCAAGGTTTTTCCGTTTACTAGATGTTTTCTTCGTGCATGTATTTTGGATTCCACGAATGCTACTTTACCTCGTTCATATGAGAGGTGTTAGGTGACATCTAGGAAAAATTTCCTTGTTTTAAACAGTGGAATATCTTAAATTTTGGCCAGCGTTGTTACAAATGGCCGTTTCCTTTTCTCTTGTTTCAAGTTTCATTAGAAATACACATGAGCCTTCGGAAGACGAACAAAAAGTATATATTTCTTTATATGATTGGTATTCAACACGACACTACATCATTTTGTTCAATTCATATGCATACTATAGAGATAACAGGGCAGTACAGTTCTTACACACTCAAATCGGCTAGTTACATGTTAAGCCCTTATACCCCATGGACTGCACGCGGGGACGGGTCAGTCGCCGCTATTGAAACATTTACACGAAAATAAAACCGTAACTGAGGTAAACTGATAAAATTACTTATTTCACCCGTTTGGTGTGACCATTTGGCAAATGTCACGCTGTAGTCGCTGCTCTGGTTTTATTCTTCATGCCGCATCTTTTCTATGCTATATTTCCAAAGCCTCTCATCACACCTGCTTGTACAAAGGTGTGATGAGTATATCACCCA
This sequence comes from Acanthopleura granulata, assembly GCA_016165875.1. Classification (NCBI taxonomy): domain Eukaryota; kingdom Metazoa; phylum Mollusca; class Polyplacophora; order Chitonida; family Chitonidae; genus Acanthopleura; species Acanthopleura granulata. The sequence goes on from JABBOT010000039.1 coordinate 939,626, forward strand.
ACTTACCTGTAACCCCTTTCTAAACTGGTCCCAACCGAGAAAACCTTTCAGCATCCGCAAAATGGCCATCCCCTTTAAACAGAGCAGATTAATACAGGTTTAAAATCTTGGACGAATGTGTTCTTAATTCCGTTTTATTTACTTATTTATTTATTTGATTTATGTTTTACGCCGTGCTCAAGAACATTTCACTTATATCAAGGCGGCCAGTATTACATAAGGAGGAAGCAGGGCAGAGCCCGGAATAAACTAACGACCATCCAGTGATTGTTGGGAGACCTTCCCACGTACGGCCGGAATGAAACTGAGAGTAGACGGACCGGAAAAAATTACTCCTGTAGTGAAAAGGCCTGTAGTAACAAGGCGATGTGAAAGAGCGGAGGCTACCACGGTATTAAGCGAGATTGCGCAAAGATATTACAGCCGTTTAATTCCTCCGAAATAACATAAGAACAGTGTGACGCAGAAAGGCACAGTTTCTGTTTCCTTCACTCGTCTGGAGATTTTGACAATTGTTTCCATAATATTTGATATTATTTGACATATTAGATATAAAATATTATGTGTATAATTTATAATATAATATCTGACAATGTTTTGAGTCAAAAGTGTAAAAGGCTCTGCCCGGTTGCCTGCCACCATAATACTGGCCGCCGTCCAATAAGTGAAATATTCTGGAGTACGGCACAAAACACCAATCAAATAAATAAATATATAAATCAAGGAAAGGTCTGCCAACCACTTGTGGATGGACCTGGGCTTCCCAGGCGGTCTGTCCGTTTTCCTTCCACCATAAAGCTGGGCACCGTTGCATAAGTGTACTTTTCTTCAATACGACACAAAACATAATTCAAATATTTAAACAAGTTAATATTAGTTTCATATGTTGTTTTCACATGTTGTTCGCCAATATTTGACTTCCTGGTGCAATGCTCAATATCGTTTGTCTGTACATGCATTTGCATGTCAATGCGTATTTGTTTATATTTGTAAATAATTCTATTACAGAATACTTGTAGATGTACCATGTTGGTTTGGGAGATATTCTGTGGCAATTCTATGTTGGTGATCCTCTTTAAAACAAAGAGGGGGCCTCCGTGGCTAAGTCGTTTAGCCTGCTAATGTAGTGCAGTGACCGAAGCCTCCCAATAATGCGGTTGCTGTGAGTCCAGCTCATACTGGTTTCTTCTCCGACCGTACGTGTTAAGGTCTGCCAACAACCTGCGGATGGTTCTGGGTTTTCACGCGGTTCTGCCCGGTTTCTTCCCACCATAATTCTGGCCGCCGTAGTATAAGTGAAATATTCGTGAGTACGGCGTGAAATACCAATCAAATAAATAAATAAACAAATTAAAACAAAGACAAAAATAATAAATTCAACAATATGGGTTTAACATTGATGGCAACCGCACACTTCCGGATAATCAACTTTATGCCCAATCATGTCGTTACAGATATGTGCCGGCCTCCAAACCTAGTTTACATGTACCTGAAATTGATGGCCGCGGCACACTGCCGGATAATGAACTTCCTGTCTCATTCGGGACGCCATAGTTTTGTGCCGCCTAACAAACATGGTGTAGATCAAACTGATGGATGCGTCATGCTTCCTCATAAGGAACGTCTTGTCACATTTAAGGCTCACCTTGTTATATGATATGAGGTCGAACGACTGCATGATGTCATCGGGATGGTTAACTGGCGTAGACACCGGATGTGACGCCTCCAGCGAGTCGGAAACCATAACCGGGAAGATGTCCTCCGCCACCATGATGGCGAACTGTAAAACACAACAAATAACTTGACACGGTGGACTGTGATACTTACTGATGTCTGATGACAAGCCAGGACATAGTGAAGAAATTATAATATCTCCAATTTTAGATGGGACGACAGACAATTTTACAGCGAGATTTAGTAGACAAAAAAGTGGAATTAATGAAGGAATGTATGAATAACACTTGACACCATTTCGTCTTTTTTGCAGCCATATTGTAACTTATGAGGAGACAGTAAATGGTTTCGGATACGACATCCAAACTTAAAGATGACAATAAACAAACATTTGAAACAGCGTACACAACCATTGGTTAAGAATGCTACACTTAAATATATACGTGCATGCTCCGAAAATTGCAGATGAAGATGGATAAAAAGCACAGATTTTATGATATCGGTCAACATAAATTAAACTCTGTATTTTTATTATGTGCTCGTGTCATTTACGCCTTTCTCTTACTTCCTCTGTAAAAAATACTTTTCCTATGGACTTTGCTGTCTGAAGTAAAGCATCATTATTATTATTAAATAGCTAAATGACAGCCTCACCAGCTGCAGAATCAAATAAAGGAAAAATACAAAATCGACCGTGTAGAACCAGGATATGTCTGATATCATGTACCACCATGTACCACCCAGTAGACTGTTCTACTGTAAACTGCAATTGCAATGATCACGTATCACCTCAGTATGTGTTACCGTGACTGTTACACTTTCCCAAATCTGCGTGCGCTTTCTGGAACAGTCATCCAATCTCTAGTTTTAAACAATATGCATATCAACTGACCACAAACATTTCCCTAATACCCATCATGCATATCAACCTACCACAAACATTTCCCTAATACCCATTATGCATATCAACTGACCACAAACATTTCCCTAATACCCATCATGCATATCAACTGACCACAAACATTTCCCTAATACCCATCATGCATATCAACTGACCACAAACATTTCCCTCATACCCATTATGCATATCAACTGACCACAAACATTTCCCTAATACCCATTATGCATATCAACTGACCACAAACATTTCCCTAATACCCATTATGCATATCAACTGACCACAAACCCTACATTACACATTATCAGAAACCTAATACCCATATGCATATCAACTGACCACAAACATTTCCCTAATACCCATTATGCATATCAACTGACCACAAACATTTCCCTAATACCCATTATGCATATCAACTGACCACAAACATTTCCCTAATACCCATCATGCATATCAACTGACCACAAACATTTCCCTAATACCCATTATGCATATCAACTGACCACAAACATTTCCCTAATACCCATTATGCATATCAACTGACCACAAACATTTCCCTAATACCCATTATGCATATCAACTGACCACAAACATTTCCCTAATACCCATTATGCATATATTTCAACCCATTATGACCACAAACATTTCCCTAATACCCATTATGCATATCAACTGACCACAAACATTTCCCTAATACCCATTATGCATATCAACTGACCACAAACATTTCCCTAATACCCATCATGCATATCAACTGACCACAAACATTTCCCTAATACCCATTATGCATATCAACTGACCACAAACATTTCCTAATACCCATTATGCATATCAATGACCACAAACATTTCCCTAATACCCATTATGCATATGCATATCAACTGACCACAAACATTTCCCTAATACCCATCATGCATATCAACTGACCACAAACATTTCCCTAATACCCATTATGCATATCAACTGACCACAAACATTTCCCTAATACCCATCATGCATATCAACTGACCACAAACATTTCCCTAATACCCATCATGCATATCAACTGACCACAAACATTTCCCTAATACCCATTATGCATATCAACTGACCACAAACATTTCCCTAATACCCATTATGCATATCAACTGACCACAAACATTTCCCTAATATCCATATGCATATCAACTGACCACAAACATTTCCCTAATACCCATTATGCATATCAACTGACCACAAACATTTGCCTGATATTCATTATTCACATGAGCTATCAGAAACATATGCGTAATACCCATCATACATATCAACTGACCACTTTCCATTCCGGGTAACTGAAATCCATTCCAAAGAACATCAGAGTACTAGCAAACCCTTCGTTCAGCCATAAGTCCTCCCACCACTTCATAGTAACCATATTTCCGAACCACTGGAAAACAAATACGATGGACAAGATATAAGGTAAATCGGTATAAGGCATATGGTTGTATTTCATAGCAATGTGTTTCGGAATTAAATGGAGTCAAGTTTCTAATTTAGTTATTTATTTGATTGGTGTTTTACGCCGTGCTGAAGAACAACTCTCTTAAATGATAGAAAATCGACAGAGACCGAGGGACACCCTGGCAGACCTCACCACGCACGACTGGATATCACGTACTTACGGTATATGAAGGTCTGTATATTGAAGGTGGCGATTATTTTGACATCACAAGTTTTTCCTCTTCCAGCCTTAAGAAAGGTATATCTGCTTTTTTTGCATGAAAAGTGGTGGAATGGCGTAGTGTTTTTTTTTAATATTACTGTGCTACATGTCTGGCTTCGCGTTCAGCTTTAAACGATATGTTACATACAGTTGTCTTCTCTGCCCTTCAGCGACACAGCGGTCTTAGCATGCAGGTAATGTGACACCGTCATCACTACACACTAAAAAAAGTGTTTATTATGTAAATGGGAAAATAAATACATTTCTGTTACACTTGAAAAACGCGTTATTTCATACATTTTTAAAAGATATGAAAGATATGAATAAACGATATATGCTCATTATCGTTAAACGTGTGGCTTACATGGTAAAAAATGTGGTATTTTCAATAAACACTAGCAGTCAAATAAAACTGACTTGTAAAATATAAAAATATATAAAAGTGTTTACTCTGTAAACATGCCACATGTTTACTTTAATAAATTTTTCTGTTTAAATAATAAAAATGGTGTGTAGACCTTGGCTTTGAAATCGACAATTGTGTTACAACCTTCAAAAAATGGACATTCCCGGTCAGTAATCACAAGATCAGTTTCCAAAAACGAAAGTACGTTTAAAAAATATGTCTTACCGTGTGGGCAATTTCGTGAGCCACGATTAGGGTCACCAAGTACATATCGCCGCTAGACGATGCTTGCGGATCAACAAGCAGGGAAGTCTCGCGATAGATCACAAGACCCCAATTCTCCATAGCGCCACCACCAAAGTCCGGTACAGCGACATGATCTGTTGAACAAAAACTCACAACTTGTATGATTTACACAGAATTTATTTTGATTGTTGCTCCCAACCACAGCACTCTCCGACAGTACGTGGGAAGGTCTGTCAGCAATCTGTGGATGGTCGTGGGTTTCCCCCGGGATCTGCCCGATTTCCGTCCACCATAATGGTGGCCGCCGTGGTATAACTGAATTATTCTTGAGTACAGAGTAAAACACCAATTAAATAAATAAATAAATAACCACAACAAGAAAACATTCGCCATGATGAACGCTGCCACCCCAGCAGACCCCACAACACATCGCCTTAAAGCTGGGTCTAAGCTGGGTAGTTTATTCTTCATGCCTGCCGTCGAAAACAGGATTTGTAGTAACGTAGTACTCAGATAACACAAGAGAACAATGGTCAGTCCTGTTTACACCCGTGACCGCACTGCGTAGGAAGAGCTACTTTATTAGTGGACTACATCGCGGAAAGTTAAAATTTCAGTTTGTAAAATAATCTTTTTCTTTTCGGCATTTTCGATCAAGTGCATGTAGCTTCAGATTCTCAGGTGGCATAATTAACTGCTTCGCCTTCTCGTATTTAAAAGAAAGTATTTCTCGTTTTCTGCTTGGAAGCAAATCCCAGTAAAAAGTTCATAGCATCTTCTAAGACTTGCTTTGTAAATTACTGGTTTCGACTTTTAGTGCAAACTAGCATATGGGAAAGAAGATAGCTCACCTGTTTTGGGCACAACTTCCTTCACACCAAAGTAGTCGGTAAAGAAGCGATATGTTTTTACAGCGTAATTTAGCGAAAATTCCGTTTGGTTGATCATATCCGGCTGTGCCCATATTCTGATCTGAAAGAAACAGAATTCTGAAGACAATTTTGCCCAAAGTTATGAAAATCAATACCAAAATATCTCTGACTTCAAGAATGCAAAACACGACGGAAGGTCAGCCAGCAAACGTGCAGATGTTCATGGGTTTCATCCAGTGCTCTGACTCAGGTTGCTGGCAGACAGTGCCACGTACCACCGGATAACAAACCAGTCAGAGGTATTAAAGCTTTTCAGAAAATAGGATTCCACTCATTAACTGGTACCTGAAGGTTGTCCATGAAGGCCTCTCTGTATTTGAAATCGGACACGACAAAGGCAAGAAGATAGGTGGACATCACGGGCGATTCACGGAAAGACGTCTTGATCCATCCATTACGTAATATCTGTGATCGGATAACAGGCATATTCCCCAAAGCCCGATAGTCTGAAAAAGTAGATTACATTTACGAACTGGTGATTTACGATTTTTCACTTACACGACAGAGGCCAGCATTATGGTGGCAGGAAGCCAGGGTAGAGCCCTGGAGGAAACTCATGACTATCCAAAGGTTGCCAAAATTATGATGTGACCGAGGGTAACCAGATGTAGAGCCCTGGGAAGTGTTCTGACAGGAAGCAAGCCTGACATGGACTTGAACTCACGGTGACAGTATTGGTGAAAGTCTGCAAAATCAATGTGCTGCGTTAGCACACTGACCCCTTGGCCGTAAATGCAAGAACCGGAAGAGCAAACCGTTCTTAACCGCTCATTACTACGCCGGCTATTTAACCCGACGGCGCCGGTTCAATGCCAGTCATGCGTGACATGAAACTTTAAAATTTAAAATCTTGAAACTTAGTGCTCGGGAATGCTAAAACCGTGATGATCTTAGAGTGAACAAAGTAAAAATAAATACTGCGTTTCTACTGAGGATATGTTGGCTCATATTGAGCAGACTGAAGCGCAGTGACGTAACCGATTCTCCTATGTCGCTAAACAGGCTATATCAGTTATGTATCGTCTTTCAGTACAGATATGCCTGTACTAATTCAGGCTTATTCATCTTGATCCGGACATTATAGCTATCAGAGCATGTTTAGCGATCGGTGGGTAGGATCAGCCGTCTACGATACTTTCTTCAATATTGTTTAAAAAGTCCACTTTAAAAATTCATCTTTATCTGTATTTTATTCATTGTAAGAAAATGTACAAAAATGACCTGCATAGTGGAATTATCCCGGAATGGCCTTTTTGATAATGCGTACTTTAAATGTTGTTTTAAGAAGCTCTCTTCATCGATGGCTAGTGTATCATCACCGCACTATGCCTTTAACTGCCCCGGTTTTGTTTTTTTACTTCACTTAACTGAATGATATACATGCGATATAAAAAATGATGCCAACATAAAATGCATCTGGTGAGTATTTCTCCATATAGAAAACAATATTATATTTACAGGTAACATCAAATATTTCGAGAAGAAAACCACGCTTCTCTTATCGGCTACCATACTTGTGGTACTTCGGGTTTTGATGCGAAATGTTTGTGATCTAAAAGTCTGGTCAGCCACCTTACCTTGCTAGTGCACACGGTGAATGTGGCCTTACAAGGCCTCGATACCCTCCGAAAACTGCCACCTTACCTTCCTGGTGCGTTACTGAAACGTTGAATGTGGCTTTACAAGGCCTCGATACCCTCCGAAAACTACCACCTTACCTTCCTGATGTGTCCTGGGCATGGTAAATGTTGCCTTACAAGGCCTCGATATCTCACGAAAACTACCACCATACCTTCCTGATGTGTCCTGGGCATGGTAAATGTTGCCTTACAAGGCCTCGATATCTCACGAAAACTACCATCTTACCTTCCTGATGTGTCCTGGGCATGGTAAATGTTGCCTTACAAGGCCTCGATATCTCACGAAAACTACCACCTTACCTTCCTGATGTGTCCTGGGCATGGTAAATGTTGCCTTACAAGACCTCGATATCTCACGAAAACTACCACCTTACCTTCCTGATGTGTCCTGGGCATGGTAAATGTTGCCTTACAAGGCCTCGATATCTCACGAAAACTACCACCATACCTTCCTGATGTGTCCTGGGCATGGTAAATGTTGCCTTACAAGGCCTCGATATCTCACGAAAACTACCACCATACCTTCCTGGTGTGTCCTGGGCATGGTAAATGTTGCCTTACAAGGCCTCGATATCTCACGAAAACTACCATCTTACCTTCCTGGTGCGTTACTGAAACGCTGAATGTGACTTTACAAGGCCTCGATATCTCACGAAAAGTATCGCGTTTTCTTCCAGCTATGTTGTGGACACAGTGAATGTGGCTTTACAAGGTATCCATGTCTTACGAAAACCACCACCTTACCTTCCTGATGTGTCATGAACACAGTAAATCTGGTTTTATAAGGTCTCGATGTCTTACGAAAACTGCTACCTTACCTTCCTGGTGTGTTATGGACACCGTGAATGTGGCTTTAAAATGAGGTTCGTCAAAGCAGGGAAAGACCTTCCTAGCATCTGTGGACTGCAGTTGAGACGCTGCCAAATACCTGAAATGATAATGACGCACGGTGAACCACTTGGGGTTATAAGGGGCATAGTTCCACATGTGTGAGTAACCCGTAATGAAGATAATGTATAACGAGCGGGTCATAGCCAAGTGGAAGTGCGCTCGTCTTTTTATCACAAGAACACGCGAGGTAAAAAAAAAACTTCGTAAAATTCCGGGCAAAATGCCTGGCATCAAGGTGTCACGTGTTTAATCCGTAACACAAGTGGCACAATTTCCGTCATGTCATCGTGTGAAATAACATGTGAACCACTCTCAGATCACGTGTTTCTCCTATAACGGATTATTTGCAACTGGAGCGACTAAAGTCGTAAAAACGCTCGTAGAAATACGGAGTTAGTGTGGTTTTTCTAACTGGGATTTGTGCTTTCCTCCGCTCTCACTGTTTTTCGGGCCTTGTCAGTAAGCTGTCAGCGTCGCTGGTGTTGCCATCTTGCTCAGTCTATCGGTAGTTGAAGACCACTTGCCTTCCAAAATATGGTATGGATATCTGTGCGCCACACGTGATAAAGTTCGTCTCAAAGAGAACGCGCCAAACCTCTTAAGAGCACACTTTTCGTAAAAGCTTAAATCCGGGAGCCAGTTTCTTTCATATTTCGGGCTGTATGGAACCATGCCTAATTTGGACTCCTCGCAGAGCCGAAATGTAACAGCGAGGTAAATGCACATAACATGATACAGAGGCTTGAAAAACCATAGTGAAATAACACCGATCTGCTTTCTCTTAAAATGGAGATTTATGGGAAAATGCCAGGAAAACGATAATGTGTTTGCCACCAGCCAACCGAGAATTTCAACTCTCAGTCTTCGGTCTATGCAATGCGGATGTCACGGAACGGTAAATCCAGTGTAATACATCCAGCCTCTGTCGCTACTGGCATGAAAACATCTTGAAAATTCTTTTTCTGTGCTCATCGTACAATAAAGTAAAAGGAGAAAACAACCCGTGGGGACAAGTTAAATTGTTATTCTGAATTAAAGATGGTTACAGTTTCTAGATCAAAATTATTTCCGTTATTTCATAACAGTAAAAAATGTATTCGTATGACAAAATTCGACATTATATGTATGTGGTGATGAACTTTTTAACCTGGTTTCACGAGGTTTCAGGTTTCAAGGAAACCACGTCTATTTTCACTAAGGCACGGCACACAATCCCGCGTTATAGCGAGTCCAAGTCCAGCTCTTGTTGGCTTCCTCTCCAGCCACGTGTGACTTGGCCCGCCAGCAACATGCGGATGGTCGCGGCTTTCCCCCGGGCTCTGCCCGGTTTCCTCCCAGCATAATGCTGGACGCCGTCGTATAAGTGAAATATTCTTGAGCACGGCGTAAAACACCAATCAAAACAATAAATACATAAAGTATACACAAAAGTTATTTTCTTAAGATAATGCCGTCGTTCAACGCGCATAGTGTATGCTTCGCTACAAATCGTTTCATTTTTATAATTCTACCTTGCAGGCCTTGAGTTCGAGGGCCACGTGGTCACAAGTAAGGTTGAAATGCAACTGACATCACTTCATTTTTCTTAACATAGTTCTGCTAAAGGCATGGCAAGACATGAGCCGCATGTTATTATTATCTATCCATTTCCACAGACAGTTAGAATAATACCATACAACTGGAAATATCTGAAAAGGGGCCGTTTTCATAGTATCACCCTGTCGTCGCTGTATGCTCTGGTTTCACTGTCTCTGTGCTGAAGTCTTTTACATTGTATTCCCACATAAACTTGGATTCTGCTGGTGGATTAAGCATTCCCGAGAACTGGTCCCTTTGGATTGTTTTCATGTTATTGTTTGCTAAATGTGCTGACAACACTGTACTTTGAGTCATTCTAAACCAGTGACACCTAATAAATTGTAAATAGCATCACTGCATTCTTCTTCACTTGATTCTACTTGAATTATGGTGCTTGGGAGCGTATAAAGTGATACAAAGTTATGTACTTACATCAGAAATTAGTGCAAAATCCTCAGGTACATTGACAAGAGGTCGAATTACACCTGTTGGTGTGACCGTTTGATAAGTGTCACCCTATCGTCGCTGCTCTGGTTTTATTCTCTATGCTATAGTCTTTTATGGTAATCCGCTTTAGCTAACAGGAGAATATACCAGGACATTCCTGTGCCCACGACTTGCTATTAGTACTATTTCGTTGGGAATAGCGAAGCAATTTGGGCACAGAACCGGATTAACTGGAATACTTGGAACTGAGCGGTATGTATGTGGTCAGTAGACAATTGCGTGTGTAAAGTAGGCTGGTAGTCCGGTTAAGACATCATCGAGACAGACATGGTGCTGTAAAACTACCGATAGAGCTTTAAAAAACCACATTACGCCCCGTCAGGTTACGCGCTGGGGTGGGGATTAATTAAACATTCCTGGCTCACACGATGCCTGGTACCGGCACCAAAGGAGCAACATAATAGACACCGGCAAAGTCGGCTACAAATACCATAGTATGTCGACGAAAATACTTAACTCGCCAATAATAATGCTAAGTCTACCGCCTATAGCAAAGTGTTCAAGCCTTAATTTGTCGGAACATAACAGGGACTGCTGTTAGTAATTTCGCGTGCATGAAAACTTAAACCTATGAGTCAAATTCCCCCGATCCTGCCTTTATTATTTTAAATGATTTTCTAATTTAATTGCTCCAACTCTACTCTTTTATGAAGCGTGGAGAGGTATTACGGCACCATGACAACACCACAAAATCTAAACGCAGAAATCTAAAACTTAACCCTTGCCCTCTTTGAAAATGACTGATAAACACAAATGGAACACAGTTAAACATCTACACTTTTGTGTACGAGAAGTTGTTTTTGGAGATCACTCCCGGGAAACGATTACTTAAGTTTTGTTTACCAAATCTACACATGCAGGTTGAAAAATCTTGCTATGCCTTTTCAATTTTTGAGCTGCTTTTTCCTTTCAACGTCCATCCAAAATGTTGCGGTAACCACTAGTTACCCAATCAATGCAAAATATTGGGATACTTACTAACAGAGCCGTAAAGATCAATCTATTTTGACATGCGAGCTGTAGCAATAAGGTCACGTGATTTAGTTCAGCTTCTAGTGAATGCAGAGTGGTTTTCAGACAAAAGGGTTTATCAGGAGATTGGCGAGTTCCGATAACGCCCTTGCGGATGCCTTCCAGAAAAATGAACACCGAAAGTTTTATTTCTGACAAAACAAACATACCAGAGTACGAATGTGTGCTACGCGCATTTTTTTTTTCTTTTTGCACCACAAGAATGTTGAAAAAAAAGCGTAATTTTCTTCAAATTCGAAAGAAGTGAAATATTAGTGCTAACCTTAAACATGAGGCTATTTTGCACTCAACGAGTGCTTCCTTCACAGCAAAGGTTAAAATGTGAACGGTCCAACAAACCGCGGATATTGCTAGGTCAATCTTCCGGAAGATCGCGCGTTGGTAAACAGGTACTAAATGGTGGTACGCTCTTTTGTTTACAAATCGTTTCCGGAACATACTTCGGTCAGGTACCCATGCCAGTAAGCACAAATACCTTTTATTTTCTATAAAAGCAGTCATATTTTAATACATCGTAGGCGTAATTGGATGCAAAACTCATAGTAACTCTGAATCTGGTAAATAGCATGTTAAATTTGCGTCCAGACTTCGTTTCCGGTAGGGCCTGGGCGGCGCAAGCCGGAGACACTATCTGACTATAGGGATTACATGAGCGACTTTACGGGAATGAAAAGGGCTGAGGTAAAAGGGGGAAAGCCCAGATACCATAAACACAGGCTAATGGTAAATTATAACAGTTGTGATGTGAAGCTTCAATTGTTATGCTTTCTGTGACCATTTGCCAGCTATCACGCTGTCGTCGTTGCTCTGGTGGAAATGTCCATATTTTGTAATGTACGTCTGGATCAAGCAAGATTCTGCCGGTGGACTAAAAATCCCCGAAGCCTGGCCCCTTCGCGATGTGTTCATGTTAATGGTTATTAAATGTGATGACCTATACCGTAGCGTTGATGTAGCGGTAACAGTGATGCATTTGAATGGTTGCAGAGGGAAAAGTCGGGCATATGGATCGCCCTAGCCGTAGAAGTAAGGCATTTGAATCCTTGAAGCGGCAACAGTGAAGCATGTGAATCTTTGTTGCGGCAACAATGAAACATTTGATTGCGGTAACAGTCATTCACTTGAATTGTTGTCCGCTAAACAGTCGGGCATTTGGATAGTTGTTCCAGTGAGGTCTTCATTTGAATCGGTAACAGCCATGCATTTGGATAGTTGTTCCAGTAAGGCCTTCATTTGAATCTGTAACAGACATGCAATTGGATAGTTGTTCCAGTAAGGCCTTCATTTGAATTGGTAACAGTCATGCATTTGAATTGCTGTAGACGCAACAGAAGTAAGAGACCAACATTTCGATCGCCCTTGGTTTTTTGTGAATGTCTTTCAGTAAGATGCCTGGGTTTCCCTCAGGGTCTGCCCGGTTTGCTCCCACCATAATGCTGGACGCGGTAAAATATTCAAAGGTGCGACTTAAAATCACCAGTCAAATAAATGAATGATATGTGCATGTATCGCTGGTTATCTGATTGGGAAGGTATTCCCTTGTGAGGAATGTCCCACTTACATGGACTAGGTTATGGCGGAGGAAAATAAGCACCGAAAGAGTAGTAATGAATGATTGAATGTCTAATGCTCCTTTACGCCACGCCAACAATATTTCGTCTATCTTGAGACAAAAAAAGGAGAATGCACCGCATCATGCGCACAATGCAAATGGATCAAAATCAGCCAAATTAAAGTATTTTCGTATTGTATTGAAAAATGTTTTTTTTAAGCACCCAAGCCTTTGATGCCTCTTTAGTGCAAATAATACTTCTGTCAGACTCCTTTGCGCGGTCGGATTGCTCTTGAGCCGAACACGTCTGAAGTGCTTTGTCCAAAACCGTTTGACAGGCAAAACCGTTTGACAGGCAAAACCGTTTTCATATGAGGAGATGCGGCAGTTTGGTGTAAATCTCAATACGATGCCCCGCGGTTGAGAGTGGTAATCTGATTAAGGGAGATAATGTCGCTACAGATTTCCTTTTTTTCCAAATGACAGTCAGATTTCTAAGCAAACCCTGGGCTAACATAAAACAGGCGAGTAATATTATTTCCGAAGGTGGATTTTTATCAACATTATTTACCAGGGCTTTGATATTACATTAGCGCTATGAATTCATTTAATTCATCTATCGCAGGCTTGACTCTCAATATTGATTTCTTTACACATTTGTTTATTTATTTATTTCATTTTTATTAACTCAAGAACACATAACTTTTACGACAACAATATGCTGGAGGGAAACGAGAATCATTGTAAGAACTACACATATGGAAATAAGAAAGCCGATATAATATTAACCAGGACATTCAATTTTTTATTTATATGCATGATAGGTATTTTACGCCGCACTCAAGAATATTCCATTTATACGACGGCGGCCAGCAGTATGGTGGGAGGAAACCCGCAGGGCCCGGGTAAACCCACAACCATCCGCAGGTTGCTTGCGAATCTCCCCACCCACGACCAGAGAGGAAGCCAGCGTGAGCTGCGCTTGAACTCAAAGCGAGAGACACCTGGGTCATTACCTTGCACTAGCTCGCTAATCCCTTCTGCCAGGAAAGCTCCGAAATGGTAGAAAAAGTGGCAATGGCATTGGTCCTAACATTGCGTTGGTTGCTCATAAAATGAGTATGGTCATTGGTACAGTTTGATTATAACAATCTGGAAGACTACATCACAGTCGTCATCATTACATTATTATTATTATTATTATTATGATACTGTCGTTTCCGAACGTAGCGTAAATCCTGACAGATTGTAGACAATTGCAAGGCCCAGCAACATTGTGTGATAGCTGCAAGTGATTTTACTGTCGCGATGTCTTTATGTTGCTTGCCTTCTCTCGGACCTCCAAACCCACCAGCAAATGGGATTACAAGCGGAATCTCATTCCATTACCAACTGTTAGACTTCTTGCAGGCCTGAATTGGTTTAGTAGGCCAGGCGGCAATTCCATTAGGAAACCATAATTCTGATCCTGTATCGTAAATGGACTAATGTGATTAGAGCCGGCAAGGCACGGGTGCGTGAGTTCAGCCCTAAGACGGCGGTAGCTTGTTTGCCAGGGCAGTCCCTTAACGAGGCTTGTCCGTAACGGATTCTCTGCTGGCGTAAATTGGCCGGCTTATTTACGACGGAGACCAAAACATACCCGTAATCAAGATTCACAGGCTAAATTACACGTCTGACTAACCGGAAAAAGAAACGGGTCTAACAGCGGAGGTGAAATGTGCGCAACGGAAAGGCCTGGAATTTCTTACCAATGTAAAGGAAAGCCGTAACAGACGGTTGAAGGCCACTTGATGGGCGATAAAAGCCAAAGCTCATACCTTGTACGAACTGGACGATCTTGACGGATATTAGTAGAATTGCAGATGCGAATTCACCCTTTTCAATAGACTGAAACAGTTTTGACTGCTTGTCTTTGCACGAATCCGCCTGATTTTTATACCTTATACATTTTCTTAGTTCTTTCGTAGTTTTTGTTATTTGTCGTTTTTGGACACTGGTCTTGCGAGTACTGACCCGGAACGCCCATTCTGGTTGACGGCTGGTATGCGAATGTCAGTTTCGACGCCTCGGTTCAAGCAAATGTGTATATCATTGTGTTACACGTTTAGTTTAATGGCTAAAGCTTCAGATAATACTGAGTATTAATTTCAGAAGTGACACCAGTCTCTTCTAAGTAAGTGAATAATATATCTGCTGCAGCAACTACGCTCATTCCGTTGAAACTGTCTAATATACCATATACAGCATAGAGACTAAAACCAGAGAAGCCCCGACAGTGTGACAGCTGGCAAATAGTTCCACGTTGCGGACAAAATATGGCCTCTCGTCAAGTTACCCCAGTTAGGCTTTTAGTCTAACTGTTAATATAAATATTTATGAAGTAACCGCTCACACGCTGCCTAGCACCATAGCTGAAGAAAAATGTGGTTTCAAAACGCAGTGATGTTTGTTGCAATATACCAGACGTCACTGGTGCAGAAATATATGTCACACAATGTGTCACATATTGCCATATAACAGAAATAAACTGTGTGGGCACAAGTACAAGTACATTGTAAGCATGTCGATACGCTCTTTATACGTGACCCGAGGTGAGAAATGGTCAAAGCAATGAAACAGCCATAGTGTCCATATTATGGAATAATAAAAATAATAGTAATAATGATTGCTACTGTGTTCATATGTACTGCGATTTTACTAGTGACGAGATATGTTCTGGTTACTGGGCCATGAAAAAGCCTGAACCTAGATGTCGAAACGGACATTCGTATACCAGCCAGCAACCAAAATGGGCGTTCCGGGTCAGTACTCACAAGACCAGCTTCCAACGGCGACAAATAACACTAATCACTAAAGAAATGAGAAAGTTTATAAAATATAAAAAACATTAGGACTGATTCATGCAAAGAGAAGCAGTCAACAGTTTTCAGTAATAACGAAAAGACGCCATTGATTGTACAAGGCGAATGAATAAAATCAGTATCCAAGTTATGTACCATTTTAACATATAATTATGGTGTCGTTAATCAAAAATGCATCTGAGCTGCGCTTTGATTTCTTTGAATTCAACTGTACATATATCCAACGTGGCGATCACACCCAACACTATGAACATACGGCCCCTAGCACCGGGTTAAGCGGAATTAAACCCACAGATTCGGAATGCATGGGACAATACTTCCTCGATTGTCTGTTATGCAGATCTGTTATACAGTTGGGTGATAAACTTTGATGAACGCACCTGACAACACCAGTTCACATGAATGTCCAGGCATGAACTGCTGACTGGGAAAATCAGGGCTAGGGAGATATACGTGTAACACTTTACACAAAAAGCTATAGAGGGTATTTGTCTGGCTCTTATCAACATTATGCGGGGGAAAACAGTTGCAGTCTCACACGATTTAATTCATCCGCTTAGAAGATTCCATGCGTCTGTCCGTCATCAGTGAAAGCTGTTGCCTTCTTTTCTGCACGAAACCATGTCAATTTCTATACTTGTATATTTTCTTATTTCTCTGATGGTTTGTGTTGATTTATGGAAAAGGCCAGAGAAGCATAATGTAACTTGTAGGATACACAATCAGATATGTTTATAGACGTTCTGCAAGAAGCACACGTTTCATAGTCCTGAGCCACACAGCTGTCAAAAAACACTGACAGATAGCTGAACGACGTGAATCAGGCCGTTATGCATGTGTGCTTGGGGTTTTATGTCATATTTGACAATTTTTCAGTCATGTGATGACGAAGAGTCTTCATACACGCTGTACTTGTGGCTGTTTTTTCATACCTTTTTGTGTTACGAATGTCTCAATCCTTAGACTGAAATATGACCAATGCCCAAACGCGTTTAGTGAGTGATTAAACTTCAAGAAAACGTGTTTGATGCATATACACATATATTTAAGCACTAAATAAGAGTGCTTAAAACAGGTATATAGGGAGAAGAGAGTAACCTAGACGTCAAAACCGAAATTCATATACAAGCCTGCAGGTAAAATGGGCGTTCCCGATCAATAATCGCTAAACCAGTTTCCACAAACGACAAATAACACAAACCACTAAACAGCTAAGAAAATGCATAGATTTTAAAACTTATGCAAACCGAAGCAGTCGACAGTTTTCCAGATAACAAAAGACGCAATGAATTTAAGGCGGCCGAATAAAGTGAGTTTCCAAATTGTGTACCATTTTGTATCCATGGTGTCGATAATCAAGTATTATTTCATTTTTCACTTTGATTGCAAGATCTATCCAACGTGGCGATCACACTCAACACGAAGAACATAAGGCCCCTAACCCCTGATTGAGCGGAATTAGACAGAATTATAAAACAAAAGTCCCAGAGCCGAGAGCATCAACGACAGCGTTATAGTTGGCAAATAGTCACACGTTACAGGTGAAATCCGGCCTTTTGCCAATTTACCTCAGTTAGGGTTTTATTGTAACTGTTCATATAATTATGTAAGAAGTAACAGTTTACAAGCTCCCTCAGCACCATGCCTATAGCAGAATTAAGTTAAAAGAATTCACTGATATGAAATGCAATATATTAAACGTCGCTGGTCTGGAATTCCTCAAAAGGTTGTTATCACACTTAACATATCTACACAATAACACGACAACAAAGCATAAGGACCAGGCGTAAGGATTTGTTACCATATTTTTGTTGACAATATCAATATATTTTCCTCACCTTTTTTTCATTTAAGCTTAAAGCTTAGTTCTCTCCGCCATCTTTTTTCTCACCTTTGATCATAAAGTGCGAGGCACTGAATCATTCGAAGATGGCCTGGGAGTATTACCAGAACACACAATGGACTCCACATGAGGTGTGGGTCCCCTGTCTCTGTCCAATGCCATAGTAACAACTTACATGCCCTTAGCTGACACGCCCTTACACCACAACTTCACTCCACACACAATTGTAATTATACAACTTACATGCCCTTAGCTGACACGCCCTTACACCACAACTTCACTCCACACACAATTGTAATTATACAACTTGCATGCCCTTAGCTGACACGCCCTTACACCACAACTTCACTCCACACACAATTGTAATTATACAACTTGAATGCCCTTATAATCCTGATGATGATGAAATAAAGATCGAAATAATGATGTTTTTCAACGGTGCATTTTAAGTCTTGTCTTGGAGTGACCTGCGTATTTTTCTTAGCTCCATGGTTTAAACAGAATTACGTAAAAAATATTCTAAACGGAATGTACTAGACGTTATTGGTCTAGATTTTGTCAAAATGCTGCGTTGTTAGCAGATTTAATATGTGTACCCAATAACATGAAAACAAGGTAAAGGGACCAGGCCTCGGAGATGCTGAGTCCACCAGCAGAATCCGGGCTTGTGCAGGAACACAATTGGAAATATAGTAGTATTCATATGCAAGACGTGGGTTGTGTCCCCACGCCTAAGTCGTTTGACGACGCCTTCTATTGCATACAAAACAACAGTTCCTGGTGGCACTTTGCAAGCCTGCCCCTCGCAGTGTGTGATAAATAGGGGCGCCATGCCAGGTATGTTGGACGTGGTAATTTAGCGAGACCACCTTGTAACTATGTCAAGAATGTATATTTCACGCCGATGTCAAATGATCAACAGAATATCAAATAACGGTGGCAATTCCACGCCATGCAGCTAATTTGAGGACGGATACAGTTGGAATAGTTTGGGCTAATATTAAAGACAACGGCATAGAGATTGAAACCACATTAAAACCAGAGCAACGACGAACAGTGTTATAGTTGGCAAATGCTCTCACATAACCGGTGAAATAGGGCTCGTTGTCAATTTTATCTCGCGTTGGGTTTTATTCTAGCTGTTCATGTAATCCAAGGCGTCGAAATCCACATTCCTCTAGGTCCAGCTGTCAGGCAAAATGGGCGTTCCGAGTCAATGAACGCATACAGAGCAGAAATTCCTTATTCCAGCAACACATATCTTCACGATGTCCCCACGTTGCCTTCACCGAATCCGTACTATTGTACACAGATGTACTGGGTGACGTCAGTATATAAGTAAATCTGATCAAGATAATTTAACGTATGCGTCATAACATGACAATATGTCCAGCAACTGGTCTCATTTTATAAATATATGTTTATATGCTTCAGCGAGCCCCGAGTGGGACTGTCTCTGCTGGACATTAAACTTAGCAGATCCATCACGTTCTGTTTTCATTTGTGAATTATTAGCAATTCTCTGTACTGGACGCTTTATAGACGAAGGCAGAGGTTTCCTATTCAGTAAAGCAGCTCTTCGGACAATTAAGCAATTCTGTTGGCAAACTGTGTCTCATACGTCGAGTTATTGTTGCTAACCGCCTCTTTACATTCCCAGAGAACTGAGGTTTGTTTGGCGTGGGTACCGGTGGCGTGATCTCTAAAATGTGGTTCAAACTGAAACACTTTCTTTCTTGAGATGCTGTCGAAGTAATACTGCCAGGACTCAAATGTATGCAAAACTGAATCATTTCGGCATTTTTCTGCACACTTTAAAAGTGCACATTGCCCTAGACAAAACAGACGTAAAATGGTCAGTGAAACTGCAAATTTTTAGTGCAGTCGAGAAGGTTTTGCCCTTGTTTTCCTTTCGTTTGTTATTCCATAGGTACATTAAATAGCTTCTTTGTTGAATTACAGTGTGGCCTGCGTCATCCCGATTGGGCTACTACTCATTCAATCATTCATTTACTAAATCTATATGTAATATAATGAGCCATTTTGCCACCTGAAAATCTGGCGAAAAGCGTATTCAGTTAACGCACCACTGCGGCTGACTGCGCCCCTGGCCTGTTCCACTGGCTGTTGACACCAACGGCCTTGCTAGTTTTCGGCCTGATAAATCGAATAAGATCTGTAAGCAGGGAATGTCATTATGTATGCCAGTAACGAGAAGGTATCCCTGGATCACTGATGGATATGACTTCATGATACACGATATCTATACTAATTTAATTCATCCGCCTTGAGCAGTCCTTGCCTCTTTCCTCCACCATAGAAAATTTTGCATCTCTTTGCATGTATCCGTCATATTGTTTGGTACTTTCCTCAGTAGCCTTTTTGTGGTTTGCTTTAAACGTCGTTTTTACAAATCCCCCTGGGATTATTGACCCGGAACTTAGGAGCCGAAACCGACATTCGTACACCAGCCGTTACCCAAAATGGGTGTTCCGGGTCAATAATTGCAAGACCAGTTTCCAAAAACTACAAATAACACAAACCCCCAAAGAACTAAGAAGATATGAAAATAAACTTAGGACCTATTCATGCAAAGAGGAGCAATCAACAGTTGAAGCAGTCAAAAGAACGTCCATTTTGGTTGACGGTTGATATAAGAATGTCAGTTTCGACGTCTAGATTCAGGCACATGAAACAATACAGGTGGAGCGTTCATATTCATAATTGTGTCTAATTCCGCTTAACCTAGAGGGTAATGGCAGTATGTACATCGTGGTGAACATGATGACCACGTTGAATATAGGAAACGTTGTAATCAAAGCGCAAGTGAGATATATATTTGATCAACGACACCATATAGATATATACTAAAATCATAAAGTTTGGATGCTGATTTTTTCATTCACCAAGACCATCCCTTGTCTCTTTCCGCCGCCACTGAAAACTGCTGACTGCTTTCCTTTGCATGAATCCGTAGAGTTTATTTTGAATTTTATATGCATCTTCGTTTTTTGTTGGTTTGTATCATTTGTCGTTTTTGTAACTGACCTTGCGAGTACTGAGTCTGAATGCCCATTTTGGTTGACGACTTGTATACGAATGTCGGTTTCAACGCCTAGGTCCTTACTTAGCTGATTTAAACTATTGATCGTTTGACGTCACGTTTGTATATACAGGCACCTGAGGAATGGCGGCGCTTTCCTGACAACCCTCCCAAATGTGTCAGGTTTTTGTGAGCGTGGCAGAAAACCTAAAATAGATAATGGTCAATTTTCAATAAATATGGCAGTCACATAGCATTTTGAGTAATTCCACACGGCCGATGTTCAATAAATTGCAACATCACCACATTCTGTATGCATTGTTGACAAGAGCGCGGCAATGAACGCATTTTAAGTATTTAAGTCTCAGTATTTATTTATTTATTTAATTGATTGGTGTTTTACGCTGTATTCAAGAATATTTCACTTATGTAGCATCTTTCTGAGCACCATATTTTAGTTTAAAGGGGCAAGGTATCCTATTCCCATGGTTATGGGAGTACAGACAAGTATTTTATCACATCACTGTTGTTCGTTTATTTACCAGCAGCACACATGTATAGTAGAAGAAGATGTTTCTCTACGCTTAGCAAAAACTGCATAGTGTAATTGTCTAATCAATACAAAATCCTGACAATTAATTGAAGTATAAATTTTTGGAAACCCTCGATATCGGATTGATTGCCAATTAATGAACAGTGTTAAGTCTCTTCTAACCGCATGTGAACCCACTTCAACCGTATATCCATTAGGCATCGAAGCGTTTCACGAACCGTTATTTTGCTATTGGTATTGATTGACTTGTGTTTCCTATTACACCGAAATGGACATTTCCTATAATGACATTTTGTAACTTTCCACTGATTTCCGGTCTGGGATAGCTTAGAGCAGCCCCTGTTGGTTTAGCCCTTGTCCCAAGCTCGTAATGATGCACTTATTCTGTTCCCTTTGTGATATACGGATCGTTTCTTTTTCCCTGGTTTCCTGTCGCCAGAGTCACGTTTCTGACGTAGCACTCATCTTCAATTCCGCTGCACTCACGACAAGAAGGTAAACATGATTTCCACTCACAGTGACCACAAGAGACAGGGATAATACACCGCTTAACACAGATTTCCATGAACCACTGGAAGTGTCAATTAACTGCTTTCAAACTGTGATATATGTTTGGAGTCTGACAGAGGACAGAAAGCATTGCCACAGCGCTGAAAATTTATTACTGTGTTTTAATTCTCACAAAGGTTTGAGATGGAGGATCAAACTAAACTGCGACCACGTAGAATTTAAAGGGCAGGTCAGTGTTTTAGACCGACTAGAAGAATTTTTCCATATATTTTTACTTATTAATTTTAGCGAAAAAAAGTACAAATAAGCTTTATTGGGGGGACATCAGACTCCCCATCCGCTCAACTCCAAATTTTAACCAATCTGAAAAAAAAAGAACAACTGGTTTTCTTCTTCGACCCAAACGTTATGTAACGTACGAAATTTTCTTAAAACAAATAAAAAGGAAGCTGACTAAAGAAAATAGCACTTTACGAAAACGTACCAGGCATAAGGTACAAAGAAAGTAACATGGGGACAGTTTGCCTACATCATTAGCTGTCATGGTTGTTACGGGGTTTTGCAACTGGAACAAAGCCTTCTGAGTGATTATCGACCGGCGATGTCTAGTAAATTGCAATTAAATTCCCTGTATTTTTTTACCTAATCCTGCATAAGCCTTGATATTGGGAAAGTGCAAGTTGCTTCTGCTTTGGCATTTGCATGTTAGAATAAAACCCTAACTGAGATAAACTGACAAGAGGCAGGTTTTCACTGGTTGCTTATGGCCATCTCACATCCAGCACAATCCAGCCGCCATGCTAGTTTAATTCCTTGTGATGCAGTCTTTTATATTGCCTTGGTAAGCGTCCCCTGTGAAGTCATCGAAGAATACTTAACCGTGCATTCATGTCGTTTCGTTTTAATGCAGGCGAAACAATTGTTTTAGAAACTGATCTTGCCATTATTGACCCGGAACACCCATTTTGGTTAACGGTTGGTATACGAATGTCGGCATCGACGACTGTGTGATAGGAAGCACGAGAATTTAACTGACTGAACAAAATCTTGGGTGCAGGGGGCTTCTGAAGCTGAGAACAGCAAAAGGTTGTCGGTTTCCGTAAACGCAATCTGCAAATACATCAGCCTCTGCGGAGTCCAAGACATAGACCGATAATTGGTTAGCGGTTTCTGCTCTGCCAGGTTTTCCACGCAAAAACAAAAACATACCTGAAAACAGATCCTAATGAGGTAATGACCAGGATTAATGAACACATCGCAAATTAGCCTGCGTGTCGGGCTTGTGGTAGCACCCTAGTAACCCTTCGCCCAGGTGTGGTATTGATGTCCCGTCTTTAACCTAAAGAAATGCTGACATTGTAGAATTTCAAATAGGCAGTTAACGAAAAGTGATTTAGTGGACGTGTATGGTCAGGCAATGCTCACACGACATTATGGTTAATAAAACAAGGACACTTGCTTAACGCCAAACATGTACTCAAGAATTTGTTCCTAATTCCATTGTGTTCACTTCGATCGGCGAAGTAATCCGGAGCATTTGGGGTAACCCAAATACCCACTCTTTCTTGAAGAGTTGCAGATATGCATAGCGTAGAAGACAAGTGGCATTCAATGAACGATATCCTGAGCAATGGGTCACCAAGTCTCCATTAAATGTTAAAGCGGGGAAATCTACAAATTCTCTGTCCAAGGTTGGGTTTGAACCAGCGTCTCGTCAGCGACTGGGAGGCATTTTAGGAATGCCTTAGGGAACCCGCCAGATATACAAAAGTAACTAGTGTCGGTAGCTCATTAGACATTAACGTAGGTACTGATGTAGTGCAAGGTTTTCAATGTCACTATACATCAGCTTCGGTAGGTGTAGTGAAAACTGTACCTCCAAAGTGCTGCGGCCACTGGAGCATGGTGCCGAATACACCAGACATGACATCCCATCCAGTCACATAATACTGTAACCGGGACGACCAGGCCTCCTTCCTTGCTCGAACCTCTCAGCAACAAGTATCATTTTTAAAGTCTTTGGTGTGACCCAACCCGGGATTGACCCTGATCTCCCGACTTCGTGGCGGACTGTTTAACCACCAGTCCACCTAGGTGGCCCGCAAAACAGTTCACAGCGTGTGCGTGAAGGGCCGATATGACATGACTACCAAGCCAACGTTCCCACCAACACTGCTCGCGCCTGATTAAAAGCCAGCTATGCAGCGACTGATAGATTCGAACACGCGACCACCCTGGTCAACGGTTAGCATGATTACGTTGGGCAGTCTGGATTACACTGCTAACGAGGGGCTGAGCCACGTGGCCACAAAATCGCGTAGATGTGATGTCGGTCAGCTGTACGCCCCTATATCCACTAGCTTTATGCTAGTACAGGAGGCCTCTAGTGGCATTTTGACAAGACGATATTTCCACACAACCTTCGCATTATCTCAGGGTAATTGGGTGAATTGGCCCCTTCATTTCCGGTCATTCGTACGCGGGATCATATCCGCGCGGTCGTAAACCAGGGGAACACTGACACATACAGACACCCGCTTGACATACAGGCCTTCAACTGGGCTCACTCGTGGTGTGAAATACACAGCGAAATCTAACCTAGAACCCCGTGAGAGGGATATGAGAAACCGTCCCGACAAGGCATGCGGTGACCATTTGCCAACAAGCCCGGTGTGGTGGCTGATTTATGCTGCAATGTAAAACACTACAACACGTTTCTATAATCCAGAGCAGCAACGACAATGTGATAGTTGGCAAACGGTCACACGATACCGATGAAATCCATAATCTCGTCATTTTACCTCAGTTAGAGTTGTACTCAAACTGTTCATATAAGTGTTTAAGAAGTAACAAGTAACACGCCCCCTAGCACCATGGCTAAGCAGAATTAAGTTAACAGCACTTAGAGTAATGTCAAATACAATTTACCAGACGTCACTGGACGAGACGTTTGATATCACACTTTCGCCTCTGCTCCAGTTTTACTTTCCATAACCCCCACCTTTAACCATATGAGAGTGTCGTGCGAAACTGCTGCAGCTATGAGCTGAGCTATTGTCAGTAATCATACAGTCGCTACTCACGGTTTCATGCTGTATGCCTTTACCATTTGGCAAGACGCCGTACCTCACTAGTTACGTGTGACAACTCACCAACAGCTATCATGCTGTTTTCCGTTTTAGTCTTTATGTTGAAGTTCTTAATATTTTCACGTACAGACGATTAAGTTTGCATTCAAAACACAGCTTTAGCGTGATGCTCAGATTGTTTCGACTGGTTCCGCATGTACTCCGGATATCAGAGGAATGGTTGTTATCAGGACAGCTGTATGTTCTAGGATATATGCTTGACTTCAGCGTAAAACATTATTTACAATAAAGAAATAAATAATTAAGCAAACAGAAGCTAAAGCGAGTTAAAATCTCAAAGTTTTGAACAATTTACCTCGCTTTTTACAAGATTTGTTGCATGGCGAACATATACGGGTGCCTCCATGAAACGACGTGCAAAATGTATCAATCGCTTAACTCAAGTACTGAATTATGCCTTTTGTTTGCGACTCCACTGTGATGATCATGTCATTCGCCTGTCATTAAAATCTACAATCTTGATGCTTGCTGGCTTTTTCCCCAGGATAATCCGACATGCAAATGGCAGATCGACCCGGCTATGAGGAAAAACAACAACCTGAAAATGTCAATATTCACATTCGCTCCTACAACCAAGAAGCACGGTTATCTAACGGAATTTCTGATAAAACGACAAAACTAAGCAAATAACGCTTTTGTGATTATTATATGAGTGTTATATGACTATCAATGGCAACGGAAACACATTATTTTCTTAACAGGTTTCTTAGAACAATTATAGAATAAGATTAAAACTAACGTGATCTATGTGGAAACAAAACATTCAAATTCTCCACTCTCCTGTCAGCAAGTGCGATTCAAATGATGTGTTTTTTAAATTTTATGTGAAAGGTTGCGTAACGCCATACTGCAGTAATTATTGCAGTGATGCAATTATTTTATTACAGCGGGCGGCGAAAAGAGATTACAGCAGCGAAGAGAGATTATGGCAGCGAAGACAGATTGCGAAGCGTGTCTGAATTTCAATCCATATATACAATATCGCCGCATCCACTTTGATTGCTAACAGAAGTTTGGAATGCTTATCCCAAGCCATTTTATTTTATATTTTATTTCATTTTTATGAGTGCGCCGTACTCATAATTATTTCATTTATAATACAGCGGCCAGCATTATGGTGGGAGGAAAGCGTGCACAGCCGGGTGGAGGGGAGGGCGAGGGGAACACACGGCCATCCGCAGGTTGCTGGCGGACCTTACCACGTACGGTCGTAGAGGAAGGTCTCCTGAGCTGGACTTGAACTCTCAGCTATCGCAGCTATCAATAAATTGATTAATTAACTAGCACAACTCATAAAGCACTTCGTTTCCTCGATATTCCCACGCAGAGCACCTTGTAACGCGTCACACGCGCCCTGACAATGACCTACAGAAGGAGTAGCAGAAGCAGATTCTATTACGACCTTCGTCATTTCCGGAACGGTCGTATGTCTGACATCCTTGACACATATTTCTGGGCAACGGCTTGGGGACCCAGTTAAACACCAGCAAAAATACTGGTTCTTTCTTCTCACGCAACCCAGTTAAACACCTGCGACCTCTCAGGCACGTTCAGCGAACACTTGCCATACATGAGCTTGGTTTATAAGCTTCGGGTTTTGAGGACCATGGTCGTTCTCATATTATATGTAGAATCTACCTTTCTATTTCGACATCCGTATCTCAGCTACTCAAGCATATTGGGCGTTCCGGCCCAATAATCGCAAGACCTGTTTCCAAAGCGACGTGTAATCTAGACGTCGAAACCGACATTCGTACACCAGCCGTCAACCAAAATGGGCGTTCTGGAAGAATAATCGCAAGGCCAGTTTCTCAAAACGACAAATAGCAAAAACACCCAAAGATAACAGGTCTCAGTCATGACGGAAAGACGCAATGGACACCCTAAGTGGATGGATATAATCTGTACCCTACTGTTTACATGTTGCTGCTAATCAAATATTTATGTTTGAGACAACATTTTATATCAAACTTGACAATCTTAATTGACGATGAAAACACGACCTCTACAACTCGGTATACATGGCCAAAACTTCAGCCTGTTATTCGGATTTGTACAGTTTCAGTTCTCACAAAGACTCAAGCAATACTGGTTCTTTCATCCCAGATCGAATTTAAAGACAGTATATTCTAGCGATGTCTTCTCGTTTTTTTTTTTTTGCTCAACAAGTGGGGAAACTGAGGATTTCGAAAGGTGTCAGTATGACTCGGGTTATTGATGATAGAGCATCGATAACAATAAACATGTCCGATAAAAATGTATGCATGTATATATATTTAAAATATTTATCTCATACAGTAATACGGAAATGTAATCATAGACGTAGTAGGAAAGTGTGGGTCTCCGTTTACACATGCCAGAACTGATACCGTCGTGTCCGATGTGGGGTGTCATAGTAGATGTTGGAAGGTTTAAGATATACAGCTAAAGTTAGCCAAAGGTAAATACTAGCTAGATCAAATCAACAACAGCTGGGGGATTACGAAAGCAGTGAACTTACAAGATACATATCAGATTAATGAACGATGACGATGGGAGAACCTCAGTGTGCCAATTGATAATAATATAAAGTGGTAGGTTAAAAATGGATATATACTTAAAATATTTATACCATACAGTGGCTTTACATATAATAATACAGTAGTCAAAATGCAGTAAGAAAGTGTTTGGCTTCATTACATTCTCCCCCCCCCCCCCCATAACATTCCCTTCCCATTACATTCTCCTCCCTGTAACATTACATTCCCATTACGTTTTCCTTGCCATAACATTTTCTTCTCATACATTTTCCTCCCCATAACATTCCATTTCCGTTACATTCTCCCCCTATAACATTACCTTCCCATTACATTCTCCTCCCAATAACATTCCCTGCCCATTGCATTCTCCTCGCCATACCATTTCCTCCCCATTACATTCTCCTCCCCAAAACATTCCCTTCCCATTACATTCTCCTCCCCATAACATTCTCTCAGCATTACAATATCCTCCCCATAACATTCTCTCAGCATTACAATATCCTCGCCATAACATTCCCTTCCCATTTCATTCTCCACCCCATAACATTCCCTTCTCATTACATTCCACCCTTATTACACCCTTCTCCCATTATGTTCCTATAAGATACAACATCTGCACAAAGCGCATAAATTACAGTCTCTAGCAGTCTATATTTCTTCTCTGAAAGACTCTCTGGGGTGTCGAATTATATATAGTACATTGTTTTAAAAAGGTAAAGCCTTATTTACCTGACTTAAAAAGAACTGTAGGAGTTCTGTCGTTAAAAAGTCTTCGCATGACACCGCTTTATGATATATGAATTTGATTATCCACTCGGAACGCCGCGTCGCTGTTTATAAGTAGTATACGAATATCGGATTTAAACCCAGGCGCCCAAACCGACATTCGTATACCAGCCGTAAAGTCAACAAATCTATGGTGTGAAACGTAGCTAGGTCAGTGACTGAAAGTAAGGACCTAGGCGTCGAAACCGACAGTAGTACACCAGCCTAGAGCACACTTTGCTTAGAGTTAAGACGCTTGATGGAATGTCTTTGAAACACAATAGTTTCTGCAGTGGTAACTTGTGATGTTGAATGAAATCATCAAACAGTATACAGAGTCTTACAGATGCTGCTATACACCAGGAGATATGTATACACCATATGGCTAAGATTGTATGGAAAATCATAGACGAATTTTGAGCTAGCTGACTCCGACAGTCTTCAGTAAGATATATACACAGAGTTTTACCTGCTACTGTTGACACCACCAACCAAGGTGTCACCCTAATATCTGAGGGTTGCGTTACTGACGCTCCTCTGATATCGGTTAGGCGTGACCATTGGCCAGTCATCACACTCTACATCCTGTAGTCTGATAGATTATCGTGTCAATGCAACGACCCTGCAGCCAGAATCGAGGCAACCCCAGAACACCTCATTAACACCGTGTGATACAAGGGCTGAAAACGAAGTTGCATTGCTTTTTACATTTGACGTGTTTTACGCCGCCCTCCAGAATACTTTACTAATTCGACGGCGGCCAGCATTATGGTGGGAGGAAACCGGACAGAGCCCTGGGGAAACCCATGACCACTTACCCATGTTGCCGGCACACCTTCTCTGGTACAGCCGTAAAAGAAGCCATAATGCAAGAGTTGGAATTATTAATTCGCCGCAATCGCATTACAAGTTCAAAATTGAATTTTCTGGCAATATATTAAGCACGTATATTAAAACAAAAATTGCCTTACTATGACACAGCGGTTGGACACATGTGTACATAAAATTGCCTTAATGTGACACAGCGGTTGGACAAATTTGTACATAATATGTGCTGGTATTTATTCTGTTATTCTATATACATAAGCACGCTATTAACAACCCGCTTTATCTACCTACTGCTAACACAGAAATAAAGAGAGCTGTGCAGAGAAGTAGAGGAATGGGGATGGGGGGGGGAGAAAAAAGCAAGAAAGCACATTTATTATATCTGCAAATATTGCTCTGAAAATCATGTGGGCATGCTCAAATTATCGCTATAAAAGTCACATACATGTTAAATGCACAAATGGTAAGGAAGCCGTCACCTGTTAATCTGGGAAGCGATCGACGACATTTACAAGCAGCATTATCGATTAAAACTGTATTGCACCGGGAGAAATCACGGTAAAAAGCTGTGGATATTAGCA
The DNA here is from genome assembly GCA_016165875.1 of Acanthopleura granulata. Classification (NCBI taxonomy): domain Eukaryota; kingdom Metazoa; phylum Mollusca; class Polyplacophora; order Chitonida; family Chitonidae; genus Acanthopleura; species Acanthopleura granulata. The sequence continues at coordinate 969,321 of JABBOT010000039.1, forward strand.
CTATCTACATACTCGGCCATCACTAAAGTGCGGACCTGAGCACTATCTACATTCTGGGGCATCACTGTAATGTGGATATGAGCACTACATTCTGTAGCTCAGCGTAATGACCCAGAAGCCTCCCACCAATGCCGAAGGCTGTGTGTTCAAGAGCAGCTCATGCTGGCTTCCTCTCCGGCCGTGCGTGGGAAGGTCCGCAAGCAACCTGTAGATGATCCTGGGTTTCTCCAGGGCTCTGCCCGCTTTCCTACCACCGGAATGCTGTCCGCCGTCGTATAAGTGAATAATCTCGAGTACGGCGTAAAAGACCAAGCAAATAAATAAAGTAAATAAATACATTCTCGGCCATCACTAAAGTGTGGATATGAGCACTATTTACATTCCCGGCCGTCACTATAGTGTGGATATGAGCACTGTCTACATTCTAGGCCATCATTATAGTGTGGATATGAGGTCTATCTACATTTTCGATGTGGTTTCTCTTCAGAGCGTAGTTTTAAGCCTGTTCTCGCATTTCGGGCCGAGGTTGCATCTAGCATGTGTCTTTGTTACACGGCAGTGGGAGATCAGTGGTTAGTGTTTCTCTTCAATTATGATTATTACTGTGGTCAGTGTTAATGACACACAGATTCAACTGCTGTGCTAAATGGCCTGGTCAAGCATACCAATTATGTATAATTCTGAAATTCTTCATCATTTTTTCAGTAATTCTGAGTTTTCTAGGCACAGAAAGATATGCACGGTATTAAATATGACGTGGTTAACTTATCCAACGCCATTGCCATACATATATTTAACTGTATAGTAAACTGAACATACAGCGTTATCGATAATGCATGTACTCTTGTACCACACTATGCACAGTCCCCAGACAGACTACGTTCACGCTCTATCAACGCGTTACATCCACCAGCGTGTTATTTACCGAACAAGATAATGTCTGTTTAATGGAAAACGCTTTACTCAGATTGAGGCCTCCGTGCCTCAATTGGTTAGTGCGCGAAATGACCCAGGAACTTCTTACCAATGCGGTTCCTGTGAGTTCAAGTCCAGCTCATGCTGGCTTCCTCTCCGGCCGTACAGGGAAGGTCTACCGGCAACCTGCGTATGGCTTCCCCTGGGCTCTGCCCGGTTTCCTCCCAATATCATGCCGGCCGCCGTCGTATAAGTGAAATATTATTGAGAACAGCGTAAAAACACCAATCAAATATAAGCAGAGCTCAGCGATAAAGGATCGAATTAATCTGTAATCCTTCCGTAAATTGTGCAAAAAACTGCAACATTTTCAAAATTTAGGAAAGCCATTCAGAATATCAGTCTTAATTAATTCCCCTTGCTTTTAAGACACAGATGTTTTGACACCAAAGTAGCTCTTTAAGTATTTTCAAGAAACATTTTGTTTCGCTGCTGCTCTGAATTCGGTGCTTTTTTAAATAATCGTCTGTCATAATCGTATCATTCTAATATTTCCCACTGGTTTTTATTGGAACTTTTATAGTAGCAGTTTATGGAAGTTAATTTTACATGTTCTTCGACTGTTACATCTGCATCACGTTTTATGGGCAGACCTGGTTATCTTCTGGTTCTTTCATGAAAAATACTACATGCTTTTTGTTTTACGATTAAATTAAATAATCAATATGTGAAGCAGTTTAAATCTGCATTGCCCAGAGCTAGAAGCTCATAAACAAATAGGAGAGTAGGCATACATATAAATGCTTTTGTTACCATTTCTTGATATAACTGATTTTCATGTTATTTTGTGTGGTTATGTCATATGTGCTGACAGCCTTTCGAGTAACTGTACACCAGTGACGTCTTATAAAATGCAATTAACATCACTGTTATATTTTGACCTAATTCTGCTTAAGCCATTTTGCTGAAGGGTGTGTAAGTTGTTATTTCTTAAACGCAGGAACATTTAGAATAAAACATTGACTGAGGTTTATTGACCGCATTTCACGGTCAACCACACACTGCCGTCATTCCTCTACTTGTAATTTCTATGCCGTAGTCCTTCATACCGTGGTTAACTCATGCAGGTCTACTTGACTATAAACACGACAAACGCACAAAAAGCCTACGATTTCCACGTTTTGCTCCACGTTACTGTTAACATCCCATACTTATCCATATGTGAGGAATGCGCAGGCCAGACATGGACAAGTAACGCATGTGTCACAATTCCCTGTAACAGCTGTACATGGTCACAGAGCCCAGCGCTCTTTCATACTGTATCCCAGCCTGACTGCTCTGGGGGAAACGCGGTCTGCATGTTGTACAAAATATAGCGAAAATACACATACACAGGACTTCGGTAAATATGAATATTTCCCCTGTATGACATGACATTTCATACAGTTCTTCACTCTCACATCAAAAGACTTACTCATACATATTTATGCTAAGCGATTTTATTCAAATCTTAGGTGCCATCATTCGCACAATCCATGGTGATATCATGACTTCAAAACAGTCTCAAGCAGTTCAGTCCAATACATTGCCAATGTTCAAGCGAACTTTCTGTCGTTACGTTGACAGTAAGGTCTGCCAGCAACTTTAGAGTGGTCCTGGGTTGCGGAAAAAATGGCATTTGGACAGTACGCCAAATCGAAAATTACGCCCAATTTCTAAAACATGCGCAGCTACAAGAAAAAACCTACGAGGCTTTCGTTATACTGCGATAGGCTATATCAGGCTTTAGTTAGAATGCTTCAGGTAACTTTTCTTTTTTTTTAAATAGTTAGTTCATGAAATTCATCCTCAAGAATTTTTTCCCTTCTACGATGACAGTACAATTTATGGGTGGAAGAATTAACCGAAGTGCGCGTCATATACCACCGACCTGCTGCAAGTCACTGAGGTATTTCCCCACAAATAAGGTACAGATATGCATGCCATGTTGAGATAATCGCAACCATCTCATGGGAGATAATTAGGCTTAAAGGAACAATTTAATACATCTTGCAAACACCGAGAGCTGGGGATTCTGCCAATTCAGGGGACATCCTGAATCGCCTCTCCTGTGAGCAGGGACTCTGGTTCGAACCCCGGCGTGTTATACATAAGATTTCAATTCGACTCTCATACAAGGTTATGACAATGTCGTGTCACTGGACAAATTGGTACTTCTGTTATGTTCGGCTTCGGTGTTTCAGTGACATAGTACTATGTACCAGTCGACATTGTGACTAGTACCTTGTACTAAGAGACACCGTTGTAAAATGAATAAAATCCAAATGGAAGCCACGTTCAATCACATGGTTGCCAACAAAAAATTAGGCTGTAAGACCAACTTTTAGTTCACGCTAAAACAAATATATATTTCTGTAATGCTCTTTTTTCAGTTAATTCTGGAGCCCAAGTCAAAAGCAGTGGCCGTTTTCCAGGATCTTTGTAAACAGAATTCCATAGAAAAGAACTACAGCAATGTTATTTCTTGAGCCCGAGTAAAAAGCAGTGGCTAAAAAGCAGAAGTTTTTCAAATAACTGCATCCTGATACTTGATAAACTTTACCCCTTTCCAGGATCTTTGTGGATGGAATTCCATAGAAAAAAATACAACTACAGTTGGCCAAAGGTCGTACGTCACTGCCTCATTTCACTTTACCTCATTTAAGATTTTATTCGAACTGCTCATATAAGTGTGTAAAACGTAACAACTTACTCGTCCCCTAGCAACATGGCGTAAGCAGAATTAGGTGACAAAAAAAACGCTGTGATGTTAATTGCAACATATTAGACGTCATTGGTCCAAAATTTCTCAAAATGTTGTGACGTCATCAAATTTAAGAGACCACAATACGAAATCATAAATCAGCAACACATTAAAATCTCTCTCAGCTCAAATGTCAAGAATTCGAAACCTGAAACAAGAAGTCTATAAACGGTCAGGATGGCTGTTGGTCATTTTAATCAATTTTCATGTCTTTCAAAGAAAACCAATGACCGTTCAGCAACTAAATTCCATGGCTTGGAAATGATGATTTCAAATTGCAGGACTTTCGACGATTTCCCAGGGCTACATTCAGGGTGTTTGTGGCACTCAGCGTTTCCATTAGGCGCTATAAGTGTACAGTGAAGCAATGAATTGTTAGAACACTCCGACCTCGCGGCTGCTAGAGATTTGTGACAATGATAAGTAGCTTGGCTGTTGTGTAGGATCACTAGTCTTTAACCGATGTGACATGAATGGATATTTGTATGTCACCAGTTGTCAAAATCGTCAGTAACTTACGAAAGATCTCCGGTTTGCTCCCAAGCACTCCTGTCTCCTCCACTTGTCATAAAACTGACCCAAATGTTCAAATGCTACCAGATAAATACGTAAATAGCGCCTATCCAGCTGAGAAAGGAGCAATTCACCGTAATCTGCCATGTTCGCTGCTGACACTTTAATCTTTTCAATCTTTAAAATAAGTTTTAAAAAAAAAGGAATGGCTTCAATTCTCAACATCACATCGATGTTGATCTGATTGACAATGGCTAAATATCGCTACAGATGCATAGCCCACTGAGAGAAAAAAAATACCACAATAGCATGATGATAACCAGTTTTTTTCCAAAGAGTAATAATAACCAGTTTGTTACTAAACGTGTAGTGTGTTTTCTGCGAATATGTAAATTATATTTTCTAGACAGTCAAAAATGCATTCGTTACGCATTCTTGCATTGTCGTTCTTTTGTTTTTATTGGTGTGTGTGGTGGTGGTGAGGAGGGGGCGAGGGTCTCTATCATTTGAGGTTCATCAACCAGAAAATATTTTATTAATACTGCTACTTACCTAACTTTTCCAGAGGCTGTTTTATAAGAGCTCAGGTAGAGGCCCCTCAAGTCCGTTGTTAAATGTCCGTCAAAAGCTTCCACGTGCAGGGCGTAGTCTTTTCCTTTTTTCAAGGGCTCCATCAGTTCCACGACGTACTGTTGGTTGCGGGGCACCCGGAATACCGAACGTATTTCACGTTTCTCAAGGGTGTCCGAATCAATCACAGCGACAGAAGCGTCACTAACGTTCAATTTTTCATGCCTGTGGAATATAATGTACGGTGTTGGTTTGTCTACGTGAAGGTCTATTCTTACTGCACCCGAAAAACTGAAGCCTGTTAGATTCACGACCAAGTCCACCTGGTAATGATAGGGAATCAACGTGTGAGGCAACCGAATTTTGTCATAAATCGACAAGGTTTGGTCGCTGGATGGCGTTGGCGCCACTACTCCATCATTGACCACTTTGTCCTGGAGGCCATTGTCTTGTGGACACCATAACACGCGTCCGAAGAACGCTGCCAACAACGCCACCAACAACAACGCTCCCAGAGCTGTCAGGACGAGAGCCACTGCTTTTAACCGCGTGATATAGCAGCCTTTGGAGCGCTCCCGAAAAGTCACGATCGTGTCTTGGCAGCCGTTGTTTACGGCGTTGTGGTTTTCACTTCTGACTAGATGGCTGTCAGCCATTGTATGCTCCTGTGGTGATATGCGTTGTTGTTGCCAAACGCCAGACAGGCTTGGACACTCTCACCGTGATGATATATAACTCGGGTGTCCAGACATTGGTGAAGAAGTCTCGTGATAAATAACAGCCCTGGGTCAGTTGTCAGACCACACGGTGATCCTTCTTTTACAATTAACTGCCCCCTTCTTCTCTGGTCTTTGTCAGATCCCTGCGACAGTCATGACTGCTTTGGAGACGGCATGGAATCGCGATCGAGTTTATACCCAAAGGGTGTCGTACCAAAAATCGGAGGCTTGCGTGACTGAAGCCCTCTTGGCCTGTCTATGCAAAGTTGCTATGGAAAACCTGTTGGAATCATATACCGTGGCCTGGATACAAGCCCTGCACCGCTCAATCCCTCCTCAACAAACAAACTGTTTCTCAGGCCTATTTAGAATAGAGTGGAATATTGTAATAAACACCGATTATATCCACCAACGAACTTGGTCCACTGTAGGCTCTGACAAAGAGACAACCCAATAAACCGACATTTCTACGCTAGCACAACTTTTCTCTGCACTCCACCTTGGCTCCTTTAAGGCTACACATTTGCCCAGGAGTTTCGCCAAGATGTATATCGCTGTTCTTTTTTGTATTCCAAAGAGCACAAATGTTTCCTTGTCGCATGGAACACAATGCGCTTCCTGCTGTCTTTGGCGTAGACCGTTGTTAGCGGTGAAAAGAGACCCTGGGAGTGGCTTATTATATTACTGGCTGTAACGCGGCATCAAACTGGCACTTTTCTACTGTCGACCTTCCCTTGAGAACAGAATCTAATTCACTTAGCCAGGGAGCAAGAAAGACGGGCCAAAGTTGGTAGCGTGCGACCCCTTCAAAAGTGTCTACGCCTGCTGGAAATCCAAGGCTGTGAGCCGCGCTAGCAACGCTTTTTGTCCAGGACTCTAACTGACCACAGAACACACGCGCCGGATCAAGCGCTTACCTATGCAGACACATATACATCTGCCCTGCGCTTTTCCCTCGCTCCCCTATCCACGGTGCATTCCCTTCAAGCTCGAACCCTACGCTGTGTATGTCACAGTCAGATATGAACGACCACGCTGGTAAAACCCCGGCAATTTTAACTCGGCAAATGAACCCAGCGAATGTCAATGTACGGGCAACGTATTGGAAAGCAAGCATTAAACGGTGAAATACCTCCTCCCCCCTTACCCCCCCATTTTCCCCTACGGCCTCTCCCAGCTACGACATTCCCTGTCATACCGGACACTATTTAGATCAATCATTCGAGCACTCTACTCACAAGTCCACCAGGAGAGAGCGACAAAGGCCGACAGTAAAAGGGACACAGTTAGCTGGAGGCTAGGGTGTAATTTTACAACGATCTGATTGATGTAACAATGGTTATATATCTATGTATACACAGTTGATTTCTGTTGTAAATTATATAGGTGGCGAGATGACGGGCCATAAGAGTAGGAAAAAGCCCGAAAACGCAGTGCTGGCTTTGTGTAGCACGGCCTTCGAGGTGGTGAGCCTGATATGATGATATTTGTTTATTTATTTGATTATTAGGTGTTTTATAATTAAATTATTATATTTCATTGATACGATGATGGCCAGTATTACTGTGGGAGGAATCCGTGCTGAAAACCCACGACCTTGCGCGGGCTGTTGGCAGACCCTGCTACGCACAGCGACTGCAATGGTGAGAGGTTCCTGGATAATTACGATGCACTAGCACGTTAATCTTCTCGGCCACGGTGGCCCCATGCGCTTCTCAAACTAGCTTAAATATGAAGTAAATGGCTTTTATCCAACAAAATGAAAGAACATCATTAAATGTAGGTCTTGTGGGCATCTTTCAAAATTATTTTTAATATAAACATGTTTTAACTACAGCCTCGTTGGCAGCAGTCATTGGGGAAGAGGGTGGGGAGGTTCGTGGCTGAGGGGGGTAGAGCCCTAGGGCAGCATGAAGACCCAAGCGCCTCTCACCAATGCAATCGCTGTGAATTCAAGCCCAGGTGAAGCTTGTCTACTTCACCGGGCGTACGTGGTAAGGTGAACTTGCGCATGATCGTGGGTTCTTTAAGGCAGTGCTTGGTTTCCTGCCAACACGATGCTGGCTGCCGTCGATTAAATGAAATATTCTTGAATGTTGGTTAAAATATCAATCAAATGAATAAGTTAAAAATAAGTCAACCATTTGTAAGACAGGGTCAAAAGCCATTCCAGAGCAAAATGTATGAATAACTTTTCTGTTCACTGGTCCCACACGGGGACTACATCCCTGACTTTTAGGCCATTCTTGCACAGAATACAAATGTCCTGTCCTATTCATCCAGGGTCGCCCATGGGTCTGAAATTGTCCAACAAATCCGTGAAAAATAATTTTACAACATCGGCAAGTGGCACCAGCGAGGCTAACACTGTAAATATGGCCATCTAGAGACTGGATCTATAACTGAGAAGACATACACATGATGTGACCGATTGGGGACTCCACACAACCAACATACACCAACTCTACATGAAACTTTAGTGGCAAATACCGATGGTATCCCAGAAAAAAATCACCATCTTCTTTATCAATCACAGGGCACAGCGACATAAACAAAGCTCTCAAAGTTCCTCGCATAAAGAATATTGACTTGGCACTGCTGATAAACATGCTGTCGCTTTCATGTTAATTATACATAATTCGAAACCTTTGAGTTTCTAAGACGAACGATGGCGGCATCATAGTAATCTATGAAATTTCCATTAACCCGCAAATCAGACATATCGACCGTGGTATGGAGCTAATAAAGACTGGAGTTAGTTCCGGTGGGTACACATCAAAGTGTACCGCGCCAGGTGCACACCATTACCTGCATTCCCAAGTTCCACTCACATTGATCGGTATTTACTTACTCTATACAAGCTAAAACAAAAACCGCTTTTATAGCGTCCGACGGTGGTGTATATAGCATCACTTATTCAAGGGCTATTTATTTCCTGCTAATCCGAGTTGTGCTGGGCTGATTGAATGTCATGGTGTACTTGGACAGAAATACCTATACTTATAGACACCGCATGCAAATGATAACACTTTCAAAACATAAAAAGCGAAATTATATCGCAGCCAATTCCAGTGTCTTGGCGTTTTCTAACGCGGTAGATTGTCTACACAACTTAGCTGAGGAGACACGCGCAGCTCAATTATATAAAATATCTGGATGTAATTCATACGCGTGGAAGCAAATTCAAACACCTCAGCATTGCAGTGCATACATTTATTTACTTTGCACCTGAATGCTTGGACGATCGATTTTGTTTACTTTGATGAGAGTCAGACGTGGGGATACCCCGCGACACATGTGGGCACATACAACAGAATGCGGACAATCAGCTGAAAGCTCCGAGGCAGTTCGTGTTCTGCCTTCTGACGTATATGGCTATTATAAATAAAGAAACAAATAGATATTAACGTCGGTACATGTTAGAGAAAATTATCATAGGTCATACCTGTTAGATTACCAGCGACACCTTCGTAATACCGACTGCATTTTGTTATGTATATAAATGGGATAGTGGCAATATTAAATGAACTATGAGTGAAGAAAGGGAAAAATAAAATGGCCTTTGAATATACGTTTTGGGCAATAACTGATTCCTAGTCTTTATACGTCCGAATTACCCACGACCGCCGGTCGACGACGGTTGCTTGCGAATCTTCCCATGTAGGACCGGAAAGGAAGCCAGCGTGAGCTCTCTCCTATAGTGAATCTACATCGTATAATTACTACCAGTAACTGATTACATGTTCAATCGGCTAAAACATTAGAGGATATTACATCCGTTAACAAATTGCGTATCCTGAATGGTTTCAACAATGTATAAGGCAATGATGGGAAGAAATCCTGCTACTATGGCAAAAATGAGGCAGTCGGACTGCAACGGAGAAGTGTCCAATAGCTGCCTTCTGTACATGAATATGGAAGGCTCGCCTGTATGCCTCAAGTTTTAGCCAGATTTATAACGAACCGAGATCCTCTTCTTGTCCTTGATGTTTGCAGACGTTCTGCGCGTGTCCTTGCGATGTGTACCTAAGCCATCCGGGAACAGGGCTTCTAGGGACCTATCCAATTACCATCGTCTTTCTCTGGGTCACTCGGAAACCTGACAGCCAATTACGGGTCGTTTACCAGGTATTGCTGACAGTTATTCGCCCAGGACATAAGCAGCAGTCTTCTCCGTTATGGGGGATAATGGCTCGTCTCCGAGACACCGGGGCGAAGTTCAAGGTGTGAAAATAGTGGCCGGCTAAAGACGATATGCAAAATCTGACCCACAGGGACATCAAATTGCCGCGGGGCGCCGGGAACCCGAGAAGGCCCATGAATGTTAAGGAGGCTTAGTCTTTGTGGCGTGATCATATGGCGGTCTGTGTTAGCACATTGTCGGCATCGTCTCTGGTCCGCTGGGAACTGGTCCCGGCTCGGCTTTTATGGCGGTTCCTCATTAAACTCCGGATGACAAACTTGTTCCTCTGTTCGCTGCTGGCCCCGTGATGTTGAGAAGGAGAACAGCGCACCTAATCGTTTTCTGGGAATTTCTGCAGAGCGTTGTTTGACCTGTTGATGAGCGATGTACGCAAGACTCTGCAGAAAACGTAATAGCGTGCAGGAGTCCACAGTCAGACATCTCCTCACTGTCTTATTTCAGTAATTGTCTCTAACGCATGGATTATTTCGTTACAGTTTTATTAGGCCGTATGATACAGTTCTGTGTGTGGCAGAAAAATGTTAAACCTAGGTGTTGAATCCAACATTCGTATCCAAAATGGGCGTTCGGTGTCACAAATCGAAAGACCATTTTCCAATAACACAAACCACCAAAGAAGTAAGAAACTGTATAAAATAAATTTAAAAATAGGACAGATTCATGCAGAGAGAAGCAGTCAACAGTTTTTAATGATGCGGCAAAGACGCTACGAATGTTTCTGGTGGAGGAATAGAAGTAGTATCCAAACGTGTACACTTTAGTATATACGGTGTCGTTAATCAACTGTGTATCTCAGTTGCGCTTTGATTACAACTGTTCATATATCCAGCGCAGCGATCGCCCTCAATATGATGAACATACGGCCCTTAGCCAGGGGTTAAGCGGAACTAAACACAATTATAACGCAGAGTGACAGAGATTTTTTAACACTCCGTCCGTATTTGCTAAAGAGAGAGGCCCGCTCGTTGAAATATTTGAAGGACTTAGAGTGAAGGCACTTGATCAAATACTCGACACACTAGTTTTTGCAGTAATAACTTCTGATACTGATTGAAGTCATCACATAGCACACATGATCGAACAAATGCTACGAGGTGAAATATGTATACGGCTTATACAGAACCATTCGGTACATTACTATCCAAGTAGGGGCAATTCATTATATCAAAATCGAAACTATCCCCGTTGTCGTAAAGTGAGCTTGACAGAAAGTCGTTGTGGTCTTTGCACAGGTACGGTGTATCATCTGGAGAATCCTTCCAACCCTTCCAACCCAGCGAGGACGAGTGTATATCTTCCACAGCCTTTGTTATATACGGGTTGCTTACAGCTAGCAAATCATCAATATACCGTTTGGGTAATGAGAAATATCAAGCTTGATGAAGATTACTCCATAACAACTTTTGCATATAGTCGTATACATACCAGAACAGGTATGGGTCTGCCAAAATGGTGCACAACTTGTACCCATCCGAATACCTATACACTGTTGATAAATGGTTTCCCCATATTTCACATAGATATTATTCATGAGTACTTCAAGTAACTCAATAAACATCGAGACATCCCGTGAATGGTAAACACCAAGACATCCCGTGAATGGTAAACACCAAGACATCCCGTAAATGGTAAACACCGAGACATCCCGTGAAAGGTAACCCTTGTATGTAAGGGAACTGATGAAAGCATTGTTGCCACTGACATTAATGTAGCGGCGAACGGTTTTGTTCAACGTCGAAACAATTAATGACGAAATTCAATTTTTTAAATCTATGTGAGATATACTAGTGTACAGACTGGAGAAATCCAAGAGTCAATTATATATCATTAAATTATTATTAAAACCTTATATGGTATATTGTATGGGCGTCTAGTTCTTCAGAGAGACGTTTAGAGCTCTGAAGAATCCACATGTAATTGACGCTTGAATGTTTGTTGATGGCACAACGAAACTTGCTCCAAAATCACTGTACTTCTTGCAATGCCTTCGTTAAGAGGGTAGATACAAGTTTTGTGGTACAGCTCCTTGACCCCACAAAAAAGCGAGCTTTAGAGGAGGATTTCTACATTTTGGGAATCCAGTAGAGTTGTGGTAAATCGGTACAGATAATCGTCTTACTATAAAGAAAGTCCGGGTGGTTTGTAAATAATTCCTTCAGAGCGTATATGGTATCAGAATACATATACGTGGACGAGGCGGCTTTTGTTATAGCTATGCTCAGCTCCTCTACGTGCCACTGATAGAATAATAGTTCTTACAGACAAAGACAATGTTATGAGGAGATTCTAGCCTATTGTCTGTGAATGTCCACAAGTGCCTTGAACAGCACACAGGTTCCAGACTCGTTCAACCGTTGAAAGAAGATTGGTATTAGCACAGAACTTTCACCAGCCAAGCTTCGTTACACGTGCATGAAATACATCTGCGGGTAGCATAGAACCAAACTGAGGAATCTATTTTATTATTTACACATCAGTGAAATCCCAGTATTTTCTGGACTGATAAAGGTGCAATTTCATTAGATATCACTTTTGCTACAACATTATGGTATTATAGACCCAGACGCCGTGATATCGAAAATAAAACTCAAAATCACGATGTTGTTAAAATATAAATAATTAACAAAATATCGCAAAATAAAGGCTATATACCATAAATACTTTCCTAGTGAAAGGTGGAAATGAGAACCCACTCGACGCTTCGCTTGGCACGAATAATGGCTACATCGACAAGAAAAATTATTAAAAACGGCTACATCGACAAGAAAAACGGAATTTTGACATGAGCTGTTTTTAAAATCAGATGATGAAATGGCTATAAACATTACCTGAAGGTAAAGGCCGTAATACATGATGTATGCGAAAAGAAGGATTAGTTAATCTGATTTGATTTGATCTGATTTGTCACTTCAATAAATTGACAGCATACGACATAAAACGACAGGGTATGAATACAGACCAATATACACGTGTACGAAGAACGCTCACGTGAGTTTGATCTATGGATTTAGATAGGAAAATTGCACGGTAAAAATCTATGAAACATTAAACCAAAGTGGAGAAAGAAAGGGAAGAAAGAAATAATCACATTCTCTAACAGTGTTACGAACCCCGTCTTTAAAATATTGTATTTGTTTCTTCGCTCAAGGGGTCGGTGTATGACCTACATTTCTCTCTGTGTACGTGATAGTTTGCCCTGGAATTCACTCGCGCGTTCTCGGGGATTATGTGTTTATCAGTTTCGTGTCATTGTGCATGAAGCTTACATTCTGGAAAGTTGTACCCATATTGTAAAGACGTTTACGAAGAAACCATCCAGAATTTTCTTCACGTTAGACTATAAATATGAGCGACGAAGTTGTAAAGCTCGCAGTTACTTACATACGTCCAATATGAGAGCAACCGTTTTACTTGTGCCCACTCCGGTCATATTGCTCTTGTCTACTTAGAAGGATTTTTGTGGGATTTTGGAGATATTGGCTGTCTACAATTTTATCACCTTGTACTCCATTTTTCGGTACGCAGCACTTTGTGGGCTTGTGTTTTGCCACTTTCTATTTGGTGTGAGACGTTCTTCTGGAGATTGTATCGCTCATTGTCTGTCTGTGCGATTACGTTGATTTCATCCCAGTTTTCCCAGAAAGTGACTTAGTGTATATCTCCGAGAAATGAAACATACATCGCTAGCTCTGCATTACGGACGCTATTGTCAACCTGTCTGCTCAGGAAGTTTGCACCTTGCCGGGGAGTTGGATGTCTGCCATCCTCGGCGTACCCGGCCCTCTGCTGTTCGTCACTTCAGGGCTTGTCATCCTTCAATTCGAGAATTCTGAAGAACTGTGGATTCTGTATTTACGTGGATTCACTTGCCGTTGGAAACCGGAATAGCCTATCCGGATTTGGGACGCTAACACCCATACGAAACTATATATATATATTTGTAATTATCTGTATTGTTTTGTGTATAATTGTTGGTTGTACTGTTTGTTTATTTTGTTCAAATGTATGTATTGAACTTTCTTTGCGTGTTTCTTTGTTTGATCTTGTGTAAGACCTGTCGCTGTCAGAGAGTAGAACAAGCCTTTTGTTTATCATTTTCCTCTCCGACAGTGGTACTCTTAAAAACAATAAATCAGTATCAAACTCTACTTCACCGGCTACCCCGCTATTGTTGATAGGGTAAGGCATGAGCTTACAGTAGAACAAATGAGTTTATTAAACGTATATGCAGATGAGTAGTGTGTTTGATCTCGAGGATTCGTGCACTTTATGGATAGATATGATAGATAAATCACAACGATTCCGAATTTGTGTGGTTACTGTGCATGCAAAGCGCCAACTATCATCAACTACCACAAAATTACAATGTGAAACATGTAGTGCGTGGTTATAACCATCATTGTGAAGCCGTTCACGTCCGGTTGTTATCTCTCCATTATGCATAAATCTGTCAAGTAAATATTTGCCTTCTCAATATTACCAGTTATTTTCCATGGTTGACTTAATAGGTGCGTATTATGTACCCGACATTGTCTGAACACTAGTGATTTCCCACTTTAGACAGATACCATAGGGCAGTCAGTGGGCGTGGCAGGCAGGCAGGTAGGTAGGCAGGCGTTTGTCCCACCAACCCCTCCCCTAGCACTCATCACAGTCTGTTGCGGTTGACAGTGGATTCCGCACGTGGTATAGATGGCAAAAACTCTTCTCTTAAACAAACAAAACTGATGTTTGCATTGTGCTTAAGACGTCGGAAAAATAAAAGCCCATTGCAAAGTTTAACGGGATCTTTCTCATTTAGCAGTCGCTGATTAAGCTAACTGTTTGGCCACGGAAATGTATGCACGAAAATGTCATTCTTACATGGGAAAGGATTGCTGTGAAAAGCGAAAATCTGCAGGATTTATAACACTGTAACATAATTTTATTTTAAATATGTGGAGGTGAATAAGCATCCACAAGTTATTCTTCAATGTAACTTACATTTCATTAGATTTAGAATGTGTCGCGAAAAAAGAGTCTACTGCAGTACAGGAAAACGTCATTCATCCAAAGCTGTGTTGTCTGAGAATCGTTTGAGAAAGGCTCTTTAATCGTTGTGGTGTGATTTGTTCAGAAAACCAAGGGGCCTCCGTGGCTCAGTCGGTTAGCGCGCTATCGCAGCACAATGACCCGAAACCTCCCATTAATGCGGTCGCTGTGAGTTCAAGTCCAGTCATGCTGGCTTCCTCTCCGGCTGTACTTGGAAAGGTCTGCCAGCAACCTGCGGATGGTCGTGGGTTTGCCCGGTTTCCATCCACTATAATGTCGGCCACCGTCGTATAAGTTAAATATTCTTGAGTACGGCGTAAAACACCAATCAAATAAATAAATATATAGATAGAAAACCACGTTACACAGCTGGTCGCCTTGCTAAGTTAACAGCCCATATACAGGTTTCTTAATCATGACGAGGAAGAATTTAGAAAACAGAGACTTTTCGAATTAAGGAATTTCGGACATCAACATTAACTATGGAACTCTCATGGATTAGGAGACAGTAGATGGGATGCTATCAAGGATACAATATCGTTTATCTGTACTCATAAGGCTAATAGTTTTACTTTCTTTCCAGTAATCACAGAAACCCTGTATTGTTGGATATGAATATTGATTTTACCATCTTTTCATCAGAACCCAAATTATTAATGGAGTGACACAGGGCTTCTGATGTTAGTAAGAAGCTTTAATATTAGTTCAACATGCGGCAAATATATCTAAATGATGTGGCATTTCGCAATAAGTGGCTAATTAGTGCTTGTAAGGCCGTCATTACTAACATAAACTGCAATTACCAAGCATAATTCCTGTCATAATCCTGCGTTAATGTTAAAAATGTTGCGTGCATTAAATGACGTGACATACACAATTACGTCATGTACGTATACCAATTAACGAAATAACTAATTAAACAGACAGTCGAAGCCTCAGTGAATACGAATCAAAACAACATGGGTTGGATTCAAAAAAGCCAAAAAAAAAGAAGGAAATACCCAGTACACAATATTACACATAATCACGGAGGATAATCAAGTGGCTATTTCTAACCTGCTAAATTCGTAGCGCTGCACTGTAAAAATGTCGGTGTTTAATTTATAAACCCTTTTATGCATCAGATATTAAACACTTGCAGATAACAGCATTATACAGTGTGGGCCATATACATGCTTTATACACCTATGTTTAGTACTTAAATACACGTGTAAACGCGTTGGGCGTTGGTCATTTTCCAGTGTGAGAAATAACTAGCAATGACACTGGACTAAATTTTATTTGCGAACAGCGTCATGCTACTATAAGCCTATTATGTTATAATATAAGTATATCGCATCGGATGGTCGTGTGTTTTCCCCGGCTCTGCCTAGCCTCCTCCTATCATAATGCTGGTCGCCATCGCACAGTTGAAACATTCCTCACTACGGCGTAAAACACGAATAAATAAATAATTGTGTTTGCCCGGCGTTGCACCTTTGGTAGTCATACATCAAGTCGTCCAAAAATAAGAAAAAATATCTGTTTCGTGACTGGATTTTCTGTAAATTAAATGAAAGGCCTGTTCAGATAAATAAACAGCGTTCTTGTTAAGTGCATATTATTGCAGATGGTGTATGTAAATATGGGTGGAAAACAATTGCCCAGGTGTGTGTGGAGAAAGACGGGGGTGTTTGGGAAACATACTGAGGGCAGACATCATAACGGTCTATCATGCGTCACGTGGGACAAATGACGCGTTAACTGATAACACCCACTGAAAGGAAAATCACAGCGGGTCACTTGTAAAACACCTGCCAACCAATCATGGAGCCAAATGCCACAACAATAGCGATGACTTGGGTGACCTGTGGAACAGCTGTTGGTTGCTGTCACAGGGGGACATATCGTTGATCACTTTTACACGTGTTCCCCACGATATGAGAAAACAGAGTGACACCGCGCAGTAAGAACAGTGGCGTAGTGAGGGTGGGGTAAAACAGGCGGAGAAGTTGTATATATATACAAGGAACACACCAATGATTCCAAAATCATTCAACGCGAACCCTGTGCCTAACTGTTTAAAGCTTAGAGAAGACGAATTTGTATCACTTCTTTTACTTCGTAGTGTACTTATCGGAGACAGATCGGGTGACATCGAGCATTTATCCTTTTTTATTTCACGGTATGTTTTCTTTACATTTTATCTTATACATTTTATAACTTTGTTGTCACATTAGTAAATCTAGAAATATCGGTTTAAAACTGTTATAAACACAATTTCGAGGCTAGACTAATTCAGAAGATATAATATATGGGCACATTTGTGTGTAAACATCCGAACATTGATATAAATCAGTGCACAGTGTCTTTCAGCAGTACTGGGAACGTGACAGTACTGGGAGCGTGACAGTACTGGGAACGTGACAGTACTGGGAACGTGACAGTGCTGGGAACGTGATAGTACTGGGAACGTGACAGTGCTGGGAACGTGACAGTATGTCATCACAAGTTACTGCTAATAACAAGGGCCTCCGTGGTCGAAGTGGTTAGCGTCCTCGCGCAGCACAATGACTCAGGAACCTCTCAACCGTACGGTCGTTGTGAGCTGAGGTCCAGCTCATGCTGGCTTGCTCTCCGGCCGTACGTGAGAAGGTCTGCCAGCAACCTGCGGATGGTCGTGGGTTTTCCCCGGGCTCTGCCCGGTTTCCTCCCACCATAATGCTATCCGCTTTGTATAACTGAAATATTTTTATGAATATATAATCAACTTTTCCGGCACGGGAAAAGTCGGAAACCAGAGAAAAGCTCTTTTCGTGCTCGCTGATGTAGAGTTATCTAACTCGTGTAAAAGTGGGGTAAACCAATGACAATATCGTGTGTTTTCGTTTCAGAAGGAAGCGACATATTACATGGTAACGATGAGGTGGTTCGTCTTCGCTACGGCCTGTGTGCTGATTACGTCAACTACAACAGGTAAATCGCAGTCTGGTGAATGATGAAATCTTGAAGTATCAAAGTAACACGAAATTAGATCTGTTAAAGCGGAAGTCCACTTAAAAATATGGGGATCCATAGGAAAAAAAACCGCAGAAAACTATAATCTCTAAAAATACCTTTACTATTTTTTTTAGATTTTTTCTACTGAATTCCATGCAGTGAAATGTTTGGATTAAATGGTGGGTTTTGTTTAATTGGTTGTGTGCTGTGTGTCAATAATGACGTCACAAAACTTTTCGTACACGCTTACGTTTAGCCCTGAGTAAAGTTCTTGTTAACTGTTCTCCTGTAATGTGCAACTGTGTACGGAAAAGCTGATAGGGACAGGCTGACGTGAAGTTATTAACTTCAGTAACATCAGTAACAGTGTCAGTAACATCCAGAAAACCCACCATGAAAAGACAATATTTAACTGCATTTAATTGTTTGGAAAAATCAGTAACAGTGTTTTCAGACATAGTTTTCAATGGTATTTTTACCCACCCTAACTTCATTTTTGCATTTTTTGTCCGTTTAAATTTTATTTAAATTGAAGCCCAGTGACCAATTTCGCAAATCTTCTTTAACGCTGACATTCAAACTGTGGAGAAAATAATACGTGTCACAGTAAAAGTGATTTCTAAGAATATGAATTGTTAGGTATAAAGGTATGATATCTTTCCACAAATATCGTTTAAACGCACGGTAAAATTCCGATAACCTCTTCTGGTATAGTCAGTTTGGACAGCTAAAATGGTGCACGGCCACACTCAAACTCTGAGCAAAGTAATAGGTGACGCCATGAAACGATCAGGTCGCAACTTATTTATTTATTTATTTCCTTGGTTTTACGCCGTACTCAAGAATATTTCACATATACGACGGCGTCCAGCATCATGGTGGGGAGGAAACCGGGCAGAGCCCTGGGGAAACCTACGACCATAAGCAGGTTGCTGGCAGACCTTCCCACGTACGAGCGGAGAGGAAGCCAACATGAGCTGGACTTGAACTCACAGCGACCGCATTGTTGGGAGGCTGTTTGGTCATAACGCTGAGCTAGCGGGCTAACCGACTGACACATTTTAAACTTTCAATAATATTAAAGTGGCTTGTATATGTACACTTCCTCCAAAACTCTTTCCTGTTATATAAATACAAACGACTTTAAAAAAAATTACAACAGGTACCTTTATTGAATAATATATACTAGATATTTATACGCATTACCTTAATTGTGCGTGTTAGTTAAAAAATATTTCGTCGCCGCAAATTGTTTTTGGCACTAAGTAGTCACCTCAAAATTCACATTTTTTCAGACGAAAAATATGTTCCTCATGTGGAACCGTTCGATTTATGCCAGAATACAAACGCTGCCTAGTCTCCTCAACAGGGAAAGGATTGGAAGGCGGGAGACTTGGAATCCATCGGTTGAACTCATGGTTTAATTGTTAGCAAAATGCTGGAATTTTCCAGTGAATTTGGCAAAGGCTTATTCTTCTAGAAAAAAAAACTTAAGTTTTACTTATCTTGCTTTTCACGTTTACAGACTGCGTCGGAGCTTTTAATTCAACCAACAAATTACTGGAGTCTCTAAACAACCTCCAAAGTCAAGTCTCGACCTCATTCCAGTGTTACCGAGAGTTGACAGAACCTGTTATTGGAGTGGCAAGGTTCTTCTCAAATATTTTCGAAATATCACAAAATCTCACAGAATTAGGCCAACGAAATGCCGACGTACAGGATGTGACAGGGGCCATTTTGAAAATGCCAGGTGTGAATTCCATTGGCGCTCCGGCTCTCATGTCTCTGACTTCCGGCCTAACGTTTCTCTCCCGATCGGTAAGACATGGTTATCTCCCTTTCATGTAATGTTGTAGGCTTTCGATAATAGATGTGCTTTTGCCCAGGAGACGGAAAGTATTTCTGTGGCAAGCAATTTATACATTATATGTGCTTTTAGATTGATATCGACATGCATAATATCTTAACGTTACTTCTTTAAACGATATATCCAGTTCTAACTGTTTTAAAATTTGACTCGAGGTATTGAATTATTTTTGTACTTTTCAAATTTTGTAGATTGAATCGGTTCAGAATAAAACCAGTTCTGCACTTCAAGTTATACTTTCATGGGAGGAACCAATGAAAACGCTCGGTACAAACGCCGTCAATACGACAGAGAACCTGACCAATGTCTTAGTGGCCGCATCCAAAGGTAAGTGGGAGTAATTTATTTATTTATTTGATTGGTGTTTTACGCCATACTCAAGAATATTTCACTTATACGAAAAGTGAGCCCTGGGGAAACCCACGACCATCCGCAGCTTTCCCCACGTATGGCCGGAGAGAAAGCCAGCATGAGCTGGACGAACACACAGCGACCGCATGGGTGGTAGGCTTCTGGATCATTACGCTGTGGTAGCGCGCTAACCGACTTAGCCACGGAGGCCCCCAAGTGGGAGTAAAGATTAAACATTACAATCAACAACTACTAGAACTACTTTTATTTGTGTATTTAACATTACCTACTCAGGCTTATGTGTCTAACGATTTGTTGGACACTATGGGGGCCCCCGTGACCGAGGGCGTTAGGACGTTAGTGCAGCGTGATGACCCAGAGCCCTCTCACCAATGCTGTCGCGGTGAGCTCAAATTCAGCTCATGCTGGCTTCCTCTCCGGCCGTACGTGACAAGGTCTGCCAGCAACCTGTTGATCGTCGTGGGGTTTTCCCGGGCACTGCCCGGTTTCCTCCCACCATAATGCTGGCCGCCGTATAAGAGAAATATTCCTTAGTACTGCGTAAAACGCCAATCATATAAATAAATAAATTTGACACTATAGGATTGAGAGGTTATAGTGCTTGAGCGCTACTGCGAAACTCAAAGAATATGGATTACAACGTAAACTCTATTTTGATTTTCATAACACCTTGCATTCTTCATGTCATCCAGTTATTTGTTCATAATCTGTTACCAAAATATATGTAATTTAATTATTTGCTCTTTGTGGGGGTTTGTAAACGATACTTGCTTATTTACGTAACAGGAAAACAGCATGTCTCCCGAGTGGCACGGGAAATCTCCATGGTGCAATGTGGAAAGACGAGATCTGATCTTCTTGGTAACGTGGAAGCCGCCGCCTACGGAATGTACACACTACCAAATAAGGTAATATCCGAACTGGAGGACGCAGACGACGCCTGTCGAGCCGTGAAGAATTTCTTCGAGGACCAGAACTCCAAGATAAACCACGGGGTGGAATTCGCCCTGAAGTTAGCCAGTGGTAAGATTTGTAATTAGTGTGCACCTTGTTTTGTATACTCTTTCGTCTGTCTGACACTTTGAACACAAAAGAAAACGCAGTCATGAGTGTTTTCTTCTGTGCGTCGTATTATAGAGAGAAAAAAATGCAATTTGTGAGTTGATCTGGATAGAGTTTTAGCAGTGTTTATTTTTGGAGCAAAATCCTGTGATACTGAACATTCTTTTGTAGGGAGAATGACTACTTCCAATACAGATGCCAAATAACTGTTTTTGCATATATTTTGCTGTTTGTCGTCTGTTGCATATGTACAAATATTCCATGCATTTACCATGCAGTACGTTAAAATATGTTCCGTTTCGTGTTTTCAGCTGAGATCCAAAGCATCAATGCCGGCTTGGATCGAATTGAAAAATATCTGAGCGAAATCGACTCCGTTCTTAACAGAAGTTTATGTCCGAGGTAAGAACTCAGACACACAGTAGGCCTATCCAGTATGAGCCTGGCTGTCTTATGTATCCTTTCCTTCCAACTCTCTTGGTTTGGTTTCCATGCACGTGTAGACCTGAATGTCGTTATTTCTCCAAAATATTCTTGCATACCAGCGGATTTACTTGCACACCAGCGGATTTACTTGCACACCAGCAGATTTACTTGCATACCAGCGGATTTACTCGCATACCAGCAGATTTACTCGCATACCAGCAGATTTACTAAGTGACACATTATACCCCAAAAATACTGTTTATTGTCATTCATTACTATATTCCAGACCGTCTGAAAAACGTTTCCAGGGAAGAAAACCATGATGTTACTGAGTGTGTTGTTTATTTTCCACATTGTAATGCACCTGCTGCTTTCGTGTTCATTGTTCGGTCGCTGTGAGTTCAAGTCCAGCTCATGCTGGCTTCCTGTCCGGCCATACGTGGGAAGGTCTGCCAGCAACCTGTGGATGGTCGTGGGTTTCCCCCGGGCTGTGCCCGGTTTCCTCCCACCATAATGCTGGCCGCCGTCGTATAAGTGAAATGTTCTTGAGTACGGCGTAAAACACCAAGGAAATAAATAAAAAAATTGTTCATTGTTATGATAGTATTTTTATCAGCATTATTTTTTGAAGAGTATATTTGTTTTCTTTTGACAGTGATATTAGTGAAATTATTAACAATGCCATGGAGATTAGGAGCGAGCTTGCCGAGGAACTTTTGAATTTCATTGATGATAAGGCCGAGGATTTCGTCGACCTAATTGAGGAACAACTAAAAAGGATCGGATTACAGACATTGGCGGCCGAAAAATCTGCGTCAAACGTGAGTAATCCGTCTTCATTGTATTTAAAGGTTTGTCCACAACGATTGGCATCTATTGTCGTTTAGCTAACGAATGTCCCTTTTCATACGTTTGACCATAATCGGTATTAAAATGTTAGTCATATAAAACAATAAATGTCTTCATTGTTCGATCTGTTATCTTTTATAGGCGACCCGTGAGAGGAGGGAAGCCTGTGTGACGGTCCGACAAATACTGGAGGACAGCAAAGATCTGATTGGTCAAAATAAAACAGTCGTGAATATTCTCCTCAGACAGACATTCAAACTCACCATGCCGAAGATTCCACGTAAGAACGAACTTAAGGCCAACTCTTTTCCGCTTCATTCCGGGTTCAAAAGCCTGCAAATTAGCCTGCAACCTGCGTACAATTAAACTTGATGGAATTTTATTCCATTATATTTATTTATTTATTTATTTGATTGGTGTTTTACGCCGTACTCAAGAATAGTTGACTTATACGACGGCGGCCAACATTACGGTAGCTGGAAACCGGAGGAAACCCACGACCATCCGCGGGTTTATTGTACTATATGTGTGCTTTAATTTCTACGGGCTTGCACACGCAGAGGTTAGACCATGGAAACAGAACTGGTCGGCCCAGTGTCAGTATAATGTGACTGGGTGTGGTGTCATGTCTGGCGTCTTCAGCATCATGTTCCTTTCGCGGCAACACTTTGGCACCTCACACTGTCACAAGAAGACATAAGAATGCATACATTCCAAGGACTCCTCGTCGTCATATGGATGGAAAATTGTTGACTACGACGTAAAAACACCAATCATACATACACACATACACTAGCTTGAACGTAACGAGCTGTTTTTCGGTTTAAATGGTGACCAAAAGTTTTCATCCGAAGAATAACCGAAGTATGTCTAACTTGTTTTTGGTCCTTATCCCAGGAGTTAGCCGGAAGTTGAAGATCCTGGAGTCAACTCTCCAACCTTTCCAAACTGACTTCGAACTGAGAACCAAAGTTAAGGAGGTGGTGCCTTCATATGAGATCATCAACAACTTCCTGGCAATGGATTACGTCAGGACATTCTGGGAGAGGCCTGCGCAAGAAGACATGGTGACGTCACAGACATGCGAAGGTACGTCACTGGAAAGCTGTGCATAACACAGAAACTGTACATTTCTTTCATTTTAACCCGTCATTAGTAAAAATACGGAATGCTGGTTAATAACTTATGTCAAATTAACACATATGAAACTGAATTTTTACTACAAGCGTTACACTGAGAGGGAAGTTATCATTGGTAATTTGTTAATCGCACTCTGAATCCAGAATAAATAAATACCCGTTGAACGTTTAATATCTTGCCAATTCCACGATGCTGC
Source organism: Acanthopleura granulata (assembly GCA_016165875.1). Classification (NCBI taxonomy): domain Eukaryota; kingdom Metazoa; phylum Mollusca; class Polyplacophora; order Chitonida; family Chitonidae; genus Acanthopleura; species Acanthopleura granulata. Next base: position 992,967 of record JABBOT010000039.1, read on the forward strand.
GAACAGTTTCCCGCCGGCAATCAGCCCAAAGGGAGACAACTACGTAAGCCTTGGTCAGAGTACACGATTCACGTTCTTGATCTGTTTGATTCTTTGTAGGAGAAGGGTTGAGAATTCCGGAACAGCTATGATGATCTCCATGGAAACTTCGGGAGCCACATTACGTTTGGTGTTCAAAAGTTAATTTATTTATAAAACCATAGTTTTTTAGTGACATATTTTAATATAATACAAAAGGTGTGTATGTAAATGATTTACACTTTCCACGTTGATATTTTGTGCCTTTAAAAAACTTTTGTAATAAAAGCGCTGAGAGCATAAAAGAAATTGACACCGAAACCATAATTTTATTTCGTTATTTGTTTTTTTGGTTGCTGCCTTTCTACGCTCAAGAACTTTTCACTTATATCATGACGGCCAGTTTTATTGGTGGAGGTAAGCGGAGTGCTCGGCGTAAATCACCGAAACTAGGGAAGTTATGCTGACGAGATTCCCCGAAGGTGACATACATATATACACATGTTATCGTCCATGAACGCTAGATACCCCAAACGAGAAGAGTCACGTGCTTATTGTCACCACCGACCCTACACACAACAAGAGCGGGGACGGGGTAAATTACCTGTCCAGGGCAAGCCCTGAAGGGATACCTGGTGTGTTCTTGGAATGGAAATGCAAGACCCGAATGTAACCTGTTGCCAGTTGCTTATAAAACAGACATTACAATAGGAATCGACATAACAACAGAAACAGCGAGAATTAGTGTCTCTTCAATTCTGTTTCTTCCCTGAAGATCAAATCGCAAACGACACGGCACGGCCTTACAACACACCACTATTTGAACAACGCTTTGTCGATCTCTATGCCTGATTGTCGAAAGACGACCGGTTTTAAATGGCCGACACAGGTTCGAATACAGCTTATATCTTATCCCAAGAGATCCCAAATGCCCTGGAGACACCTTCTAAGTGCTTTTTGGGTCATTGAAAATACACAATAACGAAATATAATCCTTTAAAAATATCAAAAACTTACAATAATGAGAAACGTCCGCATCCCAGATGTATCAAATATGACACAAAAGACTGCAGAACAGACAGTGAATCCAGAGCAGCGACGACAGTGTGATAATTGGATAGTTTTGTCAAAATCACCAGTTTTTAGCCGAGTTAGTTTGCGAAAGCCCATGCCTTGTCCCGCGTGAACTCACAAGAGTCTTGGGGTTATTAATTAGAAGTTTCGATGAGTTAAATCTCGCATACGATAACTGTATGAATCAGGGTTTGCTACCCTACAGTCACAAACGCACAGGGAATACCTATTGTAGTTTGTGCATGGTAAACAATGTTGGGGCATCCGTGTGGTTACGCAGAGTAATTACCGCCGTGGCTCTAGCTGTGATTGAATTATGCCCCCCCGCCGCCTTTCCCTCCTCCACTCCCCCGGCCCTCCCGTGTTGTAGAAGTACGTGGACAGCTCTGCGAGCAATTTACGGCCCTGCCAGATTTCTTCCCACCTTAACCTATAGCAGCAGTCGTCTAAATGAAATAATCACGGGTGCGGCATGATACCAGCAATAAATAAATAGAAAAAAGTTTAAGTAAGAGCTTAAGGATTTTTATTGCATTTGCAAGTTTTATTCAAAATACTCTGACATTGCACGAATGCTTTTATCATAAAAAGCCACAGTTACACATATGGCTCATTATATACAAAAAAACAACTTTTTCTCAAGAGGTGTGTCACTTCTGTCTTCCGCAGTGTTACGGAATATGCATGGATTGTTACTTAGCGGCAGGAATCGTAATCTGGAAAATTAAGGAAAATAGATATTATTATAAAATATCTGGAAATATACAATTGCGAACATGGACTATTGTAATAAAACCCTAAGAGAGGTAAAATGACAAGATGGCGGGTTTCACGGGTGACATGTTACCATTTGCTTAGCATCACACTGTCGTCACTGCTCTTCCTGTGATGTAGTCTTATATTATGTACAGTAGGATGTAAAATATATGCTTCTTTCGAATTGTAAGACAAAACAGGAGTTCATTATCACATCCCTGGCTTAATCTACTTGAAACTGATCAAGCTTCCATTTGCACGTTAAAGACTAAAAAGTGAAATTTTTGTAGGCCATTGCTGCTGCGCATTTTTCCTGGCAACAGTTCGGCAACAATTCTAGATCGTGTATTTCAGTGTTAACATTTTCATTTCTTTTTTTTTTATTATTATTTCAACTAACAATCGCTGCATTTAGAGGCTCTTTTAATCTGCAGGAGTCCGTACCAAAACCATGGTCCGTGTCGTGATAGTTTCTGTTCGGCGAGCATCTAAACGTTGGTCAGTGGGTCTTCGCCTTAAAGTAGATAAATAAGGCATGTGAATATAAGGCATGCGAATATAAGGCATGTGAATAAGTTTACTTCTATATTTGATTGCCGTTTAACGCCGTACTCAAGAATGTTTCATTCAAATGATGGAGGCCAGCATTAAGGGAGGAAACCCGACAGAGCCCGGGGGAAACCCACGACCATCCGCAGGTTGCTGGAGGACCTTCCCACGAACGGCCCAGAGAGGAAGCCAGCATGAGCTGGGCTGGGCTTCACAGCTACCGCATTGGTGAGTGGCTTCTGGCCACGGATGTCTTGATTAGGACTGATTACACAAGATAAGAATAAGGCGTGCATGCGGGGATAAAACTGCTCTGACGAAATCCAAGATAATTCTAGATTAGTCCATGGTTTCACCTTAAGGGATTTGCTGTTCTGGTAAGAGCTGTGGTTTCACCTTAAGAGTAGTGCTTCCACCTTATGGGCTGTAGTTTTACCATAACCGGTTCAACCTGAAGTTATGTGGTTTCACCTTAAGGGATTTGTTGTTATCTTAAAGGCTCTGATTTTACCTAAGACTGAGTTTTCACTGTAAAGAGCAGTGATTCCACCTTATGGGCTGTGGTTTTATCATATGACTGTACTTTAACCGGTTTCACCCGAGGATATGCGGTTTCATCTTACGGGATCTGGTTTTAGGTTTAAGACGTGGATTCGCCTCAATGCTCTCGTTTCACATTAAGGACTGTGCTCCAGCCTTAAGGGGTGTGTCTTTACCTTAAGGGTTTTGGTTTCACATTCAGGACTGTGGATACACAGTAAGGCTGGGGTTTGGCATTAAGGATGTGCTTTTACATTCACAGCCTTAGGGCTGTGGATTAACCATAACGACCAGTGCTTCGTGAAACCAGTTTCCTTTACACATAAACCTGATCGAGGTCATCAGCATTCGTCACCGATTCGTATTTATACACAAAACATTTACAAACCGGAGCATGTCTGTTTGGTGCCAGTGATGTCAGCCTGTGACGGCCTCTCCCAGAAGGTCTGGGTGTAATCGATGGCCAGGAAGCTGTTGATTGGGCCGGGGTTGAGTGTCATCTGATCGACACCATACTGCAAGTCGAAGTCAGTGTTGAAAGGTAGCAATGTCGCCGCCAAATCTTCTAACTCCTTGGTAACACCTGGAAATAGGAAAAATATTATGCATGCATCCTGATTTGTTATATCCTGTCTTTATATTGTAATATTTAAAAACAAACCAGAATATCTTGCAGAAGACAGAGGAACCATTTTAGCAAATCATTATGCCATAAAAATTCATTCCCTTTAATTAGTTCAACCAGATATGATTATCATTTCACTTTAGCATGTAGATACCAGTAAAATACATAAGGCTAAATTTGATTGTCAATTGTGGTTTTGGGCGTAAAACTACAAAAAGCACCAGAGATTTAGCGAGTGTGTGTAGTGTATTTGTTTCGCGCAATGATAAATGGTCAAAGATGAAATTTTCTCAAGTTCGAATACACTCAAGTGCCTGCAATTTTACATTTTATTTTTACTTATTTTAAGGATCTCCTATGAGGTGAAAGAAATAATCAGGCCAATAATTTCAATATATCTGCAGTGGGGTACGGTTACTCGTTTACACAAGATTACTGACAGCACAGCTAGCTGGTCGCTTACGCACGTTACCGCAGCGTTCAGCATCGATCCCATAGAAGTCCACGATGACAATTTCACTTCAAATGACAGCTCGATCACCGCCTTACATTTGATATGAGCCCATTCATTGAGTCAACCGGAAGATAAAAAATGCCAAAGCCGGTACTGGTAAACCATCTTTCAACAGTAATTCAGCCGTTTAAACTTTTGACAACGTCGCCATGTCTTAAATTCCACTGTGCGGTGAGCGATGGGCTGCGAAAGTTTTGTCTCATCCTACGCCCACTCAATAGAGTAGAGTAAAGAGTATGTGTAGGGTCGAACAAAATTTTCGCGGCCCATCCCCCCCGGAAGTTGGAATTTAAGGCGATGGCGACGATGTTTCGAAAACGTCGTTTTAAAAGTTTAAACAACTGGCTTGCTGTTTGGTGATGGTTTACCGGTGCCGACTTTCGTATTTTTATGTTCCGGTTGATTCAAGGAATCGGCTTATACCAAATGTAAAATAGAGTTCCAGCTGTTATTTGTAGTGAAATCCTGACCGTAGACTTCGATGTTACCGATGCTGGGCGCTACGGTAACGTACGTAGGCGGCGAGCTAGCTGTGCTAGATCACTGAGGGAAAAGTATTTCTAGTGCCATGCAAACAACTGTATGACAAAATCTTTTCTACATGAAATTGAAATTGGGCACATCACTTGAACAACGGAGGCAGTAGTTTTAAATGTTTGTGTCTATTTTTCGCTTTTTCTGAGATGTTCTGTGTGCATGCATGTGGTTTAAACCTGCGCCATTGATGCTGTACGAAGGGAAGAAATTGTCAGATTTGGCTCATGACCAAGAGAGACATAGCGCCATCTGGATGTTGTCTAAGGGAGGATAATTTTTTTTTATTCCATTACAGCTCATGAAGGCTTCCTCTCCGGCCATACCTGGGAAGGTTTGTCATCAACCTGCGGGTAGTCGTGGGTTTTCCCGGTTTCCTCACACCATCATGCTGGCTGCCGTCGTATAAGTGAAATATTCTAGAGTACGACGTAAAATACTAATCAGATAAATAATTCCTTTACTCAATATATAACCCATGGAGTTATCTTTGCTTATACAGCATCCAGATGGCGCCGTTATTCGTTCATGCTGCTGGAACTTACCAGGCAGCTGTGGCATGACTTTGTTGAACGCCTCTTTGATGAGAAACTCTGCTGCAGTCTTATATCCCCCATCAACGGCAATGGAACCGTCCATGATTTGCCTAACTGTGGCACAAACATCGCGCTTCTGACGGAGAGCCTGCTGTAACAGTTGTATGTCTTGTTGAAATACAGGGATTTCCTTCACATGTAATCGTGATATTTCAGTAATTACATCGAAACGTCACATGTGTCATTACATTTTGGTCATTATACTACACTGTCATAACACTACTTTCATAGCACTTCTGTCATTACACTTGTAATTACACTTCTGTCAATGCGTTTCCGTTATACACTTCTGACATTACACTTGTGATTACACGTCTGGTATTACAGTTCCGTCATTGCATTTCTATCATTAAAATTATTAATCTCACCTCCGTTATCGCACTAACGATTCATTCTTCTTAGAAAGAAAAACAGATTAGCTAACAAGTGTTGTTAGATAATTTCGGTTTACTCCTTGCAGTTCAGTTCTTTTTGGATAATGGACAGCAGTAATAATGGACCGTAATTACAATGGACAGCAATAGTAATGGACAGTAATTACAATGGACAGTAATAGTAATGGACAGTAATACAACTTAACCCTACCTGAATAGCACGTCTTCTGCGTCGCCCCCAGCCGCCGAAAAATTTCGTGACCTTGTCGATGACGGTCTTTCCAGCGTCAACAACCTTGTCCTTAACGTCTTCAGCCGTGTCTAAGTCAAAGCCCAACTCATCCCGAAGAATTCGTTCCACATCGCTGTAATAAAGAGGCTTAATTTAACATTCTATGCACATCGGGTGGGTGTAATATTCAAAATCACACCTCCCACACGACATATGCTAATCTGTAAGATCCTAGGCCTCCAAACCAACATTCGTACACCAGATACTTTAAAAGAGGGTAATACCAGACATTTCCACAAAATGATACATATTCGCTAATCGAATCAAATATCATATATTTACGAAGAACGGCTCAAATTAATGTCTATCAGGGAATATCAGACTCGTGTATGACTTATAGTGATAATATGGTTGAAAAGTTTTAAAAAGTTTTAAAAATGTTCAAAGCAACCCGCATTGTGAAGTTCATTCCAGATTCCTAACCGCGGCACTTGCAGAGAAGTGGCTGATATATTCAGAAATGTAATTTAGTGGGCTATTCTAAAATAATAGCAAAAGTTCGACTGAATTTTCTCTGATCGATGTTTCCCCCTCCCCTCTCAAACCTACAGTATGGTCTCCTTAATGAGCATGACATACATCGTATACTTAACCAATGGCCACGGATAAACTGAAGACTTAAATCGATCAATGAAGTGGACAGACAATTGAATTTGCCAGTTTCCGCCATGGTAAGCCGGCTAAGTTTTAGGCAATTTTACTAAACGAGTTTTCCTAAATGACACTTAACCGACTTCAACAGACCTTAGGGTAGTTTAATAACTCAGGCCGCAGTGTACACTGGGGCGTTGTTGTCGATTTCTATTCCCCTCACAGTGGAAGCACGTTTTTAGGCTAATATGGTGCAATGTTACTGGCCAGAGGCCAACTATCCTAGTGTTTAGGTCTAAATGCTGACCTTAATATATATAACTAACTCTATAAATCTAACCATAATAACCATAGACAATAGGTGACACTTTAGTCAGGGCATAATACACTGTGATAAAAGGATTGCAATTTTACAGCTAAAATTTCTGGGAGTCTGTTAACCGGTGAATCGGAATATCTGTCTACATCAGTGAAGTGATGAATATACATAGCAATTAGCAGCATACGTGTACGTCCAGAGTAAATTAGCCTAGCCTAGCTTACTATGGAAAATTAATTACGTTTTTTTTTACATCGAAATAAGGTTTAGGCTTTCACCAATACATTTGACCACTTTCACCAACAGTTGCTGCAGATTTATTCTCCACCACTTTATTGTAAATTAACAGTGCAGTTGACTGGTATCAACATTACCAGCAATTTCAGCTGTAAAATTCACAGTGTGTCTGGCTTACATCCGAATGAATTTCTCAACGACTCGTCTCCGACGAATGCTGGGATCTCGTTTTCTATCACAAGACTGTAAATTTACATTTTCAGGCTAATTCTATCAAATGTTAATTCTGTCAAGTGGATATCCGAAGAGTTCATATCAACTTCGTCATGGACAAACACATTAGGTTAGTCCTGGCTTACATAAACATTCATCTATACAACAGTGTATTGGTAGCTTCGTGAATAGAACACAATTGGTGTTGATTGGTACTCAAGAATATTTCACTTATACGACGGCGGCCAGCATTATGGTGGGAGGAAACCGGGCAGAACCCTGGGGAAACCCACGCATTCGCTTTTTTTATGCATAGAAATAAAAACAAGAAAGGGTTCCGCTGTACTCAGACTCGTGAAAAAACAAACATTCGATTTTCGGCTTGCACAGATAACTTGCACTTACGCTGAATATTCATCAAAGGAATACCACGGTCCAGTGCACACGTGATGAAATAATACCTTCTGCAAGCGCCCACTAAATTCCGACATGGCCGTCAGTGCAAATCATGTGTAATGCAAAGGGTAACAGTTAAAGCACAAATGTCGGCAACTAATATACATAAATAATGAATATCATCATTGCATAACAGCATGAGTTACAACTAAATAAGACTTACGATAGACATAGCTTGGTGTCCAAAACCTTGTCAACTTCGTCCAAATATTGCTGAATAGGGTCGAATCCACTATTAATGACATCAATGGTCGCTGTAATTGTAAAAAGGTACAATATTTCATTGCCTTATTTATAAATTTGGTCAATGCGGACTCCGTGACCGAAGTGTTTAGCGTGCTGTCACAAGAGTAACCCACAAGCCTCTAAAGAGTGCGATCGATTAGCCTCTCAGCAGTGAGTTCAAGCCCATCTCATACTGGCTTCCTGTCTGGCCGTAAATTGGAGGATCTGCCAGTAACCTGCGGATAGTCGTGGGTTTCCCTCGGACTTCTCCGGTTTAATCCCAAGATAATGTTGGGCGCCGCCGTATAGGCGTAATATTCATGAGCAGAAATAAATAAATAAATATATACATAAATCAGACGTCAATGATAATGTGATTTGTCGTTTGTGTAATAGTTGGCACATGGTCACTCGTTAACGGTGAAATCCGGCCTCCTGTCAGTTTACCTGAGTTAGGGCTTTATTCTAGCTGTTCATATAACACCTTACACAATCAAGTCATGTCGTATGGCATTCATGGCCAGTCCTGTTTTACGAAGCATAAATGCTTTGCATTCCAGTATAAGTCTTCAGAAGCCTTTTACTCCGTCCAGACACACTGTTGGCTGTGTATGCGATGTCACCAGTGTCCTTATATCAACTCATTGTTACACTGTGTCTCCAAGGAAAATACGGATCTACCGCTGCGCTAAATTTTATGGATGGAAGACACCCAGCACAGGTTCCGGACAAATCTCTTGAACTTGGACTTGAACACACGACCTCATTGGTCACTATCTCGTCCTAGACCCCATAACTTGTCCCCATGAAAGAACTTGGCTCGCGTTTGCATTTTGTCCTAAATTTCACTAATTTAAGCGGCGCCACCCTCCACAGATGCTTTGTAATCGAAAGGCATTAATTGTCGCACGTGCAAAAACCACACAAATTTCATTTTACACAGGTTTAAATCTTAGCTACACTGTAATGACAGGGACTTTTGACTATCGCATACATTTGTTCTGACATCGAACTGCGGCACTTACTTTGAGCAATAGACAACGTTGTTGTTACTTCGCTGTCTATTTTAGAATCTGTTGTGATGAAGAACTCCTTCACGCTCTGACAAGCTGTGTCTGCTCTCTTCAGCTCGTCATTAGCCGCTTTCGGAACTGCGTCCATTCCACTGGCTGCAGTTTCCATGTTGCCTAGGAGACCAGATCTCGTGCTTCCACAGGCCACCTTCGAGATCTCGCCAGCTACGAGTTTCACGTGAGCTTTACCTGCGATTGAAAAAACACATGTCATATCTATACATTATGAGAAATAGTTGGATGAGGCATACATGTATCTGAAATCTTCAAGAATAAAGCACGATCCATGTACAGAAAGTATTACTGAAGCAATCAAAATGCACTTGAAAACTCAACACTGTTTCTTCATTCTAGAATAAAGATAGCTCAAGAAAAAACGATCTGAATCTCAAACTGGCTTACGCGAGATTCTGTAAGCAGCATATTATTTCATGAATGCTGGATAACAATTACCGGAAGAGGGAACTGAAATTCAGTCATGTTTTGTTACGCAAATAACTGTAAGCAGCTATTTTGTATAAAAGGTTTTGCATTAAATCAAACGTTAAATCTCGACAAGTTTTCCAAGCTGTACCGTTTTTAATATTATTTCATCTGTATTTAATTAGTTGGCTTGGCTAAATGTCGATCTCCGTCATTTTCAAGGAATTAAGTAAATGCTTTTCATTTTAATAAGCGACATCCTCGAGTGTCATCTTCGTCTTTCAGCTCATGAATATCCCTAGAAACAAAGATTTTGTAACTAGAAATTCCATGAGCTACTTCTGAATTCTATTACAAATGAACTCCACAGACCATTCTTAGAAATAACCTGAAATTCATAGAATTCTCCCAGGTTTCTGCCTGTATATCTTATGGCATATTCGATCACTGCCCAAAACGGAAAATAATCCAAAAATAATATCGCTAGAGAGAAAAAAAATAACAAGTCAAATAGAAAAGAAACCTCGTGTGGAGATCGTCATACCATTAGCAGCGGCGTTCATCACTTCCTGCAACGTTGGTTTTGTTGACACAGCGTTCTGGCCTACTGCTTTGATTGGCTCCTCCCATCTTCTCAAGGCGTTTATGATTGGCTCTGTTCCGGTTTGAATGATGCTTATCTGATCAACAAAAGCGTTTTCCACTTTAGAAGAGTCTACTTAAAATCTAAAGCCTCGAAACTTTCACAAAAGATGGACGTGTTGATAGCTGAGACAGATACCTGTACTTAATTGGGACAGAAATTAAAGACAGAGAAAAGTTGGAAAATGAAGACAATTATGCTCTCAGTTGAAAATTCATAATTAAGGCACGGTTAACTTAATTGTGTCCAACATATAGATAAATTTAACTTTAAAATAACGCTTTGGATAGCAATATGTCTTATTGTTTCTTCAACGGAAGACGGGCTACACAAAAGGGTCCAAATCGCTTTAAATGCGAGTAGTTTTCTGCTGTGATTCTGCAGTGTTTGTGTACGTCTCATTGTTTTGTACGTACACATACACCTAAGGGTGTGACTTTCACCAAGAAAGAACAAAGGTGTACACAGCCTTGTATCCTTTCGTTAAAGGCGTGAAGGAGTTTTACGAGCTTCCCATTAATTTGTTTTACTCACCGATCGTGTCAACCATGTTAAGCCTGTTGTCAACGGAATGAGAACTTTCGCCCCTATGATGTTAACCCCCGGGATGAGCAGTAATGTGCTGGCAACAGTGTTGATGGTACCACATCGCTTATTTAAATCGCCCAGGCCGTCGTATATACCGACAGAGTCTTTGACGAATTCTTCGACGCGCACGCGCGGAGCGTCCAGCTCATTATAGCAGCCCAGAGAGGTAGAGGCCTGCTGATGGAGGTCGTTAAGAGAATTGAGAAGCTTGTTGGTTTGTTGAAATCCTTGGGCATTTTCTGAAAAGACATTGTGGTTCGGGAGAGAGAGGAACATCACATTTATAAATATGATTAACAAAAACTTCAGCACGGTGAATAAACAATTAATCAAGACTGGAAGTCATTTCCCAAGCAAGACATCATAGGCCTAATTTCTGGGGAAAACAAGAACTCATGCCCTCGAAAAGGAAGTGAAAATGCGTTTTAATGTACAAAGGGCGCTTTCGTTTGCAAATTCAGTAAAACGATTTCCCCAAATACTTTCAATAGTCGCTATTCGGCGAAAGTAGTCCAAGTGATAACCGACATACCGATAAGAAGGACGAAGGCCACAAAGGCAGCCGCTCTGTACAGGAATGTCATGCTGAGATGCTTCTCACCGACTTCTCCTGGAAGAAGAATAAACAAGAATGGAATGGTACGAGTATGGATAAAGATATTTGTCAGTCTAAAAATGTGTCCATGAATTCGCATGGATTACATTTCTTGCCATAGGAAATCAAGTTTTAAATTCAGTTTTGCATTGTGAAACTTTGCCCTACTGGATTTGCAATGATAATTTTTCCAGTGTTACCTATGTTACCAATGTTACCTAAAACTTTGAAGAGTGCAGTTTTAACATGCAGGATTCATACATTTGTAACAACTTTATCCAATGCTACAAGCGCTACTAATTTTATCCTATGCTAATGCATTTCTCACTTTACACTGATATTGTTATTATATAAAGGATAAGTATAAGTATGTTATTCGCTCAGCATCCTCCACAACACACTGCTAGATAAATGTAACTGTTAAAGGTATGCATGTATGCTTGGGGTTTTACGTCGTACTTAGCAATTTTTCAGCCATGCGACGACAATAGCAACTTTTGAAGCTCAGTTGCAGGCATTTGACTTTGAGGTCTATAATGCAGCGTTTTCTCTCAACAGGTGTGAAAAGTATTTTTGACCATGGAAAGGGCAAATAATGATATGTAACAATATTTGTGACAATCAAGAGACTAATATTGAGCTAAACCGAACGTCGCACAAGATTTTAGCCTTACTACTTAATCAAGACAACATCTTACTCACCGCACTCCCACACTCTTGGATGTACGAGAATGGCAGTTCTCGGAGAGACAGGTTATTCACTACTCTCGATGGTCTAATAGTCGACGTATATATAGTGATTCCTGCAAGGTAACACTTGGCTAAAGAAAATACTAAAATGTCAATGCATGACGTGGACCGTGATAAAAATCATGTTACGTACTGCTAAACAACATGTGATGTCACATCATGCTAAAGTAAACAGCAATGTGATATGGGGTGGGCCGTCAATTACCATATCATATTAACAATGCTAAAATTCAAATGTGACATTGCATTTTGTGGGCCTTGGAAATGACAAGTTGCAGAATTTCTGAAAACTGGCGAACATAATCTGCTTAATTATTATTACGTTGTGGGTCTAGAAAAATAGTAAGCTAGTAAAATAGTAAAAGCTCGGCCCTCTTAATCAGGGTAGTAGGGGCCTCCGTGGCCGAGGGGGGGGGGTTATCGCGCTAGTGCAGCGTAATGACCCAGTTGCCTCTCATTATAACGGCTCGTGTGAGTTCAAATCCAGCTTATGTTGGTTGCCGGGAAGGTTTGCCGGCAACCTGCTGATGATCGTGGGTTTGAACGGGTTCTGTCCTGTTTCCTCCCACCATAACGCTGGAGGTATAAGTGAGATTCGACATAAAAATATCAGTCAAATAAATAAAATAATGCTAGTAGGCCCCCATGCGGACCGAAGGATGATACTTAGGTACTTCCGAATTTCCGTCCGCTGTCATACGTCAGAAACATGTTTCGAGTGTGCCTTGCGGGAATTTCTTCTGGGGGCAAAAGAAAACCCGCGTAGCTATGTTAAAGCATAGCTTCCCTCGGAAGTAACACGCAGGTCATCGCTGAAAACTAACGACTGCTTCTCTTTGCATGAATCCGTCCTAATTTTTATATTTATTTATTTTTTCACTTCTGTGAAGGTTTGTGTTATTTGTTGTTTTTTGGTTTTTTTTGGAAATTGGTCTGGCGATTACTCACCGCGAAACGCCCATTTTGGTTGACGGCCGGTATACGAATGTCGTTTCGACGCCTTTTTCGACGTTTTTCTTTTAGATGCATGGGTTGTTCCACCTGTGTCGACTGGAGGTGAGGAAAGTGCCCCATCCTGTCGTCCCCGTGATATGCCTTCTCTTCTGTGTAATTCCAGTGACGTCCAATATATTGCATTTAACACAGTGCAATTTGTTGCTAGGGGGTGTAAGTTGTTATGTTTTAAACACCTACGAGAATAGGAAGAATAAAAGAGGCCAGATTTCACCGGCAACGTGTGACTGTTTGCCAAGTATCACACTCTCGACGCTGCTGTGGTTTTAATCTTTATCACAGCCCATTAATTATATTATTTTATATTACATTTCATATATACCTGTTTATATAGACGATGCATTTCTGAATATTGTAAGAAGGGCTAAAACCAACCACGGCAGTGCAATGGCATACATCATTGATGGGATTGTGTACAAGAAAATAGTCCCAGACGACAACGAGAGCCCAACCATCCACTTGACCTTCACTATGAACGCTGGTTAGTTAATTTAAAATTTTAAGGTAAACTGTACAATATTCTTGTATGTACATGTGCCATAACTGATCATAGTAATATATATAAATGTATGCGCAAGACATACACAATTTCTAATAAACATGAACTTGAAATATCTATGTTATCAGTTTCGGTATAGCTATTGGTGCTGAGGGACCTCCGTGGCTCAGTCGGTTGGCGCGCTAGCGCAGAGCAATGACCCAGGAGTCTCCCACCAATATGGGCTCATATCCAGCTCATGGTGACTTCCTCTCTGGTCGTATGCGGGAAGGCCTGCCAGCTACAAGGTCTGGCCGTGGCTTTGCACAGTTTCCTCCCACAATAATGCTGGCCGCCGCCGTATAAGTGAAATATTCTTGAGTACGTCGTAAAAAAACCAATCAAATAAATAAATCAATATAATGGTGCTATTAACAAGATTCAGGAGGGTCGTTATTTTTATTACGTGTATTTGAGTGATTAAAAAAAGATATAACTGTTGCTGTGTAGGATTGTACAATTTATATAAAAATGTTATGTGTTTAAACAAGTTTTTTCAAACAGAGTCAGCTTGTTTTCTTCTTTAAAATAGACGCGTATGACCAGCGTAACCAGCTACAGATGAGTTGCCCATTACACAAGGCACCTGCCCCCCGGATCACGAAGCGATCTTAGACTTAAATCAAAACTTCAGTCATTAAACTTGGTATGCTCCTTTCTCTTATTTTAGCTGATATTTGCTTTACAATAACCTACACAGAATTTACATTATCAATCAATATTTTGAGCCTGTGACGTATGAAATAACAATTTGAAATTTTGACTTAAGTCTGAGATCTCTTTGTGGTCCTGGGGCCTGGTGTAGTCTGAATTTGAGGTTGATGGTAGTTACATGCCAATTGTACTTTTGTATGTATGAATTGTGTCATGCAAATTTTGGAAATTGAAAGACAGCTCATGACTGCATGAGATACTGAACATTACTGCCAGACCTTCCCACTTACGGCCGGAGAAGGAAGCCAGCAGGAGTTGAACTTGAACTCACAGCGACCGCATTGGTGGGAGGCTTCGGTCATTGCACTGCGCTAGCGCGCTAACCGATTGAGCCACGAAGGCCCCTTAAAACAAGTACATGTGCGAACAACTCTGCAAATTATTTCCAGACATTTTTGTTCTGATGGGAGTAAGTTTCTAGATGACTTCAGGTTTTATATTTCATATTAATTAACTTTCAGCCACGTCCCTATTACACAGTTTACTTCAATCCAAGACTTTCAACCACGTCTCTATTACACAGGTTACTGCAATCCAAGACTTTCCACCACATCCCTATTACACAGTTTACTTCAATCCCACACTTTTAACCACATCCCTTTTACACAGTTTACTGCAATCCCACACTTTTAACCACATCCCTATTACACAGTTTACTGCAATCCAAGACTTTCAACCACATCCCTATTACACAGTTTACTGCAATCCCACACTTTCAACCACATCCCTATTACACAGTTTACTGCAATCCCACACTTTCAACCACATCCCTATTACACAGTTTACTGCAATCCAAGACTTTCAACCACGTCTCTATTACACAGTTTACTGCAATCCCACACTTTCAACCACGTCTCTATTACACAGTTTACTGCAATCCCACACTTTCAACCACATCCCTATTACACAGTTTACTGCAATCCAAGACTTTCAACCACATCCCTATTACACAGTTTACTGCAATCCCACACTTTCAACCACATCCCTATTACACAGTTTACTGCAATCCCACACTTTCAACCACATCCCTATTACACAGTTTACTGCAATCCCACACTTTCAACCACGTCTCTATTACACAGTTTACTGCAATCCCAGACTTTCAACCACATCCCTATTACACAGTTTACTGCAATCCCACACTTTTAACCACATCCCTATTACACAGTTTACTGCAATCCAAGACTTTCAACCACGTCTCTATTACACAGTTTACTGCAATCCCAGACTTTCAACCACGTCTCTATTACACAGTTTACTGCAATCCCAGACTTTCAACCACATCCCTATTACACAGTTTACTGCAGTCCCACACTTTCAACCACGTCTCTATTACACAGTTTACTGCAATCCCACACTTTTAACCACATCCCTATTACACAGTTTACTGCAATCCCAGACTTTTAACCACATCCCTATTACACAGTTTACTGCAGTCCCACACTTTCAACCACGTCTCTATTACACAGTTTACTTCAATCCCAGACTTTCAACCACATCCCTATTACACAGCGCACTTCAATCTCAGACAAGTGTGAAAATCTCTTGGAAGAATTATATCTGACAATGGAAAATATTTTTTATTGTTGTTCTTTTTTTCATTTGAACTGCATCCTGTCGGGCCGTGACAAATACTAGCTGATTAAATGAGTCTTTACATGAATAACCTGCTTATGAAGCTCAGTGACGTATACACATGGTAGGCAGAGCATTAGCGGACAAAAACCGTCTGGAAAACGAACGGTGAAGTCTCATATCGGGAAGAATAGTGCGGACATAAGTGAAGACAGGATCCAAAAACAGCCATGTAGCTCAGTATATATATATGTATGTTTTGGTTCTTACGTCGAACGTAACAATTCTTCAGTCTTCTGATGATGAGGCGTACTTAGAATGTTTATATTCTGTGTCTTTTTGCAGCAGGGCGAGTCCATGCGGCCAAAGTGCTACCGCCACTGGAACACCATGCCGAAGACACCTGACATGACACCCCACCCAGTCAGATTATACCGACACCGAGCCGACGAGCCTCGTTTCCTTGCCCTGACGTCTCAGTGCTGAGAGCTAAGCGAGGGTGCAACAAGTATCATTTTTCAAGTGTTTGGTATCACCCGACATCGAGGCGGACGCTCTAATCACCACGCACCGAGGCGGTCATCGCAAGTTGTGAAAGCAAGGCAGCGACATTCAGTGTGAATAACTACCAGAACACCTATCTATGCGTGAATTGAACGTGTTTTGAAATGGGAAAGTGTTTAATACTAACAGTATATTTGTAACTTGTAAGTGCAGAAATTATCTAGCACTGAACAGAAATGATTCGTGAATTTATATTTGATGTTCTTGTGCAGCGCATGCGGCGTAAGCCTGTGAATAAATCACATAATGAAACAAGAATACACATAAAATGGCGCCCACACTTGTCCCCGATATTAACCCAACAGATGCCGCTATCGCCTGTTATTGCTCCGAGGAACCTAGGGATGTCCATACACAATGCAAACACAACATGTTATGAAAATAAATGAAGCGAAAATATTGTTGCATCTGTTACAGTACTACATGTATCCCCACTCATTTCAAATAAAAAATGGAAGTAACGAGTTTATTTACTTCAATACATGCATTTATTTATGTATTTGATTTCTGGTTTACGCCGTAGTCAAGAATATTTCACTTCTACGACTACGATCAGCTATCATAATGCTGAAATAGAAATTTGTCACAAACTTCGCTGTCCTATCAACATTTTGGCCAAAAATTCACCGTCATACAGGTGGTAATCTTCATTACAAGGATAATCTTCATGACCGACACTTATCCAGCCATGAAGACAAAGACTATGTATTAAGCATTTCAGAACTCCATATGTTATGAACAATTTATATCCTCGTCAATGCCTCATCCCAAACAGTTCAATACTAGGAATTTACATAATGCCAAAATCGTGAATGAATAAAACACTACTGTCGTTTGGAAACGGGAAACAAACTTGAGGACATGCCGACGTTTCGTCTTTATTGAAAATTGTTGACTGCTTCTCCTTTGCGTGAATCCGTCCTAAATTTTATCAATTTTCTTAGTTCTTTGTTGGTATGTGTTATTTGTCCTCTTTTGGAAAATGGCCTTGCGAATACTGATCCGGAAAGCTCAATCTGGTTGACGGCTGGTATACGAATGTCGGTTTCGACCTTTTGCTTTATGTAGGGCAGTTTTAACCTCCCTGTCTACGACTGTGTTCCCGTGGATACTAATATGACTTGGTATGCAACAGAATATAATATCTTATTTCTTTTAATCAGTGTTCTATTTAAGGTTAATTTCAAGAATTACGGGATTTTTATATTTCTAGATTTCTGGATTGAGAATGACAGAAAAGCTGTTCTCCACCATTTTCACACTGTCACTTTTCCAGTCGAGTATGCTGTGTATGAGTAAAGATGGGAAGTTGCCAAGTAAGTACTAGCTTCAGTATGCAGGGTTGTCAGGTTTCCACCTGCCATAATGCTGGAAACTGTCGTTTAAGTGATTTCTCACAACAAAGAATTTTTAAGAATGTCTTGTCCTATTCATTGTCATATTCACCCTTTTTGATTTATTTATTAACTTGATTGGATTTTTAATGATATTGACGTTACGGATATTTCGGTTATTTATCTGTCTTTAAAGGAAACTACAGGCTCTCCAGATGGTACAGCACATGTGGGCTTCTACCTGTAACAAAGACAACAATGGTTTCCTGACACGCCGACTTTACGACAAAAGGAATCGTTTCGATTTTGATGTCGTGAATCATCCTGCTTGGATAGGAATATATCGAATGGTCCTGCATATGGTGTATACATATTTCGCCTTTTAGCATTTGCTAGATCCTGTGTGCTATGTGACGATTTTAATCAACGCCACAATTTATTACTTAGTAAATGTAAACAGAGTGTTTAGAATATCTGGGACTCTGCTTTATAATTGTATCCATTTCCGCTTAACCCGGGATTAATGGACTTACGTTCATCGTGTTGACTATGATGTCCACGTTGGATATATGAACAGTTGCAATCAAAGCTCAGCTGACGTACATATTTGATTATCGACCCCATATATACTAAAATGGTACACGATTTGAAAACTGATTTTATTCATCCGCCTCGATCGAACATTCACTGCGTGTTTTTGTCATCATTGAAAAAGGTCGACTGCTTGTCTTTGCGTGAATCTGTCCTAGTTTTTATATCTACATATTTTCTTACTTCTTCGGTGGTGTTTGTGTTAATTATCGTTTTTGGAAACTGGTCTTGTGACAAGAGACATGTATTTCATTGCCAAACTGAAAAAGCTCGAAAGCAGTGAGTCGTAAGTGACTTATTTTTAAGCACAACATCTCTTAACCACTTTGGCCAGAAAATCTTTCCCGGGTTAGTTGGTCTCTCCCAGTTGCATTCCATCAGTCGAGAAGCCTGTTGTTTGGTAAGCATCTGAGACGTAAAGTTCATCGGAGTCTAGGATTTTGACATCAGCATAGTAAGCCTACTCTTCATTCGGCGGTTAAATGGGAAGAGAGACAACAGTTCTTTTCCGATAACTTCTCTTTGGTTAAAGAACTCTGAGTGTCCGGTGGAGTGGGCTCATGTATGAATGACGTGTTTCATATGAGTTTTAGCCACACGGCTAAAAAGAACTAGGTGGAACTAGATACAATTATAAAGCAGAGTCCTGGAGATTGTGAACAGTCCGTCCGTTTTTACCAACAAGAGATTCGTACTCATTGCGAAACTTAAGAATGAAGGCGTTTGATGGAATACCGTTGACACGGCAGTTTTTGTAGCAATAACTTGTGACGTTGACAGAAATCATGACACAGCACACAGTATGTAACAAATGCCACAAGGCGACATACATGTATGTATGCGCCATATGCAGGGCCATCGGGGAGAATATCAGTTGTACCTGGGTCAACGCATTTTCCCTGAGAACTACTGGGCAAATACTCCAAGCCAATGGGCAGCACTTTGGCAGCCGAAGCAAAGCATTAATGATGTGTGTTTTTATGAGCTGCTAACCGCTCATATCTGACGACTGTACAGGAATTTCCATTGTCTCCTATTAAACTGAACTTCTTGCCACTTCTGACGGAATCTGTAAAGTTGGCTATTGAAATGACCCCCCCCCCCCCCCGCCAACTGAATCTACATCATGTAAAATTTTGGAATACTCTTGACAAATTCCAAGTTGCTGTAACTGGTCATACAACCGAAAAGAAGACAAGGAAACCAGAATCAAGTTGGAGAATGTTAACTGCACACATCAAGATATTATGATGATGCGTGGTCAAAGCCACACCTGAGATGAAATGGTGCCAGTAACACAGGCAGGCAAATGCTTGAAAATTCACTAATTCACTGTCAAGGGAGCGTATTCATGCATTGTGATCTACTGAATCATTACCTGATCATTCCTTCTTCAATGTGTGTCACTGTGGTTTCCAGTTAGAGGGGTATTAGTAAGGGAAGCACATAAAAGCTGGAAGATTCTTACGTAACTCTCAGGCAAATATATAAAACAATTACACAGGATAAAATTACACGTTTTTACCATTGTTTCCCCACATAACTTGAAACTGCGTGCAGTTTACAGCAGAACTGACTTAATATCAAGATTAAATTGATTAAGTGTCGCCCAATCCTGAGCCTTGTGGTCCAGATTATGCAGATTGCTGTCACGGGTTTAGATGCATACGAAAGGCATTGTTGCATACCAAATAATATTAAACACACGTTGCCAAATTTACATGTCTTAATTGTAATTTCTAAATTTGTTACCTGTGAAACCTCAATTCAATGCGTGTGTTTTGTACATGTGTTGGTGTGAGTCATTAATAATATCCATAGTGTGGTTCTACATGGTTTACTTCGACACTAAATGCCTCTCAATGATAAAAGCACCTTTTGGAGAATCTGCTCATTCGTCATCAAGACAGCCGGAATCTTCTGTAATCTACTTAGCTCATGCAATCTGCTCTGGTAAAGGATGCTCTGGATTCCTGCCAGCTTTGGAACTAAGCAACCATTATGTCCTGGAGGTTGGCAATGCAACAGCTAAAAACAGCCTGGATAGCAATGGACGGGTCTTCAGCAGCTCAGTTGTTACTTCTTCAAAGGAAAAGTTGGTCGTCAGTATACCCCTTGGCATACAGGGAAGACTCTCTAGACCCGACTGCTAGTGATCATGCACATGCCTCAAATCTTCACAAAAAATAAAAACAAACAAAAAAAAGCATCCTTTAGAGGGGCGACAGAGTAGATTGCCTCTGCTAACTGTCCTATGTCGTTACCAAAACGAAGAGTGGCTTGTGGCAGAAAACATATGCCCTTCTCACGTAGGCTCTCTGTTCCCATCAATCTCATTAGACCTAACTTATGTAAGCATGCTGTGATCGGGGTTTCAAGTTGACATCCTCAAATGATGCTGGTCATTATGGCCAGTTTCTGTGAGCTCCTATTGGTCCCATATCATGACTGAAATAACACATCAATTCAGATCTAGAATAAAGACAATACCATTATATGTTGTAAACCCAATTATTCAGTGGTACTCAACATTCAGATAACTTGAACGTTTTGATGTTCTGAAGCAAGTGAACAATGTAGACTTTCTATTGATGTTGGACAGTTTGATAAAAAGACTAACATGTCCGTGTTTGGGAGTAGTCTAATGTCTCTCTGAGTGCTACGCCCCCCACCCCCTCATGACCTCAGGAAAAAATTTAACTCACGGTAATAGCTAGTGCCGCCAAAATTTCTTTATTACACAATATGTGTGTGTGTGTATGCAGTATACAGCAATATATGTGTGTATGTATATGCGGTTTACAGCCAGTCTCTTATGAAATCAGTTCAAGAATACATTGTGTGAGGGCTTGTATTTCAGCCCAGTGTTTGACTATGTATTAATGGTGTATTCTTATGTTTCCTTGCTCACAGAAAATGCATGTGCACTCCTCAAAAGAAATTGTC
The DNA here is from genome assembly GCA_016165875.1 of Acanthopleura granulata. Taxonomy (NCBI): domain Eukaryota; kingdom Metazoa; phylum Mollusca; class Polyplacophora; order Chitonida; family Chitonidae; genus Acanthopleura; species Acanthopleura granulata. The sequence goes on from JABBOT010000039.1 coordinate 1,014,228, forward strand.
ATTTTATGAAGAGAAAAAATACGACTTATACGAGTATATTCCAATAATTAACAGTTGGAAAGCAGTGTGTGTTGTCCAGTTTCATTTCACTGGTCACATTGTTTTTAAGTAAAAACCATTATTTAACTCATGTGGGAAAGGTAAGCATCCGTTGAAGGAAATCTATCCATACCTGAAGAAAACTGATATTCCTTTACAAGTTACCAAAAGTCTTTTCCTACATGTAGGATTGGAGGCCGCCTCAGTGGCCTAACGGTTAGAATGTCCGCCTCAGGGTCAGGAGATCAGGGATCAGTCCTATGTCGGGACATGCAAAAACTTCAATAATGGAACTTGTTGCTGTCTCTCTTGACACTTAGCACTAAGAGGTCAGAGCAAGGAAATAGGACTGGTCGGCCAGGTGTAAGTATAACGCTACTGGGTGGCGTGCCAGTATAACGTGACTGGGTGGAATGCCACTATAACGCTACTGGGTGGCGTGTCAGTATAACGTGACTGGGTGGAGTGTCATGTCTTGTGTCTTGGGTATGATGCACCAGCGGTGGTATAGACTCGCGCTGTCATTCTATAGAGCCAGGGACAAAGCAGATGACATTCACATCTGAGTTCAAGACTACCTGGCTATGAAGGCAAAAGAAATGATCTTGAATTTAATGCAGATCTTATCACCTAATATCATCGGTTATTTATTTATTTGTTTGCTGATTACGGCGTACTCAAGAACATTTCATTTATAGCATTATAGTGGGAGGGAAACAGGGCAGAGCCCGGGGTAAAAACACACGACTATACGCAGGTTGCTGGCAGACATTCCCACGTACGGCCGGAGAGTAATCCAGCTTGAGCTGGATTTGAACTCAAAGCGACCGCATTGGTGGGAGGCAGGGGGGTTTCCGAGAAGGTCGCTAGCGCGCTATTGCTCTGAGCCACAGAGGGCCCCTGACTAAATTGAATAACAAATGCCGGCCACGCAACATGGAGAACAAGGGCATGGATGGATTACCTCCCCTGGCCTGCTCCTGCGGATGAGTCTATTTGCTTCAAATTGGTATTGAACTCACAGCGACCGCATTGGTGTGAATTAAATAAATACGTGTACTCGCTGAACCTGTTCTTAGTTCCAAGAATTGTGAGCATTTCTCCCAGAACTTGGTGACACTTTCATGGCAGGCCTGAGGATCTCCGTGGGAATTTACATACGAAACAACACAGCTTTCTCATCTTCTGCCCAGCACGCACTGGTGCTCCCAGGGGTCGGTGTATTCGCTGCCAGTGAGGGCTACAGGGGGCAAATTTGCTAATGTATATCGAGGATGCAATAAAAAAAAAAACATGTTAACTGTTAATAGATTAAAAAGCATAATGTGATGGACATAAACATTGGATATGTAGGAAGAAATGTCCATACTCATATTAAGATAAGCAAACCATTTAGGTATGATTTACCATGTATGACGTATGAAAGTTATTTGAACTTTCGTCACATGGGAATACGGTGGGTTGCTGTTTGATGAAATACACGTCATCCGATGGACTGACCCGTTTCCTTCTCTGGAGAGGTGTCTTGCCTGATAACACGGCGTCTTTTCACGGGGTCTTTTCTGGACATCACAAAAGCTGGGTAAGCGGTCCACATCTGAAAGTAATTGAAGTAGAAACTGACTAAATTTATTTATTTATTTATTTCATTGGTGTTTTACGCCGTACTCCAGAATATTTCACTTATACGACGGCGGACAGCATTATGGTGGGAGGAAACCGGGCAGAGAGCGGGGGAAACTCACGACCATCCGTAGGTTGCTGACAGACCTTCCCACGTACTCCAGGGTGGTCATGTTAATGTTTTGATATGTTGTAGATAAAATCTAAGCTGTGTTTGGGGTTATGGCATAGTACCGCGGGGGAAAGTTTGGAGACATGCATTTTGGGGGTTGAAGTTGACAAATTTACTACATAAATAGTAAGGAAAATCAATGCGCTCATGTAACCTATAGCAGCTGCCTCTGCTGAAGTCCAGACTGGCCAGTCACCAGGTTTGAATTTCTGACCACTGATTCAGTTGCACCATAGCGCCAGTCTCGGGACCAGTTATAGGTATATTGACAACTTCTGCTCCGTGCCGTCCTTCCCGTCGCTCATTTTAACTGATTCTCTGTGCAGACACCATTAATAGCATGTTTCTGTGCTTTAGGACGTTACGAGTTTGCAGATCGAGATGCTCTGATGGGAAAGTTTAGTCTGACAACAGGAAAATATAAGTTCAAGTGAACTTTTTAGAGTCGTAGGCATATACATGCATCATGAATTCATAGGGAAATGTTATTTTAGAGAAGCAAAATACTGCTTTTATATAGCACTCTAACATAGACGCTTGCACAGGACTAAACATAATGACTGTGTGCAAAAATCCCAATCCTGTTGTGGCTGGCTGTATTGCCGTGTAGACCCATGGCTTTGTCTTGTTCCGCGTTTTACATGGAACTGATATCAATCCTGTTGTGGCTGGCTGTATTGCCGTGTAGACCCATGGCTTTGTCTTGTTCCGCGTTTTACATGGAACTGATATCAATCCTGTTGTGGCTGGCTGTATTGCCGTGTAGACCCGTGACATTGTTTAGTTCCGTGTTTTACAAGGAACTGATACACATTTCACTGAAATATCTGCAGCATTTTGGCTAAGTTGAAACAATATTTGTTAGCCTACTAGACACCTGGAAGACCAAATTGTTCTTTCCGCCTGTTGCTTCCTATCGTCCTTTGGTCAATCAGATGAAATGTTACCCCCCAGCACAGGAGCTATCAGGGAAAACCCTGACAAGAATGGAACAAAAGCTTAGACAGGTAGGCTAGCAACAACTCGATGCAAATTGCCTTGGTTGAGGAGGAAAGGAAGTATAGGCCATGACTCAAACGATGAATAAGTTCATAAACGCACACATTAAATACACAAACGTTCACTTAAGCAGAGCACCAAAAAGCTATCTTCAGTGGCCCCTTTTTAGCTCTACTAGTTGAAAAGTTTTTGTGTGATTCAATGAAACTTGGTTCAAGTGTACACGACATCAAGATACATAATTGGGAGCACAGCTATCGACTTTTTATTTCGGTGATTGGTTGTCCGTCTGTCTGTCCGTTTATCCGCTATGTTTATTTATTTATTTCATTGGTGTTTTACGCCGTACTCAACAATATTTCACTTATACGACCGCGGCCAGCATTATGGTGGGAGGAAACTGTGCAGAGCCCGGGGAAAACCCACGACCATCCGCAGGTACCTGGCAGACCTTGCAGCCGGAGAGGAAGCCAGCATGAGCTGGGCTTGAATATCCGCCATATTAACATTTCCTTCCATACGCTACTCCTGCTACAGATTTTGTCCAGATTCAACGAAACTTGGTTCAAGTGTAGACTAGATCAGGATACATCAGGATACGTAATTCGTAGTATCAGTTTTTAATTTAGATGATCAGCTGTCCGTCTCTCTGTCCATCCATTATATGTTATGTGTTTTTTTTTTCAAAACATTACTCCCTCTACAGATTTTGTTGGATTTCAATGAAAACTGGGCTGTGTGTAAACTGCATCAACATACATAAATCGTAGTATCGATTCTCAATTTTGATGATAGGTTGTCCATCTGTCTGCTTGTTCATTCAGCATATGTTATAATTTGTTTCAAAATGCCACTATTTACTGTTCCAGTTTTTGTCCAGTTTCAACAAAAGTTCGTATAATTGAATGCAGATACGAATTTCTTAGTATCGATCTTCAGTTTTGATTGTCCATTGTATCTGTATTATACATTCTTTTCACTTGTCTCATACGTGTATGCTATCCATGTGCCTGAGCGATGGTTTCCTAAGGTTCTTCTGCGTAAGTCCTGTTCGTCGTTTCCCGTATGTCTAATGGGAAGCCTTCGAGGCTCAGTCGGTTAGCACGCTAGCTCAGCGGAATGACCCAGAAGCCTCCCACCAATGCGATCACTGTGAGTTCAAGTCCAGCTCATGCTGACTTCCTCACCTACCGTACGTGGAAAGGTCACCCAACAACCTGCGGATGATTGTGGGTTTCCTCCGTGCTCTGCCCGGTTTCCTGCCACCATAATGCTGGCCGCCGTCGTATAAGTGAAATATTGTTGAGTACGGCGTAAAACACTAATGAAATAAATAAATGAATGAATGTGTGTTGGGTCTCTATTTTTCTGAAAACAGTAGGCCCAGACCCATGTGCCATGTCCTACACCCTATTTTCCTCCTTCACAACCAGAGATACACAGAAACATCTGCGTAATGTTACTTATTGAATTGCTCCAATCATAACTGATTCGGATGTTTCACAACTACGGATATAAAGAGGAGGAGGTGATCAAGCTAGTATGGTGTATATTTCATAAGGCTAACCTCAAGGTGGGGGGTGAAATCAGGCCAATCCCACAATGTACTCACCGTGGGCAGCATTTGCTGGCCCCATGTGGGTCCAGCAAGGGTTAAGTTTGTGTCAGCCCGACGTAGCTTCATAGCCGTGCCACACGAGGCCGACAATGGCCTAGTAAGTATGTCAACCATTTACCCACAACTGGGGCATATCGCTTCGGTCCTGCGATGTGGGCGCCCACAGTGGACTCCCATGGACTAAGATGGTTTGCCCGCATGTGGCCCTAGTAGGCCCAAAGTCTCTTTGCTATCAGGGCCCGACCTTTTTTGTTTTTTTTGTTTTTTGTTGTTGTTCATTTCTGTAGAACTATACTAGCACATAACAATGTTTTCGGTGCATCTGCGCTCGTAAAATATCAGGGATATAATGCAGATGTTTTTAAGTGCATTTTGCTCCTGTGGGCGAAGCCCGAAAAGGTTGCTTGCTGGGACGTTTAATAGGGCTTGAACTCTGAGGCTACAGAATGCGCTTCTTCCAATAATATGACATGAAGTACCGGGAACTATTTATTGAATTCATTGGAGTTTACGCCGCACTCAAGAATACTCCTCGTATACCTCTGCGAATTATGACGGCAGAAAACCAGGCAGGGAGAGGGGAGAATCCCTGACCATTCAGGGGTTTCTGGCGGACCTACACTAGCATACCGTCGGAGGGGAAGCCAGTGTGAGCTGGAACTGAACTCAGAGTGACGCCAATGGAGAGATGCTCATGAGTCACGTTAACCAATACCTGGGCACAGAGGAGAACAGTGGAGAGATGCTCTTGAGTCACGTTAACCAATACCTGGGCACAGAGGAGAACAGTGGAGAGATGCTCTTGAGTCACGTTAACCAATACCTGGGCACATGGGAGAACAGTGGAGAGATGCTCTTGAGTCACGTTAACCAATACCTGAGCACATAGGAGAACAATGCACAATAAAATAATATTCTGATAAAAATATCTACATGGCCCTGGTTAATATACAGCCTTGCCACGACATTGTATGAATGTTATTCCGTGGTCTCGACTACCAGTTTAATTCAGTCCTCCTGAGTATCCTACATGTCACAATGGTCAAGCTATTTTCAGTCCTGTTGAGAGTTTGTGGATTACTTGCAACAGTTTGAAGTGTTTAATTTGTCACAGCACTCTGCACAATATGAGCGAGTGTTGTTTAATGGAAAAAACCGTATAGAACCCCCTCTATCGGTAAATGGACTCGTCCGCTCAAACACTTAGTTACGTGCGCCCGGAGGGGAAGCCAGTAGGAGCTCACGGCTGCAGCTTTGGTGAGATCCTCGGTCATACCTAATAACAGAGGCGACACTAAAATGCAATCAGCTCGGATGTAATCCTTGACTCTGTTCTCTTCAGGAAGTAAACAGCGGGTCAAGCAAGCTCTGAACAGCACGTAAGTCCCCATCTTCCGGATGTCATGTAGACTGAATGTCATGTAGTAATAATTAAAACTATGAGTACACTTCGAAACAGATATGGAGACTTGGGCACACCATCGTGTACAATACGAGCATTCCATCGTGTACAATACGGGCACTCCGTCATGTGAGCTACGGTCACTCCATCGTGTGCACTGAGGGCACTCCATCGTGTACCATACGGGCACACCATCGTGTACCACACTAGTACTCCATCGTGTACCATACGGGTACTCCATGGTGTATAATACGGGCACTCCATCGTGTGCACTACGGGGACTCTAGGGTGTACAATACGGGCACTCCATAGTGTGCACTACGGGCATTCCATCGTGTGCACTGCGGCTAATCCATCGTGTGCACTACGAGCATTCCATCGTGTGCACTGCGGCTAATCCATCGTGTGCACTATGGGCATTCCATCGTGTGCACTGCGGGCATTTCACCATGTGCACTACGGGAATTTCATCGTGCGCACTACTGGCACTCCATTGCGTGTACTACGGGCAATCCATCGCGTGCACTGGGGACATTCCATCGCGTGTACTACGGGTACAACATCGCATACACTAGGGGCATTCCAATGCGTGTACTACGGGCACTCCATCGTGTGCCCTACGGGCACTTCATTGCGTGTACTACGACCTCTCCATAATGTGCACTACGGACATTCCATCGCGTGAACTATCGGCATTCCATCGCGTGAACCACTGGAGCAGTCGTGTGCACCACTTACCAAATAACTGACAGCGTTCTCGGCGAGACTGACACCGATACTTCAAAAATGATCACAAAATACACACTGTTTAATAGATCTGAGATTTGTTTGGATACCAGTCAGTCCCCAAACGTCCCTGTATTAGTGCAAGGACACAAGTCAGTCCACAAACGGCCCTGTATCAAATGAAGGACACAAGTCAGTCCACAAACGGCCCTGTATCAGGTCAAGGACACGAGTCAGTCCACAAACGTCCCTGTGTCAGAACAAGGACACAGGCCAGTCCACAAACGGCTCTGTATCAGGGCAAGGGCACAAGTCAGTGCAAAAATGGCCCTGTATCAGGTCAAGGACAAAAGTCAGTCCACAAACGGCCCTGTTTCACGTCAAGCACACAAGTCGCTCCACAAACGGCCCTGTATCAGAACAAGGACACAAGTCAGTCCACAAACGGCTCTGTATCAGGGCAAGCACACAAGCCAGTCCACAAACGGCCCTGTATCAGAACAAGGACACAAGTCAGTCCACAAACGGCCCTGTATCAGGACAAGGACACAGGCCAGTTCACAAACGACCCTGTATCAGGGCAAGCACACAAACCAGTCCACAAACGGCCCTGTATCAAGGCAAGCACACAGGCCAGTTCACAAACGGCTCTGTGTCAGGTCAAGGACAAAAGTCAATCCACAAACGGCCCTGTATCAGGGCAAGCACACAAGTCGCTCCACAAACGGCCCTGGATCAGAACAAGGACACAAGTCAGTCCACAAACGGCCCTGTATCAGGGCAAGGACACAGGTCAGTCCACAAACGGCCCTGTATCAGGGCAAGCACACAGGTCAGTCCACAAACGGCCCTTTTTGAGGATCTACTCAGGCTGCGGCTTTGCTGGACCGAAAGACACGCATCGACACGCATCAATACAGACGCCGAGGCAAGCACCAAAACACGCATTACCTCATGCACCATCACGCGCCTAGACACATGCACACCATGACAAAGCCCCAAGACGCGCAACAACTACGCCCCAAACATGGTAAGCACAAAAGCACACGCCAGCCTGCACCAAAGCAAGCATGAGAACATGCACCAAGACACGCCCTCAGTGGTTCCGATCAATGAGACCATAAACCGGCACTCGCGGGCTTCGCTGTGTCTGAGGAGGTTAATTAGGCACATGGAAAACTTGACACCTTTTCCTTCCTTCTTTATATATAAACAGTGTAACTCGGCATACCAAGTTGAATATCTGAGTGAAAAGATGGTGCATGGCATAAAAATAATGTATGAAAATGTTTGGTGAGGAATGATTTCAAAATAGACGTTAAAGACGTTAAAATTTGCGGCAATGCAAACACCTCAGGTGGCGTACTGCTATATGCAATCAATATGTGCATTTCACAATAACAAGTATGACACTTTTTTGAAATTTTGGCGTAAATGAATCACCGCAACCGATTTGCCGCGGAAACGGAGGGGAAAAGAGACTTACATTTCACTGGTTCAGCTCCGGCTATGGATTGGGAGGTTGGTCAGTTACCTGACGCAGGCCAGTGGTTTTGGCCTAATCTTGAATGCTGTGGTTCACTCCGGAGAGCTGTGGTTTACAACACAATATTGTGTATTTTACCCCAGGCGAAACTGTTAATGTAACTATGCTGAAGGCGTGACCCACGTGTCATAGCATACAATTACACAGCTAAATACACCTGTTATATCATACAATTACACAGTTACATACATCTGTCATATCATACAATTACACAAGTACATACACCTGCAATATCGTACAATTACACAGGCATATACACCTGTCATGTCATACAATTACACAACTACATACACATGTCATATACAATTACACAACCAGGCCCAAATACATGTGCCATTTGCTATATCGACCGCGTGTGTTTTTTGACGCCAGTCACACGGTGATATTATAGCAAGACTGCTGCAAACGCGCGTGAATGTTACCTTTTTTTATATGTTGTGCGATTTAATGTTTGTACATGGTGTTTTTGCACGCCTAGGTATACTGTTGTGCGTGACGGTCCATCTTTGACGTCCGGTTCAGAATGCAGTAGTAATACATGGAACCTAGCAATCTGGCCTCAGGGTCACAAAGCTGCCTAGCAATCTGGCCTTGGGGTCACAAAGCTGCCTAGCAATCTGGCCTCGGAGTCACAAAGCTGCCTAGCAATATTTGCTTTAGATACGGTATTGTGCACATAAATATCATTGCCATTTATTATAAGAGGAAACAAATTGTAATTATTAGATTCATTTCTTTAAAGAAGATTTTGTTAGCTTACCCCAGTATTTATCCCCAGTTTTGCAGTTGGCAATACGTTTCTTATTCCGCTCGGAATAAACGGCATTAGATTACCAGAGTCATTGACTTTATCACGCTGTTTCTTGTATGCGTTAATGTTTCCGGCTGTTTTCGGCTTTCTTGGTCGTTTGAATAACCGATCTCTAACTTTCATTTGGCCTTTGATTTCAGAGGTTATCCAGCTTTTATCAACATGATTAATATTTACTTCTTTATAAGGTTTTTCCAACCTTGCACGGGTTATTATATTTGTACTGATTGTTTAGAAGCAGTTATTTACATTTGTTTCATCGTTCAGGTTAGCCCAGTCAGATACTAATAGACTTTCTCTAAATACATTGACATTCAAAAGTATTGGATACAATGCAGTTTTGCTATTTATTGCACAACACTTTTTGTTTTGGGTTGAAAACACATGAGTATGTTCCAAATTACGTGCCTTTTCACTTACAAGTGTATAAATTGAAAAAGTCTTAGTTACAAACATTTTATTGGCAAAAATATACAAAATAACCACCTCAAAAGTATCGGATACTTTTGCTTAATATTTTGTTGCATAGCCTCTATTCTGTTTAACTGCCTCTAGCCCCTTTTCATAGTTGATCGGGCGGCTTTCACAAAAATTCGCTGGAATCTTAGCCCATTTTTCCTTGCAGAAATCTTCCAACTCCTTGATATTTTGTGGACGCCTTGCATGAATCTGCACCTCTGATTTCCTCCACAAATTCTCAATCGGATTGAGGTCAGGAGATTGACTAGGCCATGTCATGACGTTTATCTCATTATCTTCTAACCATTTTTGAGTTGCCGTTGCGGTGTGGAGATCATTGTCCTGTTGAAAAAGAAAAGTTTGTCCAAGGCCCAATGATCTGGCAGATTTTAGAAGACTTCGATCCAGAATTTCGCGATATTGAGAAGCATTCACCCTCCTTCTGATTATTTCTAGTTCCTAGGTTCCATTTGATGATAAACACCCCCATACCATAATACTACCACTTCCATATTTTACCATGGGTATGGTATTTGAGGGTTGTTGGCCGTTCCATTTTTCCTCCAAACCTTGGTTGCCGTATTCTTTCCAAAAAGTTCAGTTTTGGTCTCATCGACCATATTATTTTGTCGCAGCATTGTTTTGGTTCATTTTCATATCTTTCAAGAAATTTGAAGCCGTCTTTTACGTGTTTAGCATTTATTAAAGGAACTTTTCTCGGTGATCTCGAATGCAGGCCGATGCGATTGAGACTTTTCCTAATTATGTCTTTGCTTACTTCCTTCCCAGCTACTTTAAGATCGTTCTGAATTTCCCTACGGTTGATGAAAGGACTCTCCTGATCTTTGCGAGCTATCCACCATGCGCTCTTCTCGTCAATTTTCCGAGGCCTGCCACATCTTTGCATGTTTGCAGTCGTTTTGAATTTCTTCCACTTTCTAATAAGGTTTCCTAATAAGGGCAGTTCCAGATCCCGAGATATTTTACGATAGCCATCCGCTCTTTTGTGACGTTCGACGATCATATCGTGCACATCCTCTGATAACACTAACTTTGCGCATTTCGCTTCTAAGGCTAGTGCAGAATGTTGGTTAAAGGAGCGAATTGGCTCTTTAATAGCTTAGTAAGGTAACGTGGCCCTTTTTGATTGGTCAAAAGTAACACTGCACATTATTGTGTCAAGCTGCGTTTGTCGATTTTCAAAGCAAAGCAAGATATTCGCCAAAAAAATGTGAAATAATGTTATGTATTCAATACTTTTCAGTTGACTATTTTTGTATTTTTCCTGGTAAAATGTTTGTAACTAAGATTTTTTTGAATTTATACACTTGTAAATGTAAAGGCATGTATTACTGGAACCTACTCATCTGTTTTCAAGCCAGAACAAAAAGTGTTATGCAATAAATAGCTAAAAGTACATTGTATCCAACACTTTTGAGTGTCACTGCATATAACAATTAGCTCTCTCATAATTGCATATCAGTCGTTTACAACCTCTCTCTTTCCTAACATTGGGTTCAACAGTCACAAACGTCGGGCAATGGTAGTTACAGAAGTTTGAAAGTACGCCAGATTGTATGACATCATTTGGATTGGAACATATTCTTGGATCAAGTAATGAACCAGAGGCAGGTCTTGTCGAGTGGTTAATAACTTGATTAAAGCAGACTCGTGATATTAGACCTCTGAGGATAATTTTTTTCCTATCAAAAATGTTTCCATTAAGATCTCCCACAATTATAACTGTTGTCGATCTCTGTTGTGATCGACAACAGCTTAATATTTTCATATGAAGTTTCCGATTTATCTGCTGACTTGTTTGGTGGTCTGTATAAAACAAAAGTAAACATTTACCCTGCCCTCGATTTCACTCCAGATTAACTCAAGAGACACATTCTCTGGGTCAAAGATTCGATTCGCCACTAAGTGGTGGGATGCATAATACAAAGGTTCCCCCACGCCCTCCTTGATCTTTGTCGCGCCGATATGTATCTTGATAACCAAGAATAGCTGTACTAGCTCCTCATACACGTTGGCTGCCTACACAGCTGACGTATTTTTTTCACTCTTCCCTTTCTTTGCAGCGGTATAGTCCTAGCCGTAATCTACTTGTGGTTCAGCATTTCACTGAACCCACTGGATTCCGGACACCCGTGGGCTCGTGACGTCATCGATCGGAGAGAGCCATCAGCCCTCATTTTCATCCGCATCCCGGTGGGCAGGATTTTACCTCAGTGGTTAAAAAACACCCAGATATCCATCTCTCTTGTCTGAATTTTCGATACTACACTGGTCTTTACAGTCAACTGAAGTCCTTCAAGATGAACTTCTTGGTGCAGGCGTTTGCTACAGTTGTGAGCCTTGCTGGTAAGTAACGTACCCGTAACGAGCTAAAGTAGTGCAGTCTTCAAGAAAGGGTCCGACTCCATCGGAGTGACTCATTGTCGGGCGAGCGCGACAGCCAACATCCGGGCACTTCGCTCGCCGTTGCCAGCACCCGGCAGACCATTATGATAATAGATAACATGGGGAGATTCCCGTACATGTGTGTACCAAGGGAAAGCATGTATACGAATTATTCAGCAAGCTAAATGTCCATCTTCCGACGTTATTAATTTATTCTGCATCCGTCAGATGTATGAAAAAAAAAAAATTAAAAACATATAAAGCATCGGTGTTAACTTGTTGGGTTATTTCAGGATTATGCACAACCGTGGGTAATATTGGGGAGTTGTAAAGGCTGGGTTGATGCATTTGCTGGTCTGTATATGTGGGCCTTCAATAAGGGTTTGGCGGGCAAAATCAAAAATAAAGATTTTAGACATGGGAAATTTTTTCTGGAAAAAGTAATCGGAATTTGTCAAGCCTTCAAATATATGACAATTTCAGTAACCTCCAGTTCATTCAACTGAAAACCATTGGCAAAATATCAGCATTTCGCTCATTATTGTGTAAATAATTAGATGTTATTTATGACCTACAGTCGTTTTGCGAAGTTACCCGGATGCAGGAAATTATACGAATGATTTTGTAATTTGGATTGAGCACTGTCTGCAGGAATAGGCCTAAAGCTTGTAGTCCAGTGGCTGAGCTAAACATAACACCACACCGGCAGAACTACAAGGGTTCTTCTGTGTTTCATTCCCTCTGCAAGAACAACCCCAAGACAGTCAAGCTTGGGTGGGCGATTTCCCAGAGTGTTTTTGTTAATTGCATCAGGGGAACAGACTTCATTTGCAAACATGTCCAGGATGTAACCATGTAACCCTAAACCCTCCAGCTGTTCACGCTGCCTGGAGGGGTTTGCAAGTGGCAAGGTCCCAATATGCTGGCGGCACACCACAATTAATTTCCCATGTACTTACATGTTAAGGTTTAGCCTCATAACACTCTCCCTAAATCTGCAAGCCCTAAACCCTCTGGTCCTCATAGTCCTTGTCCGCTGATAAAAGTCCGGTCAAATTCCTGATGGGGCATGACCAATTTTTCCCAAATTTGACAAACAGCTGACAGGGGTCAAGCCGACCCAGTGACAGATCAGTGAGACCTGACTTATCACTACTTATGCCTTGTGTGCATCCGCCTCCATTTCCTGAACCACACACAAATTCATACCTGGAATGAAACTCTGAAGCCTCTCCTACAAAGTGATACCACTCATCTAGCAGAAAAAAAAAAGAAGGGCAGCGCGGGAAGGGAAAGAAAATATCTCCAAAAATAGAAAGAATCTAGCTTTGTGCTTCGCAACCCAGAAGCATTAATTGTGGTGTGCCACCTGCTAGGCTGTTATCATGTGTTGCAAGTGAAACTAGAATGTGTGTTATTGAACAGACTTTACATCTCCGAGCTTTGTTGGTCCTTAGTGTTTGTGTTATTTGTTTAGTGGCGTTTTATGCTGTGCTCAAATACGCTTCACTTCCTCCTAGGGGTTGTCAGCACACACCCTACTGGTTAATACATCTAACCTAAAATTTCACACATGACAAAGTTGCTCGTTTTTCCTGATTCTGAGAGTTCTGTTGACTTTAGACAGATATCCTGAGGTTTATTTTGAAGGCAGGGTTATATTCCCTAAAGAAAATATGTGTTTTTCTGTACCGAACGTAATGTTTATATTATTTATATGATTATAAAAAGTGCATTTTTGGGGTGAAATTTTAGGTCATTTTACAGTAATCATGATGGTGGGAGGAAACCAGATGGAGCTTTGGGGAATCCCACAATGATTATTAATACATGTAGTTTTTTTGTAGGCCTACTGTGATCAGGTTTCTAAGTGTTGTGAAATGTGTACTCTCAAGCTTGCAAATAATTGCCTGATATTTTTTGAAAACACCCCTTTAGTGAAAGTGGTACGACCCAGTACTTATAAAATTAACAATATGGTCATACCATTTCATTCAAAGGGGTGTTTTCAAAACTGTTAGGCATCTGTTGGCAGGCTTTACTGTACATGTATCCTGCATGCTCCTGAGACTCAAAGAAAACAAATAGAAACTTTAAATTTGTTCAATTTCCACATGATACATCTCACTGTTTAAGCAGTTACTTGACTGAAACTGAAAGTTACAAATTCATCCATAAATAAGTTTTTACCAGCAGGGGAATTACTTTGTAACCAAATAAATAAATAAATAAAATATTGAAGGAATTATGGATTACATGGGCACTTTTATCATTCATTGGGATTATATTATACATACATACTGTATACTTGCTCGGGGCCTCTGTGGTTGAGGCTGTTAGTGCGTCAGGGTGGCGTAATGACTCAGGAGCCTCTCGCCAATGGGAGCCTGGTTCATGCTGACATCTTGTGCAGTGGCATGTGGAAAGGTCCTCCAGCAACCTGCAAATGGTCATGGGTTTTCTCCGGACTCTGCATGGTTTCCTCTCACCATAATGCTGGTTGCCGTGGTAGGGGTGAAATGTTCTTGAGTACAGCATAAAACACCAATCAGCTGGACAAATGTATATTTGTTGGGACATAGATAACAATAAATTTGTCCCGATACTTGAAAATACGTGTAATTTCATGTTATCATTATAGGTTTAATGTTATTTCGAGTAAAATGAAATTTCATAAAAGTTGCCTTTACCTTTCAGCACTTCTTCAGGTCTCAGTGGGACAAGATGCAGGTGTGTACTTTGCAAGTTATTTTCTCGCACATGTTAAAACCATTCAAAAATTTTCCAGTGTATTTTTCCTCAAGAAGAAATAGTTGAAAATTATTTTTGTCTCTGGTGGGTAACCACCTCTTGCAGTATAGAGTATATGTATCACCTTTGCAAAGGTTCTAAATGACAATATGAGCTATAATAAATTCACTTGAATGTAAATTTCTAGCTTACAGTTCAACATAACATGTTCAACTCGAGCTCTGATAATATTTTTGAACGCACTGAAAAACAAATTTGGTTGAAATTCTGGGTTTCCTCATTTCTGAGGTGAAAAGACCAAATAAATTCTGGGTTTCCTCATTTCATAGGAGAAAAGACCAAATAAATTCTGGGATTCCTCATTTCATAGGAGAAAAGACCAAATAAATTCTGGGTTTCCTCATTTCATAGGAGAAAAGACCAAATAAATTCAAGAACAAATAAATCTATTTGATGTGTCTCACTTCCTCCTTTGGCAAGTTAGAAGTTTCTTCGTATGAAGATTATTTTATGTGAATACCAAGAAAGGCTTCAAATTCTCTCAGTTACCAAGATTATTTTCAATTATTTAGACTAATAATCGATAAAATTTCTCAAGGCTACTCCCAGATCATGGCTCAAATTATAAAACTGGATCGGATTACTCGAAGAGATTCTTGACTTGAGTCAAAACTTAAAACCTTGATATAAAACACATTTTATGGCCTCAAGTGTTCAAATTCAGACATCTTTGCCTTATTACATAATCCTTATTACGTGTTCCCAATATCAACTAATTTGGTGTAAAACTAAGTGTCTAAAATGACACTGATTGAGTTAAACCTTATCAAAACTGGCTACGTGGAATTGGTGCCCCCTGTGCTTGACGCTATTCTTATGTGATGTTTGCATCCTCATTTGTTTCTGTTTTCTTCAGCTGTAAGGCTAATGTGGAAATAATGTTCGTCTGTGTTTTATGTGAATTTTGCATCATTATGTAGGGATTCAAGCCATTCAGGCTGAATTCCTATTGTTTTCATTAGGATTATTGTTATTATTCTCCACAAATTTGTCCCATGTTTTTAGAGAAAACGGCAGGTCGCATCATTACGAAATTTTAGTATGTTTTAGCTACAGACCAGAAGTTTTGCACCTAAACTTCTGGAAACTTTTGATCACATAACTTGGTGGCCGTATTGCATATCGATGAAAACCTTTCAACATCTTCTCCTCCAGAACGGCTGATGTGATTGAGCTGAAATTCAAACTGCAGGGGAACAATGCCTAGATACATACAAGTTGATAACGAGAACTTTCTGCATTGAAAATTGTACAAGCTCGCTATTGGGTGAAATTGTCATGTGATGAAAAAAACTGTTTTTTTTTCTTCAAAATAATGTCTAAACTGTTCAGAATCTTACTGTCAGAAATTATTTTATCTGATGCAGTTTGGGGACACTGATTCTGAATATGCTAATTTTGGAAAACCGGAAGTGATGTCATCAAAACCGGAAGTGGGCATATCACCTTAACCAATGAAGCTAGAGACGCAATCTTAAGGCCTAACATCATCCCAAGGCATGGAAACAAATTTTACATACCCGTACATGACGTCAGCAAACTGTAATTAGTGCATGCCAAAAAAAGGAATGGCCATTTTTGCAAATTTTAAAATTGTAAAAAACTTCTGAGGCCAAAATGGTAAGGCAGGAAATTTAGGTAGGTGGTAGGTCAGAGGACTGTTTCTTGTGCATAATAGTTTGGGTGTCCTTGGTCAAGTGACCCATCAGCCATAATGGGTTAATAGGAAAATCTTTGAAAGGCATTTTTTTCCAAACCCTCAGTCCGATTGACCTGAAATTTTGCACATTTTGTAACAACTGTTGCCTTTGTATTATTTGGTCCGAAACAGAATGCAATGTGAGGGCAGATAACTGGAACCAGAAGTGATGTCGTGAAAACGAAACTTTTGAATTTGAGTCTTCTCAACATGCTATCAGACATAGTTTGACGTCCTGATCACGAATCTGATCTTTACTTTCCAGTGCTGCATAATTTTGTTGCAAATTGCGATCAAAGTACGAAAAAGCACCATTTCCCCCAAATTTGCATGTGACGGGACAGAAAACGGTTTAAGCTGTAAAGCTCAAGATCGCTCAGACGAAAGTGCGATACATGTACTGTAAGCGTGCGGAAACTCTGCGAGCTGTCTTCAAAAATAAAGGATCTACAGGGCTTCAAAATTTGACAAAAGGCCGATTTACTATGTTCGGCACATATATGTCTGTAGGAAATATAATGCATCTACAATGCATTCATGTTTAAGATGAATGTGCAGATGTTGAAGGCAAGGTACCGGTCGTAGATTGACACCCTGATCTCAAATCTGGGCTTGTTTCTTTCCAGAGATGGTAACTTATGCCACAAACTGGGATTGAACTGTGAAAAAGCGCTCTTCGCCCCATATTTGCTGGTAACATGAATGAAAACTGTTACAAATGTGAACCTGAAAATCTCAGAGTGCAAAGGGCTGTGCATCTACTATTTTTTTCTGTTTCTTCCAGCTCTAAGACTAACATAAGACTGCAAATAGGAGCCCGACATTTTTGAGAACATCCCTTTGGACAAAGTGGCATGACCATGTTTTCTGTGTTACAGAGCACTGGACAAAGTTCACTTGGGTCATACCACTTCCAACAAAGGGGTGTTTTAAAACATCAGGCACCTATTTGCAGGCTTGTAATGTGGAAATACTGTTCTCTTTGATTAGATCCTCAATGTATGGCCAAGGTAACCAAATGCACCATGGTCTACACATCGGCCATAGGCCAAAGGTTTGGAAACGTCAATGGCCTAGTGGAACTCTGCAAGTAAGTCAGTTAATGTCATTAAGTTGTGATGAGTGAATAGACCATTAAAAACTGTATCATCTGAAAATATCTTCACTGATTTTTTTTAGATTTGATTCCAGTCAGTTAAATGCAGTCAGATGTTTTGATTATATGGTGGATTTTGTGGACCATGTTGATAATACGGTTCACCAGTGACATCACTTCCTCCTTTTCTCTGGCCCTAAAGCAGAAATTTAATGTCACATTACCTTTTTAACGTACACACAAACATTACAGGAGTACACGTCTCAAGACCTTAACTGAGGGCTGAACATAAACAGTGTACAAGGTTTTGTGAGATCACCACATCATCAGTATGGTCCGCAAAACCCACCATACACGTTTCACATCTGACTGCGTTCAATTTGGTTAAAAAAATCTAAAACATTCAATGAAGGTTTATTTCAGATCCAGTTTTTAATGGTCTGTTCACACACTGTAACTTCAATTTTGAGTGATCCTTTACTTCAAACATTTGATTGTTTTAATGATTGCCTACTCAAGAATTTTTCACTTTTATGATGGCTACCAGTTCTGTGGCTGGAGGAGACCAGCGAGCGTGGCATATACCGCAGATTTTTGGCACTTCACTGATGGGCTTTCCAATGTGTGATGTGAAAATAGATTTTGAGAGTTTAATGCTAGTCTCCATAAACCATGTCCGGTGTCAGTATAAAGTGACTGGACAGGGTGCCATGTCCGGTGTCAGTATAAAGTGACTGGACAGGGTGCCATGTCCTGTGTCAGTATAAAGTGACTGGACAGGGTGCCATGTCCGGTGTCAGTATAAAGTGGCTGGACAGGGTGCCCTGTCCGGTGTCAGTATAAAGTGACTGGACAGGGTGCCATGTCCAGTGTCAGTATAAAGTGGCTGGACAGGGTGCCCTGTCCGGTGTCAGTATAAAGTGACTGGACAGGGTGCCATGTCCAGTGTCAGTATAAAGTGACTGGACAGGGTGCCCTGTCCGGTGTCAGTATAAAGTGACTGGACAGGGTGCCATGTCCGGTGTGAGTATAAAGTGGCTGGACAGGGTGCCATGTCCGGTGTCAGTATAAAGTGACTGGACAGGGTGCCATGTCCGGTGTCAGTATAAAGTGACTGGACAGGGTGCCATGTCCGGTGTCAGTATAAAGTGGCTGGACAGGGTGCCATGTCCGGTGTCAGTACAGTGTGACTGGGTGGGGTGTCATGTCTGACATCAGTATAACGTGACTGGGTGGGTGTCAAGTCCTGGTGTCTGTATACTGTGATTGGGACGGGCGTTATGCCTGGAGTCTTTGGCATAGAAGAATAGGATGGTAATAGAAGTGTTAAAAAAAATGTTCAGTAAGTGGAAAAAAATATTGAGTTTTCATATTTGTTAAAAAGGAGTTTGTAAAAAGAAATTGGTCAGAAAAACCTTTCGCGCTGGCGCCATTTTACATATGTAAAATTTGCAAGACATGTCTTATAAATGCCATTGTATTTGTTGTTGTTGCTGTGACACAGTAAACGTCAGGAAGTGACTGATTGCCTCAGCAACATAGAAGGTGACAAGAATTGCATGACTGCCAAGGAGGCTATTGAGACCAGTATAGAGGACTTGTTGGTCAAATCCAAAGTCTGTGAAAAGATACCCGGTAAGATCCAGGGACACCATTGGCTGTCCGTTAGAAATAGCCCTAATTCAGGCCAAGAATTTAATCTAATCCATAATTGTGTTGCTGCATGTGGTGCATTTCTCCAGTATTTCTCTTGGTACTTTAAATGATCCAAAAATTAATTGCACTCTAACGGCGAAAATGTTACAATGTATTGGATTTTATTTTCTAATGTCGCGCTACCTTTAATGTGATGTCATTACAATGAGTCGGAAAAAGTGACATTTGATGTCAATAAAATTACGTCACCAGATCCTGCTGGTGGTTGTTTGATGGGTCCCCTTTCAGGCTCTTACGCCAACTTCAATAGACTATAAGCTTCAAAGAACAAAAATTCTGCTTAAACAGAATAATGATGAGTTTGTGTCATAAGACAAAATTTGACAGTTACCCTCCTTAAATAAAGGTTTTATTCATTTTTGTTCTGTCTTGACAAAAGGCCGCAGTTTGAAGCCTTTGTCTTCAAAATGGCAAATCGTGATGGGATACAGGGGTTATCCGTGAAGGTATTTGTGATGGAAGTCACAGTGGTTCTGAAGTCACAATGGTTCTGAAGTCACAAAGGTTCTGAAGTCACAATGGTTCTGAAGTCACAATGGTTCTGAAGCCCAGTTTTATATGTAGTGTTTGGTCAAGGAAAATGATGAAATGACAAAAACTTTATCTTACCTTGCTACTTGTGGTGCTTATCCAAATTAAACCCTCCACAAATAAATTAGTTCTGTATAAATCTGTGCTTGTATAAAAGCAGACATGTAAGAGGAGCTGAGACATAAGTGTTCAGTCATTGCATATAGCTATTTCTCCTAATATGTGACTTCCATTACTTTATGAAAAGCACCCTAATTTCTTGCATAATTAAGTTTCGTTCGCATTAAATGAACATTGCTTTCCATCTTGAAACTCCTGAAAAAAGTTAATATACTTTGAAGAAATTCAGGCTTATGGAGAGACTGTCAAGTAACTGGGATGAATGGATGACAAAATAGTTTACAGTTATTCTCTGAAAAGACAGCCTCTCTGTGCAGTGAGTCATACAATTGGTTGAATGTGGTCATGTGATTAGCCATAGCATACTTGTATAATACAAGCAGTAACTTGTCAAATTGCTGTACATTGCAGTTTTCTTCTTTCAGTTTGCCGCACAGTGTGATTGGTCATTCTGATTTTTGGGGTTCACATCATGATTAAAGTACTAGCTGGCATGAGTATGACTAACAGTCATCGTTCAGCATTAAATATCATTTTTATATTAGGTGTCAAAAGTGCTTGATTGTTCAGCATTAAATATCATTTTGCATTATGGTGGAATAGAACCAGTTAATATATGTAAGTTGTTAAATAGTATTAATCAATAGCCACATTTTAAGGTTTGTAGTTGAACTGATTCATTTTGGCACGTGCTGGAAACATGGGATATAGGATCCGTGAAAAATCTTCTTTGTATAGCCGGAAAGCCTGTGAGAACATACAAAAAATATAAATTATGTAAATTGCACGTAAACATTGTTTGGTTGTAGACATAGAGAAGCATGCTGAATGCTTCTCCAAGCAAGAGACTTTCGAAGGCTGTGCTCCAAAAAGCAGTGGAGACCCAGAGAAAATATGCGAGTGAGTAGCTTGAATGCGTTTGTTGGTGTTTGTTGGTGTTTGTTGGCAGCACGTCAGTGATTGATTTTAATTGGTTTAATGGTGTTTAACACCATTGAATTGATTTATTGATTTATTTATTGAGATTGAAATGTATGTGAAGTTGAAAAATGTGTACTTCAGATGAGGGCAAGATTATTTCTTGATGTTTCTTGTCACCATGTTTTCAAAAGATTTTCAGCATTGTTTTCAACAGCTGAAAATGCATTAAACTTTAATGCAGGTTTACTAACCTCAATGTGTATAGTTTATAGAGATGATTTCAGAGAAAAATAACTGCGTTTGAAAACGTACAGCTGTGTGACCTAACATAGATGTGGTTGCAAAAGGCCTTCAGAATTTAGCTTACTTCAGATTTTATGGTACAACTTACAAATGAAAGTTGGGCCTCCCTGGCTCAGTTGGTTAGTGCATTAGTGCAGCGTAGTCACCCAGAAGCACTGGCTGGCTTCCCTTCCATCTGTAGGTGGGAAGATCTGCCAGCATCCTGCCCGTGGTTGTGGGTTTCCTCCGGGCTCTGTCTGGTTTCCTCTCACCTTAATGCTGGCCGCCGTTGTAAAAGTGTATATATTCTTGAGTGTAAAGCATCAATGAAATAAATAAATCAATTCAAATAAAAGTAAATAAAGTAGATGAAAATGGTGATAGTGACAGTTTTGCCCAGAGATTATTTTGACTTCATCTGATCATTTATGTTGGCCGCTAAATGAGTAGTTTGATGGGTTTAATGGTGTTTACACATCACCACGTGAGCACTTGTACTATCATTGTACGACAGTTCAATCCAGCTGACCGCATTCCTTGAAACAAGGTGTTTGAAGAGACATGAAAACCTGAGTTTTAAAAGTCAAGTGACAATCCAGTTTTGTCCAGTGGAAATGTTTATTCCAGAGGCCAACACTGATTTTTTTTTTCTTATTGCATTTTTTTTGTTCTGTCCCTCACTGGACAGATTCCTCCTCCCCTCCCCCAAAAAACTGAACATTAACAGTTGTTACTTTAAGGTAACCAATCGTATTCATAAGCAGTCCTCAACTCATACTCAATTTAAGAAGCTTTCTCAAATACGTTGTCTTGTATATATTTGTTTTAGAGTACTTGAAGATGAAACAATGTGTATCTCTAAAAAGGTCAAAGAAGTGTGTGGTGAGAAGGCAAGTGAAGTCATGTATTTCCTGCCCCGAGCCATCGCACTGAACATCGCAAAAGCTCAAGGAAAAACTTGTCCTGGTAAGCTCTTAAGTTTTATCAAGGACATTCTTGAATGACATCTAATTTTAGTCTTGTGCAAGAGAAAGATATGACGAAAAACATCATGTTGTGTGGCCAAATCAAAGAAATGATGCTAAATATCAAAACAAAACTCATCCAAGGAAGCAATGGCAAGGATTCTTGTTAACTCTTATGGAAAAATTTGTCCTGGGAAGGAATTGTAAATCACATATCTAACTCCAAAGGATAAACTTGTCTTGGTAGGACATGGAAAGGAACATTGCTGTCTCTCAAGGAAAAACTTGTTCTAGTAAAGCTTGATAAGGAATATTGCTAATTCTCAAGGAAAAACCTGTCCTGGTAAGGAACACCACTACCTCTCAAGGAAGTCGTATTCTGTTGAGGAACATTTTGAACTCTCAAGGATAAACTTGTCCTGGTAAGGCATTGTAAGGAAAGTCACTAAATCTCAAGGAAAGTGATTTTCTGTAAAGACATGGCAAGGAACATTGCTGACTCTTGGGAAAAACTTGGTCTTGCATGTGTAAGCCCTGGCAAGGAACATCGCTGCAGTAAATCTGAAGGATGTTTTGGTGTGCCAATATTTTATGTCAGTGTTCCTGAATAACTGAATACCAGAAACTTCCTGCCTTGGGTGTTTGCCAAGGAACATTGTTGTATCTGAATGGAGAACTCTCAAGATGAAACTTCGTATAAAGGTTTGCTGTGTTTGATGTTTGAATTTTCTGTTTCTCTTCAGGACTTGAAACCAGCGGAGTGGAGAAAATGGGTAAGTTATCTTTCATTTTGTTCTTTTCCATAAAACTTGAAATATGTACTGTGTGGGAAGGTCTGTCAGCAACCTGTGTTGGGTGTTGGGTTTCCCCCGGGCTCTGTCCGGTTTCCCCTCACCAGAATGCAAGCCGCAGTTGTATTACTGAAATATTCTTGAGTACATTGTAAAACACCAATCAGATAAACAAATAAATGAGTAAGTACTGTATAGAGAGAAGTATAATGTATGCCACTGTTTTATTCGGTGTATGTACTTCGCATGTCTATACTTTATCGAATCTTTCTCTTCGCACAGTGTAATACTGCGTACTTATGGGAACTCATTTTTGTACGCCCGCCAGTAATGCCGGTCGTATAATGGCATAGCAATCCTGTCCATCCGTATTCTTGTCTGGGCTATATCTTGAAATCTTTTGCACGTACAGTTTTAATTTTTTGTGGATACATAGGTACAGGTATGATTTTGTGTTGCGACTGACACTTGTCCATTTCCGTGGTTGCCATGGTTATCAGATCGCCCTTTTCCCTGTATATAGGGCATAAATACATATGAGTTCATGTCCACGCTAGATCTCAAATAGTTTTCCGCATATGGTTTTAAGTTTTGTTGAATACATAGATACAGGTGTGATGATGTGTTGCAACTTATATTTGGTAATTTCCGCAGTTGCCTTGGTAACAGATAGTCATTTTCCCTGTCTATGCTATATAAATACATGACTTCATGTCCAGGAAATATCTCAAATGATTTTCCCCAGATGGTTTTAATTTTACCACATACATAAATATAGATGAGGCGATGTGTCGAGACTCACATTTCACCATTTTCACAGTTGCTACGGTAACCAAATTGCCAGTATCACCACATATACTATATAAATACAAATGATTTCGTGTCTGGTCTACAACTCCAATGTTTTCCATGTTGAGTTTTAATTCTTGTTGCATGGATGTAGATGTGCTCATGTGTCGTAACTCGCTTTTGTCGATTTGGTTGCCATGGTATCCAGCTCACCATTTTCTCTACATGCAGTGTATCCGGGCTGTAATTCCACATGCTTTCCAGGTACAGTTTTCACTTTTAGCTCATGTGTACAGGCATAGCTTATGTCGTACCCTGAGCATCCAATAACAGGGAAAGCCATGTTAAACAAAATGTTAGGAGTGGTATCTTAAAATGTGCTACATGCATTGAACTCAGGGTTTGCACACACGTAGAGCACAATAACACAAGGGGGATATTCCATTGTTGATTATGTCTTTGCATACTAAATTCCGTAAATTACCAAATTTCTGATTTGGTGTACACTGGGATATCAGCCACATACTCTAGAAGAATGGATATCACTCAGTTTTGATCAAACAGTGTCTTGTGTATGTATAGCACCGTTGTTGTTGTTCAACCAGCTCAGATTTACAAATACCACATGCAAAGAATAACCCCTACAAACTTCCAACATCATCTGATAATTCATGCATCAAACATCAAAGTGTTGTGAGCATCTTTTTTATTAAAATAAAAGTCAGAGTTAGATTATGATACATGCACTTACATACATACACTTGCCTATAAGTACACCTCTGCTATACCTAGTCTTTCCAGGGTACACCTCAATCCAGGTGTATTTGAGATGCTAATTTAAATAATTGGTAGTACCCCAGATGCACCCTTAGTATACCTCAAACATGCGTCAAGTATAAGATAGATACACTTCAAAACCAGGTGTGCTACACCTCTTTAGTACACCTCACGCACACCCCTCTAGTACCTCTATACCTCTGGTGCAATTTATATGGGTAATGGTGCAAATTGGTGCCTGACATTTTTGAAAACACCCCTTTTGGATGAAATGGAATGACCATGTTATCCATGTTATGCACACTGGATAGAGGTCATACCACTTTCACCAAAGAGGTATTTTTAAAAATGTCAGGCCCCTATAGAAACTTTGTCACAGCAAATCAGCCGGTGACATCTACCAGACCCCAGATCCCGTAACCCTTTGTTATGGGGGTAAATCCACATGTGTATCGACAGGAGTTAAATCAGTATCTGCAGGAAACCTGATAAAAAGTAAAGCTACATGTAGCAAAGAAAATCAATATTTGTATTATGAGTTGTTTCTGCCTGCACATAGAGCCTGGCCCGTAAAGGCTAACCATTGTCTGCATCCTGGTGGGTTTACAGAGGAGTTCGTGGACTTCCCTGCACCAGAAGTACGTGTGCTCTAATTCTTCGCCTTTTTCAACCAGTGTGTTGGAACATTCTCACAGAACGATTGGGAGTAGAGAAATAATTTGCACAGTTTTATGAAGCTTGCATCTTTAATCACGCAATCAAATCATATTTTGCATTATTTTCATAATCATTGCGTGCATAAATTGCACTCAAAAAGTGCTTTAGTGGTTGAAAATGTTGAAGATTTAAGAAGCAACCACATGTTCTAAATGATCTGAAATTTCACCCAAAAACGTGTGTTTTTAAACGCAAGTTAATGTCATGAAATTTTCTTTTGATGCTGAAATTTACACTTTTCCAATAAGGTATCATCTTGTCTACCAAACAAACCTCAAAATACCTTCCTAAAATCGACAGATCTGTAAGAATCATCAGAAAAGAGCAAGAGTCATGGACAAAAATTTTAGATCATTTTCGGGGGAATCTCTGGATCCATGTATACAGGAAGCAAGGTACCAATCAAGGAAAAGGCCTGGCCCCAGGGTCACCAATCTGTCAAGCTTAGTCTTAACTTCAAAGCATTTCACTGGGTGAATACTGTGATTTACCCCAAAAATTTTTATTTCAATCATGTCCATACTAACAGTAGCCCAAGACTATCAGGACAAAAATGAATATTTAAGCTCAAATCTAACCCTAAGAATTTTTATTTCAGTACTAATAGTTGTCCAAGATCATCTTAACAAAATGGAAATTAGCATTTAAGCTCAAATCTAAGTCTAGGATTAACGCCACAAGTTAAGACTAAATCTTAAATATATCTAAGACAGTGTCATGAACTGGTGGCTCTTGCTATTGAGCTAATTCCGCAAAGAGATTTTGGACATAATTCAAATCTTAAAATCTTGCTACAGTACACATTGTATGGCCAGAAGTGTTCGGATACAGTACACATTGTATGGCCAGAAGTGTTCGGATACAGTACACATTTTATGGCCAGAAGTGTTCAGATACTGTACACATTTTATGGCCAGAAGTGTTCAGATACAGTACTCATTGTATGGCCAGAAGTGTTCAGATACAGTACACATTGTATGGCCAGAAGTGTTCAGATACAGTACACATTGTATGGCCAGAAGTGTTCTGATTTGGATGTCTTCATTTTAATATAATTCTCATTAAGAGTTCCCAATTTTAACTCACATGATCTAAAAATAAGTGTCTAAAATGGCATTTCAGATTTTGCCTTGAGTCAAAACTGGCTTTGTGGAATCAGCCCCTGGTACTTTAGATTATTGCTGGCCACCCTACTTCTTTCAATTTTGGGAACAGATATGAGCTCGGCTGAAAGGAAATAAAAATAGATTATATTTCTCTCTCAGTTTGTTTGTTTTTGAAAGTAATTATGTAAGTACATGTATGTTGCTCATTAGATAGACTATAACCATGAGAGTGTCGAAGAATCTCTATTCATGTCACACAGCTACATTTATACTGGCTAAATAGGGCAGGACATATCGGAAAATCAGAGTTTTAGACACATTTTGAGTTTTGAATACATTTTGATGAAAAATATTGAGTTTTCTAATCTGTTCAAAGTGAGTTTCTAAAAAGGAATTGGCTAGAAAATGCCTGAACGGATGTCCCGAAAAATGAGAAGAATTACGGTATGGTTAATACACGTGTACTTGACAGTCTGAAACAGACATCAGAATATAAACCCTCCTCGTTCCCTTGTGTACAAAGGTTTGCGATGAAGTTTTAAGACACATGTGCAGATGCATTGGTAGATGGAAAGTGGTGAATTATGTTATTACTATTACGAATTATAATCAAATGGTAGATGCAGTGTAAAGTGTTAGGCCTTCCTTAAGAATATGTTCGTTGGGCGTATTGAACACAACTGACCTTCCTAAAAGAGCCCTAGTGAAAAACATTTCCTGATATTTTGATGGAAGTTTTTTTTTATATATATTTTTCTCTCCATCTCTTGATTTCTTTAGAATGGTTGTCTTTTTCAGGGAAAAGGCTGACCGTATTTCAGGTTACGTCCAACACACAGTTTTTTAAGGATTGCCCTCTGACCCTCGTACTGTGTGTGTGCTGTGCATGATGTGGCACCTCTGCCAGCCTTCTTCCAAATCTGGGGGAGAAATATTAACCCTGTACGCTGAAGCCCTTGATCGATTTGATATACTCAGCTTACTTCCTTGGAATCTGTTGTCAGAAGTGCAACTCGTGAAGAGAGGTGGCCCTTAAAATACCTCCAGGCCATCCTTAAATAATTCAGTGTTTGTGGTAATCCAACGTATTGAGAAGAACAAGGTAGGCCAGCAGACATTTGTATATGCTGGCTAATGAGGAAGAAATCAACACCATGAGCAAGAAAACAAACGGCAAAATTCCAGAATAAAAACTTCCTTTGAAGATATTTTTAAAGATGGCTTTTTATTAATCCCTACCCTTGTATGCATACATGATATTGAACGATTCCAGAAATATCATTCCTGCCTTTTGCGCAGAACATGAATCAATTATCTGACAGCAGCATACACGTGTGACATGGGGAGTCCTCCCAGGGGTTTATTTTCTTCATTGTTGTACCAGATTCTAAGCAGATTCCAATAGATGTTCTTGGCCGAAATCTACCGGAATCTTGTCAATGTCTGGTACCATTATCAAAAGAAGGAGTGAAGATTTGAAGGCATGCGATTTTAAGCAAACAGATTTTGGGGGATTCCATGTCCATAACTTCAGGCCTAATGATCTGAAACAATGTGTTATTTATTATAATAAAAGTATGAAGTGTAGATTTTGTCGTGATAGGACGTCATGAAAATTGGATTCTCGTTGCAGGTAAAGCGCTGCCTCCCAACATAAGGCTGGCCCCCGCCCGCGATCACATAAAGTGAAGTATTCTTGAGTATGGCGTAAAACATAAAATAAATCAATCAATCAATGAAACTAAGTCAATTTTCTTTGTTGTTTATTTCAGTGTCGGTGTCCATGGTGATCCTGGGCCTCTTCTCTGTGCTTGTTGGCACCCTGGCTGTGAACTAAGGTCGTCTGATGGTCGTCTGAGAATGTTGACAATCAGGTTTATTTGTCAGATATTGTAATACTTTTTTGTGATGGCTGGAACATCTGCTAACATAGTGGTGTTAGGAAATCCGACTGTGGGGCTGAGAATAGTACATCAGGGGGGCCTGTTCTACAAACAGGGTGTAAGTTATGGTGAATGTAGTTGCCATGACGACATGTCTATAGAGATACGTCGCCATGATAATTGCCGTTGACAAAACATTACATTCTCTTTGTAAAACAGGTCCCAAGGGCTTTTGTATTTTCCATTGCTCTTGTAATGCCCCCACAAAAATCATTCATATAGTACAAAAAAAAACTACACAAGGCCTGTGGAATTTGACTTCCAGTCTCTGTCTTGCCAAGGGTCACAGGTTTTCTTCCCATTGATGAGATGACTAAAATAGACGTCATAAAAAATTTGACGAACAATATGTAAGGCCTGTGAATTCTGACTTCCAATCACTGTCTGTTCCACTAGTCACAGGTTCTCTTCCCAATGATTAAAAGATGTAAAGGATACAGAAGACAAGTAGCCGCACATTAGGCCTGTGCAGGGTGAATTCCAGCGGAGGGTTTGTCGGAAATGCAGAAGGAAAATCAATCAGCCCTTTAATAAGGTTAATTATTAGATTGGAGCCAAGCGTGCAGATTTCATTTTGTCTTATATATGCACATGCACTTCTCCGAATGTTAAAGGTGTGGAAAACAGCCCGCCCAAATAGTTCTCATGTGCCATTTCACCCCAACCTCTGTGACAGGTGGACAGGTCAGTGGGCAGTTCATTAACCCCATAGCTTCCAATCTGTACACCTGTACTCAGAGGTTTAGTCTTCCCATTTCTGTAGTGCTAAATTATGGAGCCCCTGTTTATGGCTGCTGATAGAGTTAGTGTTAACATTCTCTGTCTTTTTATATGTATATGTCAACATTAGTCATCTTGGTGCATTGGGTTTGGTGCAAGTTGAACTGTTGAGGATGACTTGTGTGTCAACAGACGCCATGGTGCGCAGTGATATGGGCTGATCACTATGGTGAAATACCGCACCAACACAAACTAGTTCCTGATGTTTGCTTTTGTTTTCCCTGCGTTTGGCTGTGTGTTGGATAGTCAGCATAATGCTTAGATGTGACATTCTCAATAAAAACCTGAGTACGCCCCCAGCAGAACCAAGGACCGCAGTCTGTATTAGGGCTCCACTGTTTAAAATAGTCCGTGAAAGTAGTCTGAGCTCCTGCTTCCAAGATGGCTGCTATTGATGCACAAGTCTTAATTATCCTTTGAGGAACATGCTAAATTGCATGCATGAAGTGTGCCCCATTCTTGTCTATGAAGCCTGTTTTTTTTTTTTTTTTCATAACAGAGCTGATGACAACAGACTAACATTAGTGTTTGTGCCATATAGCAGATATAGGCCTATCACTCTGTGAGCTCTTTTTTGTCCACCAGCCTGTCCGACACTTTGTGGGCCTATTTGTCATTAAGTCTGTTATTTTGTAGGCCTATTTGTCTGTAGGCCCATCACTTTGTGGGTCTGTGTTAGTTGGCCTGTCTTTTGGTGGGTTTGTCTGTCTGTTGGCTTATCGTTTGGTGGGTTCGTCTGTTAGTTGACATATCCTGTAATGGGTTTGTCTGTCTGTTGGCCTATCGTTTGGTGGTTTTTTCTGTCTGTTGGCCTGTCGTTCAGTGGTGTGTGTAGGTCTGTGTCTGTAGCATACAGTAGGTTAGTTTTTGCACTCAGTTGTGGTTGATGTGGGTAGATGTACAGTGTACATGGATATATGTGACAAGTAGAGAGGTTCATCAACACATATATGTGACAAGTAGAGAGGTTCATCAACACATATATGTGACAAGTAGAGAGGTTCATCAACACATATACGTGACAAGTAGAGAGGTTCATCAACACATATGACAAGTAGAGAGGTTCATCAACACATATATGTGACAAGTAGAGAGGTTCATCAACACATATATGTGACAAGTAGAGAGGTTCATCAACACATATATGTGACAACTAGAGAGGTTCATCAACACATATATGTGACAACTAGAGAGGTTCATCAACACATATTCAACTCCCACCATTTTTATTGACGAAATTGATCCGGCTACAATCTTACTCTCACCTTTGTCACTTTCAGCGGGGGTCAGTTTGTACTTCCTGGGTTTTATTGAAATCTTGTTTACATGCAAAGCAAGTAAATGTGCATGAAGCTGAACACAAGTCGTTAAGAGAGATGGCCGCATACCTTCAAATTTCTGGGGAGGGCTTCAGGGAAACTTCAGAGAAATGCAGGTGACTTCCAGGGCGTAGAATACATCAATACCACATTGTTATATCAACAATATGGAAATAAGTGCAAAGTCTGAATTTAGACACCTTTTGGTCACAGTTTCGCCAGAGAATTCTCATCTGCAGCTGCTGAGGATAAGTGAACTCATCTTGGAAATCATGGAAAAAGTCATGGAAATCTATCTGAAAAGGTCTGGGAATGTCATGGAAGTCTTGGAAAGTGATGGAATATTTCATGTATCTCAGGCGACACAAACTCTGTCCAATGTTTTATGTATGCCTTATTCACACTTGTACTGGAGTACATTTTCACCAAAATGGACAGTTTCTTCACCTCAAGTTTTGACTGTTGTTGTATATGGATTCCGGTGGTCTTTTACAAGAGAAACGCAAGTAATTCATCAGGTTTAGAATTAGTATACCGTGTACATATATGTAGGCAAGCACGAAATTAAACAAAAAATTCAGGTTTTTGTTTTGATGGTCAAACTATGCAGTTTTCAGATCCCTGTATTTTGTTACAAAACAGGACTGTAGATATATTTGTGCTGTATTTGAGAGAGATTCCAAACAGCAGTGTAGATATATTTGTGCTGTATTTGAGAGAGATTCCAAACAGCAGTGTAGATGTATTTGTGCTGTATTTGAGAGAGATTCCAAACAGCAGTGTAGATGTATTTGTGCTGTATTTGAGAGAGATTCCAAACAGCAGTGTAGATGTATTTGTGCTGTATTTGAGAGAGATTCCAAACAGCAGTGTAGATATATTTGTGCTGTATTTGAGAGAGATTCCAAACAGCAATGTAGATGTATTTGTGCTGTATTTGAGAGAGATTCCAAACAGCAATGTAGATGTATTTGTGCTGTATTTGAGAGAGATTCCAAACAGCAATGTAGATGTATTTGTGCTGTATTTTCCCTGTCACTAGGTGATGCACATGTACATGTAAACAATGCAAGTACACGTTTACCCCTTTGGTACACACCCTTGTCTGTTTGTGTACTGTGAATCTTCAGCCTTTTCAACAGTTCTTAAAGGGTAGTTTATGCATACAGTTATTGTAAAAGTGAACTTATCAAAACCAGTTCACACAGTCTGGCAGTCAGAGTCACAAGACAGGAGACACAATGAAATTCTTAGGTTAGAAATCCAAGATGGCCGCAATTGCAGAGTTTTCATCAATAGGTTGGTGCATGTATTTCTAATGTTTTGATACTAAAAATACCCCCTGTATGAGCCGTAGACTCATAATACAAGTGGTTAACTGACAGAGGTGGACAAAATGAGAAAGACACGAATTGAAAGTGATAATACATTCTGCTACGTGTGATGTTAACTCATTCAATCTATTGTACCCATTCTACCCCCTTTTTTATCGTTTGGAGATAATTTTTTTTTATACGATTGTGAGAAAGTTTTGTAAGTTGACATATTACTTTGTTCCCCCGGCGTATGAATCCATTGTATGGATACCTGTATACATTGTCACAGGGCTTCGCCATCTCCGCCGTAATTTGTTCAAGAAATAAATCAAAAAATGAACCTCTTTATTCAAACTGAGTTTCTGGGTTTTTTCGTACATTTTAGTGTGTGTGACTGGAAACTTAGCCTATGATTGTAAAATTACACATTTCACCCGATTCTGGGAGTTCTTCTGGGAGTGATCTTAGAAAGATGTCTTGGGTTTGTTCTGAAGGGAGAATGATGTCACTAAAAATGGACAACGTAAGTTTTAGCACCTGGGAGAATATTTTATCATTCTTAAATGCATCTAAAAATATACCATTTTGGGTGCCAGATTTTGGGTTGATTTGTTGGTGTTTGACACCATGCCCAGGAAGTTTTCACTGACATGATGGTGGTCTAGACTGGGAGATGACAAACCAGAGGACATCATTAACCTTTGCCCTGGCATTTACTGGATTATAAACCTCTTGACAGAGAGAGAGATGGAATTGGGACATGTTACCTCATTGGTCAAAAGCTTGATGGTCTGGCCAAGCCAGCCAGCACTTCAAACATCTGATCTCATGAGGCTCTGTCATATAATATTGATGTTTTTTCTACTTTGGTCGTTCAATTGCGGTTTAAAATGCAGGGCGAATGTGCCAGAAATCTGTGTTTTACCCCGGGCGCTCTGGCTACCTCCATCAATAAAGCTGACCACCGGGCCTCCATGGCTCGGTTAGTGCAATAGCGCTGTGTAATGACCTCCCACCAGTCGCTGTGAGTTCAAGTCCAGCTCATGCTGACTGCCTCTCTGCCGGCACGTTCGAAGGTCCTCCAGCAACCAGAGGATGGTAATGGGTTTCCCAGGGCTCTGCTCGGTTTCCTCCCATCATAATCCTGACCGCCATCGTGTAAGTGAAATATTCTTGAGTACAACATAAAACACCAATCAAATATATATATAAATTAAGCAAACTGATCACCATATGTATACATGAAAGTGAAAATGGTCAGACAATCTTTGGTAACACTTTGATACGAAGTATCGAAGTGGCGGTCCGCGTCATTTGTCACCTCACAGATCGTTTGCTAATACACAAACGAATCTGGCAATCTTCATTGATGGGTGGAGGAAACCAGAGTTACCAGGGTAAAACCCGTGACCTTTGGCAAGTTACTGACGACCTGTCCCACATGTGATGTACACATGTACATGCTGAGGTGGTCTAAATTGACGTTGTGGGATCTCTTTGCCCACGGAGGTTAGCATGCTAGTGCAGTGTAATGACCCAGGAGCCTCTCACCGATGCAATCGCTGTGAGTTCAAGCCCAGCTCACGTTGGCTACCTCTTGGGCCGTATGTGGGAAGGTCTGCAAGCAACCTGCAGATGGTCGTCGGTTACCTCCCACCATAACGCTGGCTGCCATCAAATAAGTGAAATATTCTCGAGTAAGGCACAAAACACCAATCAAGTAAATAAAATAAATGAATGTGAGATCGCAGAAGTGGACAGTCGAGCATAGATTCGGGTTGGTGTCACCTAGGCCACACATACAGTGAATCTACAAATTCCTCAAGGAAGTTTTATACTTACACCTTGTGTGTCCCAACCAATGAAATGCAAGAATGTGTAACAACAAGGCCGGTTACCTACTTGTAAAATGACCTGGTCCCAGATTGATGAAGTGCACTCAGCTATGTATTCCTTGAACTGCCATGACAATGTGTGTTGTAGAGATATGAAGTGCACTATTAGCACTAAGTATGCTTCATGAAACCAGGTCCAAAACTGCTTCATTTATACAAACTTAAGTATGTCAGAAAAAAAACAAAAAAATACAAAAAAAAAACAGCGAGAGCCTGAAACCAAATTGAAGTTTGAACTGATGTTTATTCTGTTCAGCAATACATCGACAGCTTGTACTTTGACAGCCATGTGTTCCAAAACATTTTAAGACAGAGAGAGGAACTGGAAGATAAATATTAAGCCATCTTGTCTTAGGTGACGACTGCCTTCAAATGGACATGTATAAGCAACAAAAAAATAATATTAATAAATATTTCTAAGAGATTTTATCTGAAATTTTAGGTTGGTGAAGGCAGCATTTGCAAAAAAAAAAAAAGAAAAAAAAATGCAGCATTAAATTAGCTTACGTTTCTAAATTTGAGTATTTCAAACTGTTTACAAAGGATAATGTCAGCAGACATTATTAGTAGGCCTACAGGACAATCTCCTCAACAAAACACACATATTCGTGAATTACAAAGAGATGTATAAAACAGGCTGTTGTTTCTAGATCTTGGGACTGAAGAAAAAATATTCCCCTATACACAGCCTTGTTCTGTGACCATGCTTTTCTGTTCACAAATCATCCTACGTCATCACGTTGCAACACTTGTGCTTGAAGTACTACCCTCATACCGGTCTGATGTTACTGGGTTACACTGACCCCAGTGGGATTTGAACTGAGGACCTTTGGAACCACTCTACTGTACACGTCTACCAACATGACCTGCATGGAAGAATCTCCGCCAACTGAAAGCCTGCGAGAGGTTAAGCTCAGAGCCTCTTTATCTAATCGCTGAATAGTACGCTGCGGTCACCCCAACTCACCCTACACTAATCACAGCAGCTATACGTATCTCGCAGTGTTAGAGTTTAACCTTTGACCTGTGAGATTACCCATCATGGGGCTTTCACATGTACATGCACCAAAGGACTACCCTAAATCACCTAAAATTTCGTCCATGTACAAGTTGTTCATTTTTCCCAATTCTCAGAGTTCTGTCGTTCTTAGAAATTGGAGTGTTTTCAGGTTTGTTCGGTACGTAAGATGATGTCTTACACGGAAAACTCGAGTTTCATCACTAAAAATAATATTTGCCTCTAAAAATGCTTCTTTTTGAGGGCATCATTTTGAGTCGCTTAGGGTAGGTGGCAAATCTTCAACCTTCGGATGTACATGTTGACAAACAACATAGCCTGCATTCCAACCTGTGTCCTGACCACCCGTCTTTACCCTTAAACTAGTTTGACTGCCAACGTTCTCTAAATGTCATAAAATACTACTTCTGGCATTGCAGCCTGTGTTTTTCCAGTAGGATGTCATCCTGTTTTTGAGACAAACCTAAAAAAACTTTTCCACGCTCAACAGAATTTTCAGCATCTGGGAAGATAAGCAACTTTATCACAGAAAACACCTTACATCATTCAGGATAAGTGGGGCTAATATGATACAGAAATGCAAGATTTTCACGCCAGATTTTCAGCCAGTTGTCGAGAAGGCTTTTGAGCTTGATCATGGCTGACCAACTATTCAGATTTTCATTGTGAAAACCAGATCGATTCTTGAATGTATAAACGTCACTCTACCACGTGACATTAACCTCAACTTTACAAATCCTGATTTTTCATCAGTTTCATCAAAAAGTAAAATGTGACTTCCCATGAACACCAAATTAAAAAGTCCTTAAAAAGCACCAGTATGTATGTCTATAATAAAAATACCAAATTAAGATAACAAATTTTGATGGTTAATGTGTTTTTATATTCAAATTTATCAGTAAGTTACAATTACATAAGCCTCAATTCACTGGACCATTCTGTTATCTCCTCACTGGACTTGACTGGAGTTTCACAAGGTCTTAAGCAAAGCTGACTGATGCCAGATCTGGACTTGTGACAATACAGCATATGAAGAGCCAAGACATCACTCAGAATGGGCGACCAAATTGGTGGCAATGCATAAAAACGATTCTTGTTTTCACCACCTGATACAGAAACATTCATTTGTGTTTCATGTACTTTTCATTCCCTTCTCGATGTCCAATAAAATGTGATATTGAACAGCTGTAATTCGATATATAATATCGTTACTGCATGACAGTTGGATAATAACTACCCTACTTGACCAAAAAATTTTGTCCATGAATGAATAATTATGGTTTAAAGCCACTAAATACTGCAGTAGAAAACTGACAGATTCTGCCTCACATAAAGCCCAGCATGGGAGACAGGTACATGTATGTGGTAGATTATGTGGCCTTATAGCAGTAGATCTTCTAGAGAATATCACAGCTCCCACTGGGCCTAAATGACCTAAAATTTCACCATGACTAAGTTGCTTATTTTTCCATGTTCTGGCAGTTCTATGGATTTTAGAAAGTTGTTTTGAGGTTAGTTGGGAAGGTTGGATGATATTCTGCTGGAACATGTAGGTTTCATGACAAGAAATAATATTTTATGACATATATTTGCCTCTAAAGATGCACTTTTTGTACGAAATTTCAGGGTTTTTTTCACAGTAATTTGGGATGAGAATTTGTTGATCCATGAAAAAAAGAGAGTACTTGGGGATGAGTCCTTGAAAGTATTTGAAAATTTGTTGCCCTTGAGAAATGGAGTAATTTGAGAATAATAATATTTTATAATATAAATAATATAATATTTTAATATTTTACCTTATACTGATCACTCATCTCACTGTGTTCAGGAGGTACAAAGGACCTTTCTTTTCTTCAGTAACGTCTTAAGTTCACAGACCTGCAACTTCTCAGTTTTTACCGTAGTTTGTCCCAAGTCTAACTTTTTGTGACACTTTCTTAGACACTCATGTTACAGCAAATGTAACCAGAAATAGTTGCCTAACATTTTTGTCAAGTCACATGGTACAGTAGCGCTTTTCCTAACTTCAGTGATAAAAGAGTTAGAGTTTGCAACTTCCCTTTCAGCTGAGAACATAGAGTGTACAGGTAATTGTCCATGTCAACAAAATGCATGCTGCACCACCTACATACACACATTGTATTTCACAGGATGCATTTTGCGTCATTCTGATTTATTCATCCAATTCTTGTGGCCAGCTGTGAGTTTTCTTCTCGTGAAATTCCAGTAATCTCCTACCAGAAAAATTTCAGGTTCGGCATCAGAAGTATGATTTCAAGACTTTTACATGCATTTCTGTAAGTGCATTTTAGCATGCTGAACTTGAGGGGAAATATGGTAACTGCTCTCAAGAGGACAGGAATTTACTTTGTTGTGTTATGCAGTATGCATCAACACAAAACACATATTCTGGCATCTTTTTTGTCACATGCTACTTCTACATGTACTACTTTATAAACATGGATACATGCCTTACAATGATCTCCTTCAATATGTTCAAAACCAAGGCGAAAAATGTGGACAGCCTGATTAAAGTTCTGAACAGTTATCCAATGATCACAGTTTTCTGTCCGAGTGCTGAACAATGGCAACGTTCCACATTACAAAATTCCGTAGTGTAATTTTCTGTTTTGTTTTTAATGTTCTGTTTTATTGTAATGTTTGTTACAATATGTTTTATATTGTAAATGTACATACTGTTTTGTCATGATCTCTGTTATTTTTAACATTGTACTGCATTGCAATGTTTTGAAAAGCTCTGTCATGAAACTTTCTATTAGGCAATAAATGCATGTATAATCAGCCATATGTCAATAGTTTTTGCAACGTTCTTTAGCGTAAATCTCCCATATTGCAAATTTCCACTCTGCATTGTAGTCTTCACTATATTGCAATGCTGTGTTTTGCACCATTCAGTGTGGTGCATGAAATCTTGAGTCATGCAATGTTCTGTTTTGCTACATGTATATGCCATTACATGTTACATGAGATTGGCTCCATAGAAATGCAGAACTGCTATTATGCAAAATGTAATAAAACTACAAAGAAGTATCAAAAACAAGCAATAATATACAATGTAAAACAGATATCACACAGTCTTAATAGAAAAACAGCACATGGGGAATCATAAAGCAGAGTCACAGAAAATACTGTTCTTTTGCATCATTGGTTGGTTTTTGCCAAGTCATTTGCATATGCATATAAACACATGTATAAGAAGAAATACAATGCCATGGATTGTCACACAAAATTAACTTAATTCCAGGAATTAAGTTGCAAATAAATGCATCTTTTTGAGATACAATGCCAAGTTTAATCCAAGTATGCATATTTCCATACTCAACATAAATAGAAGTTTGACAAAAAACATTTGCATGTTGCAAAATTCTGTCCAAGGTCAACTTACAAATGTTACAATACAAGCATATCATTAACGAGTTCAGACAAGTCCTTCTTGCACACTACAGTCTACAGTGGACTGTAACAACATGTGGAGTACAGCAAGACAAACATGTATAATGAATAGTCCATGTCTTGCACAAAACTGTCCAAATATGCTTCACATGAATTTCATGTCCAGCAATATCTTAAATCACTTATACCGAACTGTCCAAATGACTTCTATTTAAAGTTCTGTCCAAAAATGTCCAAATATGCTCCAGTCTGACTTCATGTCCAGCAAAATCTTCAATCATTAGACAGAACTGTCCAAATGACTTTCGTTTAATGTCTTGCACAAAAATGTGTCAAATAATTTAAGTGAAAACTTGTCCATGAAACATTTTCCACACAAGTGTACAAAGTACATGAAACTTTTGCTGTAGCTATTCTTTTATGCAATATTTGCAGCTGTCCCAAAACCATGTCCTAAGGTAAGTTTTTCTACTTAAACTTCGAGCTGGCTTCCAGCCTTGCCTTGGTGTGTAGCAGTCCCTAGCTACAATGTCACCACAAGCTCACTTCTAGCTGACTTCCAGCCTTGCCTTGGTGTGTAGCAGGGCCCAGCTACAATGTCACCACAAGTTCATGTCTAACTGGCTTCAATCCTTTCCTTGATGTGTAGCAGGGCCTAGCTACAATGTCACTACAAGCTCACTTCTTACTGACTTCCAGCCTTGCCTTGGTGTGTATTAGTGCCTAACTACAATGTCACTACAAGCTCACTTCTTGCTGACTTCCAGCCTTCCCTTGGTGTGTATCAGTGCCTAGCTACAATGTCACCACAAGCTCACTTCTAGCTGACTTCCAGCCTTGCCTTGGTGTGTAGCAGGGCCCAGCTACAATGTCACCACAAGCTCACTTCTAACTGACTTCCAGCCTTTCCTTGATGTGTAGCAGGGCCTAGCTACAATGTCACCACAAGCTCACTTCTAACTGACTTCCAGCCTTTCCTTGATGTGTAGCAGTACCTAGCTACAATGTCACCACAAGCTCACGTCTAACTGTATTCCAGCCTTGCCTTGATGTGTATCCCTGGCTATCTACAATGTCACCACAAGCTCACTTCTAGCTACCTTCGAGCCTTGCCTTGGTGTGTAGCAGGGCCTAGCTACAATGTCACTACAAGCTCACTTCTAACTGACTTCCAGCCTTGCCTTGATGTGTAGCAGGGCCTAGCTACAATGTCACTACAAGCTCACTTCTTGCTGACTTCCAGCCTTGCCTTGGTGTGTAGCAGGGCCTAGCTACAATGTCACCACAAGCTCACTTCTAACTGACTTCCAGCCTTGCCTTGATGTGTAGCAGTGCCTAGCTACAATGTCACCACAAGTTCACTTCTAGCTGACTTCCAGCCTTCTCTTGGTGTGTAGCAGTGCCTAGCTACGTCACCACAAGCTCACTTCTAGCTGACTTCCAGCCTTCCCTTGGTGTGTAGCAGTCCCTAACTAGAATGTCACCACAAGCTCACTTCTAGCTGACTTCCAGCCTTCCCTTGGTGTGTATCAGTCCCTAACTTCAATGTCACCACAAGCTCACTTCCAGCTGACTTCCAGCCTTTCCCTGATGTGTATCGCAAACCTCTGACATATTTTGCTTTTCCTACTGCTGCTGTCGTCCATCGTGAAATCTGAGCGTCTACGTCCATTCCGCTACACACACAGGAAGGAACAAACATGTAGCTACATCTAAATGAAATGGATGTGGTTCATTTCATGAGATCTCCCGGTGGTTAGCCGTCTTATACCATGGATGTGGTTCATTTCACGAGATCTCCCGGTGGTTAGCCGTCTGATACCATGGATGTGGTTCATTTCACGAGATCTCCCGGTGGTTAGCCGTCTGATACCATGGATGTGGTTCATTTCACGAGATCTCCCGGTGGTTAGCAGTCTGATACCATGGATGTGGTTCATTTCACGAGATCTCCCGGTGGTTAGCAGTCTGATACCATGGATGTGGTTCATTTCACGAGATCTCCCGGTGGTTAGCCGTCTGATACCATGGATGTGGTTCATTTCACGAGATCTCCCGGTGGTTAGCCGTCTGATACCATGGATGTGGTTCATTTCACGAGATCTCCCGGTGGTTAGCCGTCTGATACCATGGATGTGGTTCATTTCACGAGATCTCCCGGTGGTTAGCCGTCTGATACCATGGATGTGGTTCATTTCACGAGATCTCCCGGTGGTTAGCCGTCTTATACCATGGATGTGGTTCATTTCACGAGATCTCCCGGTGGTTAGCCGTCTGATACCATGGATGTGGTTCATTTCACGAGATCTCCCGGTGGTTAGCCGTCTGATACCATGGATGTGGTTCATTTCACGAGATCTCCCGGTGGTTAGCCGTCTTATACCAGTTTAGCTTTGAAGGTTTCCACCATGCTTTCATGGTTTTCAGGAAGATCAACTTCTCATTAAAAATATTGTCATGGCGGCACAAATATACATGTAGGGCTGCAATAATCTCATGGGTTGTCATGGAAACCGATAATGAACACAGCCAATCACAGGGTTAGAATCTCAGATACGCAGCAAATGCTATAAGGACGTTTCATTGGTTGGTGGTCTTGCTACCTCCTCCTCTAGCAGGGCTACTCTTTGCTTCAACAGATTTATCTGAAAGGAAATAAATTAATGATAAATTATCAATTTCAAAGAACTTGTGAAAGATAAATTCATTCCAAATTCAGAACTATTCTAACATGTAAGAACCAGAAACACCTTTATGATCAATAATGTTTCATGAACTGTTCAGAAAGATAGATTTTTTCATGGATAGCTACATATATAGTTTTTTTACATTAAAATATGAAGTATGATACGAAGTAGAAATTTACACAAAATAGGTTCATTAGGTGATCCTGACCAAAATGTATGCTGGGTGCAACCCAGTCCTACGAGAAAAGATAAGGTCGGTCAGGAATTTATTCATTTTCTTGTTCTGGCTCTTGAAAACAATACAAGTAGTGATTTCACAGAAATTAACACGGTGAGAAAAATGAAAAAAAAAACTTCTACGAAAATACCAAGAAAAACGCTTGAGCAGCGCCCTTTCTGAAGGGTCGGTCGCATTACGCCCAACAAACACACTTTTGCAGATGACCTTATCTCCCTGCCCTTCCTCCACCCCTCAGAGATCCCACCTGGCCCCAGTCGTAGATAACAATGTCTCACCTGTGTTTCGTAGCGCTCTGTCATAGCACCCATCTGCACTTCCAGCTTCTTTAATTTACTTTGATACTTTTTCTTGGCCTTTTCAAATGCAGATATCAAGGCACTGAAAGATGAAAGACGTTCACTTCATTAAGATATCTCTGGATTTTTTTTTCACACAGAAAACATAAACATATTAGCTCATGATGACATTCCTAAAACCTTCAAAAGACAGGCGCAATACAAACCTTCACAGGAAGTACACCTACCGGCTTTTCTTCACCTTTAATACTGTTTCACACCGTACACAAACAAAAGGTTTAAAATACATAACCGTACCATGATTTTTTATCCCCTTTTCCCATGACAGACTTAACAACCTGTATCAAAGTGAGGCTGGAAGCCATTATGGCCCTCACCTCGAGTACACAACAACACAGGTTCAGGTTTCCAATGAAAATGCCTTGTTCCTGCTGAGTTTTGGGTTCAAATCATTTCAAATGGGGAAAGTGATACACAAAACAATCGTATTGCAGGAATTATAAACACACAGGGACAAAATGCAGAAGAAATGTCTCGAAAACACGGAGCAAAGGCAGAACTGGACAGCGAGAAGCACACGTTTGGAGCAACCACTTCACCATTGTTAGTTCTTACAATTTATTTATTTATTTATTTCATTAAAATTACTCAAGAATATTTCACTTCTAAGATGGCGACCAGCATTATGATGGGAGGACACTGGGCAGAGCCCGGGGAAAACCC
The DNA here is from genome assembly GCA_016165875.1 of Acanthopleura granulata. Lineage (NCBI taxonomy): Eukaryota > Metazoa > Mollusca > Polyplacophora > Chitonida > Chitonidae > Acanthopleura > Acanthopleura granulata. The sequence goes on from JABBOT010000039.1 coordinate 1,055,982, forward strand.
GCGACCATCTACAGGTTGATGGCAGACCTTCCTACATACGATCTGTAAAGAACGCCAATGTGAACTGGGCTTGAACACAAAGTCATCACACTGGTGAGGGGCACCTGAGTCATTATGCTGCACTAGTGCACTACGCCGCTCAGACCCTCAGTTCTTATAAAAATATAAACTCCTGCACCCAACCACTAACAGAACAGGTGTATGAATGTAAAGATTTACATGACTCCACTTGATCCTTCGATACTGAGTTTGTTGTGAGTATTAAATACCGACAATTCACAATATCCATTTTTTGAAATATTCCTTCACCAGTTCATACTATCCTATAAATCTTACTTTTAAAGTACTGTGATTAAATTTGCATGTCAAACGACTATGACATTCTCTTTGTACAGCGAATAAAATGCATCCATCAATCACACAATCAATCGTATTACCTGTTCGCTCTCTTGAGATCGTTAACAAACTCCGCTGACTCTTGGTGCCTTCGTTCTGAGTTCCGTGACAGTTTTTCCAACGTCGTCACCAGCTCTTGCACCCTCTGCTTCAGCTTCTTTTCCCGGCGCAGAGACTCGGACAGATCCTCCGCGATCTCCGCCGGATTGTGTGAATGTCTCTCTGCCAGTAACTTGGCCGCTATTAACAGCTCCTCCTCCTGTACAACACAAATGTGATTTCATTATTTCTTTGCTTATATATTTTGAATGTTGTTAAACATCATACTCAAGAAATTTTCACTTAACCATGGTATCTTTGGGTCTGTGAGGAGGAGATGGGAATGTCTGGAGGAAAACACAAGTCACATGTATTCCAGTGAACTTTTCCAAAGGATTTATGAAAAGGAACTCTACAACAAAGATTATATTTATGAGCCAAATGAAAAAAATTGTGTCCAAAAAAATTGTGTTTTGATTTTCATTTTTGTGGTATATTTTATATCTGTTAATTACACCCCAATCTTATGCATATTTTCCATCAATAGTCAGATCTTTTCGGAAATGACGTCATCCATGAATTTTCTTGGAAAAACCCCGAAGTGCCCCAAGCCCTGGTAGCTATAGTGGCGAACCCGAGCATACATGTATTCCAGTGAACTTTTCCACAGGTGAGTTAATTAAAGGATTTGTGAAAAGGAACTCTACAACAAAGATTATATTTATGAGCCAAATGAAAAAAATTGTGTCCAAAAAAACTGTGTTTTGATTTTCATTTTTGTGGTATATTTTATATCTGTTAATTACACCCCAATCTTATGCATATTTTCCATCAATGGTCGGATCTTTTCGGAAATGACGTCATCCATGAATTTTCTCGGAAAAACCCTGAAGTGCCCCGAGCCCTGGTAGATATAGTGGCGAACCCGAGCATACATTCCATCGGCGCCCTTTTTTTTCTGCAAGCAAACAACATATTCACTCCTAGATATTTTTCTCTGTTCAGAGAGATGGTTTGGTGCGCCATTTTTGGTTGTTCCAACAGGAGTGAGAGGGATTCTTCTGATTTCCTCGTGACGCGACATTTAGACAGGAATGGATAAGGAAAACGACCAACATTTCCCCAAGTGATCACAGCAGAGTCGGTTTCAATCACTTCACTCCCACTTACTTCTAGCGAAGTTCGCCTGAAATGGCCCGCTTTGGATATCACCGAGCCCTAAGCCGATTGCGACCCGATGCTGTTCCAACAGTTTTTCCATGGAGACCCTTGTGGAGAGGACTTGGATTAAGTCACCAGGAAAATGTACAGCCAACCTGAAGACCTTGCCACAGCGTAGGTGTGAAGTGTTCAAGCTCCGCATGACATGCCGGGGAGAGCGTCTCCCTCTATTCAGTCAGTCCCCCCCCCTCCCCCAGAGTGGTTTGAACAGCTTTACTTCACTGTTGAAGTCACCACTGCAGGCTCCTTAATTTTTGGACTGACCGTTGGGGACTTAAGAAAACTGTACTTTAAATCCAATTTTACCCCCCAAAAAGGAGGTTGAGAATTTTTTTGTTTGTGTGAATATTATTACACATCGTAAGCTGCATATTAAGATATAAAACCAAACTTTTGGATGTATCCTTTAAGGTTGATCAGGATCTAGGAATTTACAAATGCACACTCTTCCCTAAATACAGAGAGGACAGAAAAGCAGAGTAGCGTCCCTTCGTAGTGCACGGCACTGTGTACGGGAAGGTGAATAAATATAAGTAATAAATTACGGTAGAGTCGTCCGGGACTATGGCAGAACAGAGAGCCATGTGGTTGCACGACAATGGTGAAAACGCCAAACACTACGTCACAGTCTACACAAGTTCATCTTATCAAATACAGGTATCTCAGGTATAACTTTGCAAGGTGTCAGAATTATCGGGGGCTTGTTATTAGCAGGGCTTGGACAGTAGGTAACACCTGGTTCTAGATTTACAGTAAATACTTTGTAATATGTGCAGTCATCCCTGGAAGGCCGCAGCCACCTGTAGTGGGATGTAATATGGACAGTCATCACTGGAAGGCCGCAGCCACCCGTAGTGGGATGTAATATGGACAGTCATCCCTGGAAGGCCGCAGCCACCCGTAGTGGGATGCAATATGGACAGTCATCCCTGGAAGGCCGCAGCCACCCGTAGTGGGATGCAATATGGGCAGTCATCCCTGGAAGGCCGCAGCCACCCGTAGTGGGATGCAATATGGGCAGTCATCCCTGGAAGGCCGCAGCCACCCGTAGTGGGATGCAATATGGGCAGTCATCCCTGGAAGGCCGCAGCCACCCGTAGTGGGATGCAATATGGGCAGTCATCACTGGAAGGCCGCAGCCACCCGTAGTGGGATGTAATATGGGCAGTCATCACTGGAAGGCCGCAGCCACCCGTAGTGGGATGTAATATGGACAGTCATCCCTGGAAGGCCGCAGCCACCCGTAGTGGGACAGTGGTGGAGGGACCCTAAGGTGTTGCCATTGGTGCATTGTGAAGTAGGGTATGATCCTACTGGTGAATAGATCATTCAATTTTCTTTCGTTAAAAGGGTTCCCCTATAATTTTCATTTATTCAGTTGATACAGCTCAATTAACCATGTTTTCCATTAATTAGTGTCTGGCTTACAATCTGTGTTGTGTGCGTTTCTCATCGTCCTCTTTCTTAGGACACCATTGTCATGGAGTATTAACAAATCAGGGATCCAATGAAGATCTGGGTCAACCGGGCTTGATTGCTGGTCTTTTTGATTGTTGGAAGACTTATTGAGCCAAGTCGGCCTGCCTGTGACCATGAAAACTGTACATCAATAGCTGTGAGTGATTTATTTATTTATTTATTTATTTGTTTTGTGTTTTACGCCGTACTCAAGAACATTCCACTTATACGACGACGGCCAGCATTATTGTGGGATGAAACCGGGCAGAGCCCGGGGGGAAACTCATGACCATCCGCAGGTTGCTGGCAGACCTTCCAATGTACAGCCAGAGAGGAAGCCAGCGTGTGCTGGACTTGAACTCATAGCGACGAGACATGTTGGGAGGCTTCTGGGTCATTACACTGCACTAGCGTGCTAACCAACTGAGCCACAGAGGTTAGCTGTGACTGAGGTTTGCATAATGGAAATGTTGTTATAGTACCAATCCATTAAATTCTGGTGATTGGAATTTAGGAAGTTACAAAAAAATACTCTTCCCTACGTACAGAGAGTGCTGAAATGCAGAGAGTAGTGTCCCTTCATCTGTAGTGTATGGTACTGTACAACAGCAGCTCTGAGTGACTGACTCTCACGTTACCTTCTTCAGTTTGCCGTCGCCGCGTCGTTTCTGCTCCTGCTGTTGCTGTTCCACCTCGCACTTTAGATGGTCGATCTGCACCCGGTACGCCTGCTCCTGCGATTCCTTGCTGCTGAGGCGCAGTTCCAGCGCACGCTTCTCCTTGTCTAGCAGATAGTTCTGCGCCTTCAGCTCGGCCTTCTCCTCCTGCGTGGACAACAACGACTTTTTATTTGACTGGTGTTTTATGCTGTACTCAAGAATATTTCACTTAGATAACAGCGGCTAGCTAGCATTGTGGTGGGAGGAAACTAGACAGAGCCTGTGGGTAACCCATGATCACCCGTACCTTCCCATGCACAACTGAAGAGGTAGCCAGCATGGGCTGGACTTGAACTCACAGCATGCGCATTGGAGAGAGGCTCCTGGGTCACTACACTGCACTAGCACGATAACCTCCTCGGTTGCAGTGTCCCCTAACCCCACTGGTGTTTAATGCTGTACTGAGGATATTTTTCAAATGTAAGACAGAAATCAAGGGAATCGATAACTATGCAAAACTTACACATGGATCCGGTCGGTTTTCAGGCTTAGTTATACAGACCAACACAATAACATATAAATTGGACAATATTTGCAGCAGTCCTTTAAAGAAAATCGAAGCTAATCCATCCTAATCACAAAACTATAACATGTATAATCTTTCTCATTATTGCATAGAATAAAGATGTTCTCCTTAACATGACAAAGCCTGTAAAAGCCCCAAATCACTAAAACAAATATCCAAGCCAAGGGAGATAACTCAGTGGATCAGATGGTATGTCCAATTTTTACATTGAAAGACCACTCAAAAATGAAATTATGCCGAGTGAAAACTTTTTTTACATCGTTATGTTAAGTTCCCAATAGAGTTCTTGAGAAGTGCACTCCTGTCTATGGTTGTCTATTTTTGACAAGGCTAATATGACTACATTTCTGCTTAGTGCCAGAGAAAAGTTGGTAACACATCACTGGAGGTGAACCACATGATCAATTTGGTCCATAAAACCCACCATACAATCAAAATATTTGACTGCATTTAATTTGGTGGAGAAAAATCTATAAAATAAATCAGTGAATGGTATTTCAGATTCACTTTTACTGTACTTTTCACTCAATAAAATTTCATTATCATGTGTTCTTTCACCATAAACTGCCCACTGTTATAGGAACATGGTAGTTTCCATGAGGCTATGAGTCCCATAACAACTTGCCTTCATAGCCATAAGCTCCTGCATTAACACAGCATTTTCCAAGTCGAGTTTCTGAGAGTCGGGGCTTCCACAAGGCGTTTTTGACAGGGGGTCCACATGAATACTCTCTAACTCCATCACTGTCATTTTCACGGAGGCCCTGTCATTCTTCAGCTGCTGGATATAATCACGGAGACGCTGCTCATCTATTTTACTGAATTCCATATCACCCGAACTTGCCGTTGAACTGGTCGTGCTGAGGAACAGAATAACACGCAAATGATTTCATTTTTGCAAATTACCCAAAATGACCTTAAACATTGTCTGTGCATGTTACGAGCTCTGTCACTGAAATAATGTATTGTGTTTTTTCATTTGTTTTTGCTCTAAACGAGTCAGTGTGTGACCCAGATTTTGACAACTGTATATGTTATAGCCTGAACTGAAATTCAGTCACGCATTCTCAAGGCTTCTGTGTTTATGAATTTTGTGTCACTGTACATAGACCACACATTCTGGAAAGATGTATCTCTGTTCACATGTTTATGATCAAACCATCCAGAATATTCTTTATGTTAGTCTATAAATATAAGCAACAAAGAGGTAAAGTACACAGTCAATTTACTCATGTCCATTTGAAAGCAGTCAAATTTACTCTTGTCCACTTTGAAAAATTTAGGCATATCTTGGAGCTGGGCTTTCACGTCATTTGACAATTATCATTTTGCACTCCATTTTTTGGTACGTATCACTTTGTGAGCTTGTGTTTCATCACTTGCTGTTTTGTTTGAGATGTTATTTTGGAGCCTGAATCGCTGTCTCTTTGTGCTATTACGTACATTTCTTCCCAGTTTACCCTAACAGTGACTTGGTGTATATTTTCGTGGAGTGAAACATACATCGCCAGCTCGGCATCACAGGGGCTACTGTCAATCCGTCCACCCAGGAGAGTTGTTCCTTTCCGAGAGCTGAATATATACCATCGGCGGAGTACCATGCCCAGTGCTGTTTGTCACTTACAGGACTATCATCCTGCAATTCGCGAATTTCCAAGGACTGTGGACTAACTCGTTTTTGGCAGCCCGAATATTCCATCAGGATTTGAATGCTATCATCAGTAAGAAACTATACATTTTTGTAATTATCTGTATTGTTTTTGTGTATTGTTGTCAATAGTACTATTTGTCTATTTTTTTCAAATATATGTACTGAACTTATTCAAGCATCTTCGCGTTTCTTCACTTGATCTTGTGTAAGGCCTATTGCCGTCTGAGAGTTCAACAAACCATTTGTTTATTATTTTTACTTTCCATCAGTGGCACCCTTACCGCACCTAAGTTGGTCATTTTTGTGGCTGTTGAACTGGTCACAATGAGAACGGCATGACCATAATGATTTCATTTTGCACATTACCGTAAAGATTATCTTTTTTCTTATGATTCTGAGAGTTTGTAGATAGGTGTTTGGAAGTTTGTAGAACAATGTCCTGGCAAAACATCAGTTTCAGCACCCAAAAAGAAAAATTTTTTTTTCAACCATGTATTTCTGTATAAAAATGCATTTCTAAGGGGGAAATTTTATACCATTCACAAATGTTTGATATTAAATTTATTTATTTATTTGAGTGGAGTTCTATGCAATAGTCCAGAACATTTAACTTGCACAACAGCTGCCAGCATTATTGTGGGAGAAAGCTGACAGAGCCCAGGAACACCCACGACCATCCAGCAAGTTTGCTGACGGAAGTCATTTATATCATGACCGTCTGATGCTGTATGCAACGTCTTGTGGGATTGGAACTTGTGATGGAGGCAAATAGGACAAATAAATTTAACTAATGTCTGATGATTATTTGCCCGAAAAGTTCGACTAAAGAGGTCATGTTGGCATGAGCTGGAACTCACAGCGACCGCAACTGTGAGGGGCCCTAGTACACCAACCCTTCAGTCACAGAGGTCTCCCTATTTCATAAAATGTAACAGTTAAATGGTGACTGCAAATGGTCAGTTTTTAAGTTATATTGTAGTTAACAATAAAGAAATGAAAAAGGAAACCTCTACAGTTTCGTTTTAGGGGGGGCATATTTGCTGTCTTTCAATTACTAGATGCTTTTACGTACATTTTTTTTCATATGAACATCAATATACATGAACCAGATGTTATATTCTCAGGCTACTATGAATCTTGTGCAACTTTTGTGTTTAACGAATGGCTTCTGCTTTGTCAGTATTTGCTACATACTGGATCTTTACATAACCCGTTGGCTATGTGAAAATAATACTCAAATTCTCAGAAACATGTAGATTTTTGCACCAGTTTGAAAAACATGGATAGGACAGATGGACAAACTCCCCACTGCCAGTCCAGCTCGCCTACCTGCCAGTTCTCCCATTGGACGATATATCTTCCCAGGGTGGAGCAGTGCACACTGGGATATGTACATTAATTCCACAACTGCGGTCGAGTCTCTGTAGTAAGTGCTTGGCCACATTTTCGGCTGTTTTGCGCGCGTGGTTCGCCCTCTGTAATATGGATGCCACTTCGGCCTGATCGTCTCCCTCACCTGTGCAAAAGTCACGGCAAATCATCTTCAATATTTATTCATTTACTGATTTGATTACTCTGATTCTTCTCATTTCTGGGACAGGTATCAGTAATGCTGAAATCACAGTTATCTTTCTCTCCAAGTTTTTCAAGATCTTCAAAAAGATGATATAGATATGTTGTTCATAACCATGTGACATAAAGAAACTGTGTATTCCTGTTACAATTACATGTATATTGGCTACAAGGGGCAGACCACGTGTTCCAGTGATTAGAAGAATATGGCCAGTGCTTTATGCCAGGCTCAAGAGCATTCTCACTGAAACAACTGGTCTCCACATGTAGCTCTCGACCATCCGCACATTGCTGGCACAACTGCTGTCCATAAATTTACTTACAGATCTACTCTAGCTACATGAATATGTCTGTTTTCACATTTACCCTAAATAATCCCAAATTTCCTCCATGACAAAGATGCTTATTTTGAGAGTTCTATTGATTCCATAAAGGTGTTTTCAGCCTTGTTTTCAAGGTGGAGTGATATCGTTCTGGACAAATGGGCAAGTTTCAGCTCCAAAAGTAATATTTTACGGCATTTATTTGACTCCAAAAATTTTTTTGGGACAAAATTTTAGGCCATTTACTGTATTTAGAGTGACTGCAAACCTCATGAAATCATTGCATTGGAGACACAAGTACATACTACATGTAAAATTTATTTATTTGTTTGGCATGCTGGGAGGAAACGGAGCAGAGCCCAGGAGAAACCCACGACCACTTGCAGGTTTACATCCAACATGTCACTGATACACAGAAATGAGGTCGACATTGAACGGGCATCAAAATGTAGACTGTTATCTCAGATATAAGACCTGGGCAGCTTGACTATCACAGCCACAAACACATAACCAGCAGTAAAACACTGCCAGAGAAACAAAACAGAAATACTGGACCAGTACTTCTGTGTTATTGTTCAAACTGGACATGTGTATGTAGGTTACACTGTAAAAATGGTCACACCGGCACCACCTACCTCTTACTCTGCCCAAGGCCCTAAATGTACCTGCATGTACAGTGAGAGCAGAGCAATTTACAAATTCCTCATTTAAGGGCTGACTTTGAACACCCACCTCACCAAGAGAGGTAATATCAACAAATATGAAACAGGTAATATCAGCAAATATGAAATAGGTAACGTCAGCAAATATGAAATAGGTAATGTCAGCAAATATGAAATAATGTCAGCAAATATGAAATAGGTAATGTCAGCAAACATGAAATAGGCAATGTCAGAAAATATGAAATAGGTAATGTCAGCAAATATGAAATAGGTAATATCAGCAAATATGAAATAGCTAATATCAGCAAATATGAAATAGGTAACAGGTAATGTCAGCAAATATGAAATAGGTAATGTCAGCAAATATGAAATAGGTAATGTCAGCAAATATGAAATAGGTATTATCAGCAAATATGAAACAGGTAATGTCAGCAAATATGAAATAGCTAATGTCAGCAAATATGAAATAGCTAATGTCAGCAAATATGAAATCGGTAATAGGTAATGTCAGCAAATATGAAATAGGTAAAGTCAGCAAATATGAAATAGGTAATGTCAGAAAATATGAAATAGGTAATAGGTAATGTCAGCAAATATGAAATAGTTAATGTCAGCAAATATGAAATAGTTAATGTCAGCAAATATGAAATAGGTAATGTCAGCAAATATGAAATAGGTATTATCAGCAAATATGAAACAGGTAATGTCAGCAAATATGAAATAGCTAATGTCAGCAAATATGAAATAGCTAATGTCAGCAAATATGAAATCGGTAATAGGTAATGTCAGCAAATGTGAAATAGGTAATGTCAGCAAATATGAAATAGGTAATGTCAGCAAATATGAAATAGGTAATAGGTAATGTCAGCAAATATGAAATAGTTAATGTCAGCAAATATGAAATAGGTAATGTCAGCAAATATGAAATAGGTAATGTCAGCAAATATGAAATAATGTCAGCAAATATTAAATAGGTAATGTCAGCAAATATGAAATAGGTATTATCAGCAAATATGAAACAGGTAATGTCAGCAAATATGAAATAGCTAATGTCAGCAAATATGAAATAGCTAATGTCAGCAAATATGAAATCGGTAAGAGGTAATGTCAGCAAATATGAAATAGGTAATATCAGCAAATATGAAATAGGTAATGTCAGCAAATATGAAATAGCTAATGTCAGCAAATATGAAATAGCTAATGTCAGCAAATATGAAACAGCTAATATCAGCAAATATGAAATAGGTAATGTCAGCAAATATGAAAGAGGTAATGTCAGAAAATATCAAATAGGTAATAGGCAATGTCAGCAAATATCAAATAGGTAATGTCAGCAAATATGAAATAATGTCAGCAAATATGAAATAATGTCAGCAAATATGAAATAGGTAATGTCAGCAAATATGAAATAGCTAATGTCAGCAAATATGAAATAGCTAATATCAGCAAATATGAAATAGGTAATGTCAGCAAATATGAAAGAGGTAATGTCAGCAAATATCAAATAGGTAATGTCAGCAAATATGAAATAATGTCACCAAATATGAAATAGGTAATGTCAGCAAATATGAAATAGGTAATGTCAGCAAATATGAAATAGGTAATATCAGCAAATATGAAATAGGTAATGTCAGCAAACATGAAATAGGTAATGTCAGCAAATATGAAATCAGTAATAGGTAATGTCAGCAAATATGAAATAGGTAATGTCAGCAAATATGAAATAGGTAATGTGAGCAAATATGAAATAGGTAATGTCAGCAAGTATGAAAAGCTAATATCAGCAAATATGAAATAGGTAATGTCAGCAAATATGAAATAGCCAATGTCAGCAAATATGAAATAGCTAATATCAGCAAATATGAAATATGAAAAGCTAATATCAGCAAATATGAAATAGGTAGTGTCAGCAAATATCAAATAAGTATTGTCAGCAAATATGAAATAGGTAATAGGTAATGTCAGTAAATATGAAATAGGTATTATCAGCAAATATTAGCTAATATCAGCAAATATGAAATAGGTAATGTCAGCAAATATGAAATAGGTAATGTCAGCAAGTGTGAAATAGGTAATGTCAGCAAATATGAAATAGGTAATGTCAGCAAATATGAAATAGCCAATGTCAGCAAATATGAAATAGCTAATATCAGCAAATATGAAATATGAAAAAGCTAATATCAGCAAATATGAAATAGGTAGTGTCAGCAAATATCAAATAGGTAATGTCAGCAAATATGAAATAGGTAATAGGTAATGTCAGCAAATATGAAATAGGTAATGTCAGCAAATATGAAATAATATCAGCAAATAAGAAATAGGTAATGTCAGCAAATATGAAATAGCTAATGTCAGCAAATATGAAATAGCTAATATCAGCAAATATGAAATAGGTAATGTCAGCAAATATGAAATAGTTAATGTCAGCAAATATGAAATAGGTAATATCAGCAAATATGAAATAGGTAATGTCAGAAAATATGAAATAGCTAATGTCAGCAAATATGAAATCGGTAATAGGTAATGTCAGCAAATATGAAATAATGTCAGCAAATATGAAATAATGTCAGCAAATATGAAATAGGTAATGTCAGCAAATATGAAATAGGTAATGTCAGCAAATATGAAACAGGTAATGTCAGCAAATATGAAACAGGTAATGTCAGCAAATATGAAATAGGTAATGTCAGAAAATATGAAATAGGTAATATCAGCAAATATGAAATAGGTAATGTCAGCAAATATGAAATAGGTAATGTCAGCAAATATGAAATCGGTAATAGGTAATGGCAGCAAATATGAAATAGGTAATATCAGCAAATATGAAATAGGTAATGTCAGCAAA